>JAQPZY010000730.1:0-373062 GCA_029931535.1 Margaritifera margaritifera
TGTTTTTCACAGCATCAAACAAATAGAGAGCAGTCCAAAATAGCACTTTGAATTCCTGGATCACTCAGACACACCACTAAAAAATAAATGTTTTATGTTGAATTCTTTAGTGTTCTTGAATCTCAGCTTGAATGATCATTTTGACACGTTAGAATCTTTAGTGCTTAGTAAAGCTACTAAGTTATGGATTGGATTCTAACTACCTGGTTTCTAGGCCAATAAAATACTGCTAATTAAAGTCTGTATTGCAGTCATACCAATTGTGTATTGAGATCAGTCATCACATTACAGAACCCATCACAGGAAAACTGAAGTTTGACATTCTTTGTATAGCTGACGATGGTGGTCCTATCATCATTGCCACATTCTAATGCTGATACACAAGAGGGCATTTCTATGTCTTTGCAATACAAACTGATTTTCTCAAGGTGGAAATACTGGACCAGAGAATTGTGGAGAGCCTGATATTATGCTGACCAACTTGCAAATAATCACACTTGAATGTCATGATGGTCACTACCAAGCCAGTTGAACACAATTATTATGAAGTGATCTACCTAACTCTCAGCTCTTTGGACATTGTAATCTATTAGCAAAATCTTTTGACATAGTCTATGAGATTAAATAACAGCTTACTCTCTCCTTTTTCTTTAACAAGAAATATACTCTGTACATATATAACTATATGGCATGGACATAGTCTTTTATTGTCAGACCATTTCTATCCATACTAAAACTCTGGATATCGTTACTTGTCATGTTCGAATGTTATTGACTGTACACTAATTTGCTAGTTTTATTATGTATGTGCGTGTCTTGAATTCACCAAGATCTTCATATATGGCAGTCAAAAAAACTAAACTGTATGTGTTGAGCGATTTCTCTCAGTCCAGATTAAACAAGAGTTAAACCAGTTAATGCATGTCTATAACAAAATCATACTCTACGGGTTTAAAACAATCAACTCTTACATGGATCGCTAAAATTTTTGTTATTGTAGATAGTTAGTTTCCTTCCATACCCTGAATTCATCATAAATTATAACAAATATCTAGAGCTTTTTTTGGCTGTACTTTTTCTTATTAACATATAGCTTATCACGTTTCTTATCAAATCTTGTCCGTAAATTGATAGTTTAATAGAAGCAAAACATTACCCTCCCACTATTAGTATAGCTTGGAGAACTTTTTCGTGTCAACAATTCTGACACGTTCCGAATGTGGAAGAGTCACATCCTGCCCCGTGCATTTTTTCAACTGACACGCGACAATATCAGACCTCCGCGCCGCTGGAACATTCATCTTTTTCATGGACGCCATGGCTTAATGGTTGTGTCGTGCGAACGTAACTCAGAGAAAAATTGTCTACTGCGTTTTTCAACAACGTTTGGGTTTCTCCCCTTCAGCCTAAATTAATCTGGGTTTACATTTTTGTCCACCTCTTCTTATGTGTCTTATGCTGCCCTACGTCAGTGTTTGTTCTAGAAATAGTCCTTTCTAGATTGCCATGTGTATATCCGTCCTTAGGGGTTATGGTAACACCCACATTTTTTCTTTTCTGAAGAAAGGGAGGAATAACAATTTAGCTCACGGTAGGTTTTGTGTGTTCATTTACAACGTAACATAGACAACCGGGATAAGCGCGCAGCAATTAGCAGGCGCATAAATTCTACCAATTAAATATTTGATTTAAATATTCTGTTTGCTAATTGTATTTTTAGAATAACCACCGCGTGAACGTGTCGCATTGCTATTCTGTACTGTTCTTGAGAACAATATAGTTTTGTCAAGAGAACTAGACTTCTAATCCTTTTTAACATATGTATAATGTATATTGTTTACCTTCAGACAAAATCCTCTGTGGTGCATATAGACCGCTAAAAGTATATGCAAACAGAGCGAGGTGAACTGGTGTGCATATAGCAATAGCGATATACTACGAAAATGGTGAGTTTTCACGTGTGGAAATAAAGAGGTGAGTTTTACACGTTTTATTATTGTATTATTTATATAAAACAATTGTTTACCTTTGAACATACACTAGGGTGCATTTAGCTCGCAGTGGATGACATGACAGTCAGAATGAACTGGCAAGTTATCACAATGGTGAAATAATACAATATTGTTATTATTATTATTATTGTTCTCCTTCAGGAATAAATTCTTTAATTCAGGGAACAATTGGTTACCTTGTGCAAATATACTGGGGGTTATATAACATGTTTTATTATTGTATTATATTTCATTAAACATTTATTTCAGAATAGAACGATGTCGGCAAAACATTCTGTAGGAAAGTGTGGCCATAAGAAGGCCCCTTGGGATACACACCCAGACTGCCTCACATGTTCCAAGCGTAAGCGAAAGAATCGCTGCACCTTCAGCACTAAATGGACGAATGAAACCTGGAAATCTTGCTGATTCCAGGCGTACATATAGAGGGCGGAAGAAGATACTTAAATCCCCCTCATTGTCTGAATTTTCTGGTTTTTCTATTGCAGGTACTACAGGCAAAGGGATACGTACTGTATGAAGACCACTATAAATCAGAAGATAACATTCCGGGGGCCCAGGAGCCTATGGTACAACAAGCCCCCTCCGGGACCTGGTTTGAGGGTCCCTCCTGTAGGAGGCAGTGAATGTTCCAAGAGTAGATCGCCTCTCCCGGGAAGGGAGAAGACGAACATGAACAGTAGCGTGTTGCTGCCGTCCACCAGGAAGGAAGTACACCGCTTATCTCAGAGTACAGCTCGTCTCAAGGTAGCGTGTCGCACCCTCCAGAGTGGGAGGAGTTGCACCGCACCAAACACTTCCAGAGTAGCGTGTCGTACCGCACCCTGGGTAGTGATAAGACAACAGGCATCTGATATGTCTTCTGACCGGTCACTGACCGGTGACCGGTCCGGTCACCGATCAGTGTCGGGTGACTGGTCACCGGTCAAATCAGGTGACCAGTCTATGGTTGATAAGGAACCGGTGACCGGTCCAGTCACTGGGCATTGACCGGTGACCGGTCCGGTCAATGGGCATTGACCGGTCAATGTATGATGACCGGTCAACGATGACTTCGTCCCGGTGGCTGCTTACATCGTCACAGGCCGTCGGTCATCTCAAACCTTTCAAACCTTATACCGGTCATCACCCAGAGGATCCATAGTGCGGGGATAGGGGATCGGACCGAAAAAGGACCCCATCTCCCAACTCTACCATCATACCTTGTACAGGTATGGGAGTCTGCCCACAGGGTTCAGACGAAGGAAGGGGATCAGATCGGGATCCCCCCCTTTCCTATTATCCCAATTAATCCGTACGAGAGGTGGGGCCCAGAGTAGAGGCGATGCCGCGGCTCATGTCCCGCTATCGCCTCCTCGTCAGGTGGCATTCACCAGCAAGGCGAAAGCATAGCATCATCCACGAAAGACAAGCGGTCTCGTCTTTATCCTGGAACATCTAGAGCACATAGACGAACAAGTACGGGAAATGGCGTCGGGTACACCTATGTCACTGTCTCAGAAGGACATAATGATGTCCAGCCACTCTCCTGCTCGGAGTGTTCTAGATGATGATGCATTTATCTACCCTCGTTAACTCCAGTGAGATCGAGGTAGAAACAGCTCTTTTGTCGCCTCCTATCAATTCCACTAGTTCCTTTCACTTAGATGATATGGAAGAGATCTGGTCTTTTGATAACGCTGTAACTTGTGCCCAAAGCCATCTTGCGCACAGCCCAAGAAGATCCTTTCCAGTTTAAAAGATCTCCGGGATCCAGCCACAACCAGATCTCCTGCTCCTTCTACATTCCTCAACGTTGAGGAAATGTCATAGAGGTTCTTCCACAGGCCAGCCTGTACTAGACGGTGTAGACGATGGTCTGTCCCTCCGTCTACTTTGAGACCTTGGTCTCTGCCTCTAATTACTGGGTACATTCCCGAAGTGAAAACCCATTAAGAACCTCTCCAGTTGGATGCAGATATGTCTCAAGTGGGTATTATAATTGAAGCCTGGGCATGCCTTCCTATTAAAATAATCAAGCCTTTGTGCAGAAAGGCCGGCTTCTGGTCACCATAGCTTCCCATGCAGACCTCTTCTCAGCTACTTCGTTTAGTATGCTGAGGGAGGCTGCTCTGAACCCAGCCGCATTACAATGCATGCTGGAAGCTGTGATCAAGACATCCCAGAATTCACTCTCTGTCGCAATGGTTTTATCAGTGGAACTTCTAACATCCACCATCACATTGTGCTGGACTCCTCAAAGGTCTTATTTAACCAAAGGAAAGACCTTCTAAGGGCTGCTCCTTTGGAAGCCAATAGCCTCTTCGGAGGACTCATCCCCACTGTGGCTTCACAAGATTTGAAGGATCATGAACATAGATCCTTCACAACTGCACCTGGCCCATCGTAATCGACCAGGAAGCACACTAAGGTGAATTGCCCCCAGGGGCCACCCACTAAATTTTTAAACAGATGCAGCCCCAGTCCAATGCACAAGCTCAAATGAGACCTCCTCCTCCTGAGTAAAGTCCTCAGGAGGAACTTCCCCAACCCACCTTCCTTTCCCAAGGAAGGCAGAGTGGGGGGGGGATGGCCCTAGGGACTTATACCCTCTCCTGCCGTGCATTCCTCTCCTAATGTCCCTGTAGGTGCTTATCTAGGCCTCTTTTCAGAGGCTTAGTCAAGTAACTTGGATGATGGGTGTGTCCTTTCTATGGTAAGTGAGGGTTACCGGCTTCAGTTTCAGGGAACAACCTCCTCTATCAATGACCCTTATGTTCTTTACAAGTCCAATTTGGGGAAAATTAAATGAAGAGGTGCACACCCTTTTACAGAAAGGGGCAGTCAAGAGGTTCCTGAACGATCAGTCTCCTGCATTCTACTTCCAATTCTTCCTGGTCATCAAGGAGAGTGAGAAATTGTGTATCATATTCGATCACCCCCTGTTAAACCGGTGGAAATACCTCCGGTTTTACTTGGACCAAGAAGTCTTTCAATTCTGGGTTCTGTCATTCGGAATCGCTTCTGCACCCCGAGTCTTCACCCATGATTACTGGGAACCCGATTCTCCAGTATTTTCACGAATAGCTGATCCATAATTTTCAGGTTCAGTCCCTCCATCAGGACCTGTTCCGTTGTTGGTTCACAATAACTCGGTTGGGTTTATTTTACCCAACCTTGAGAAGTCAGAACTCATTCCATCTAAGTTTACGTAGGGATGAACTTCTTCATGAACCAGAACTTATTCCGGGTTCCACCGGATCACTAAGATCGAATCCTGGCACTTCTAGAGGCGCTACGAGCAAGAACATTGTTGTCTGCTTGCCTTTAACTATCCCTTTTGGTAACCTTGAATGCCGCTGCAGATCTGGTTCCCTTAGGATGGCTCCATATGTGCTCTCTACAGTTTCTCCTTCTCGCAAGGTGGAAACCACACAAGGATTCTCTATCAGCTCTGATTCCTCGAGGAACAACCTAGAAATGAAAGCTGTATTTCTAGCGTTGCAAGGGTGCATCAACAGAGTAAAGGGGTTGATCTGTCATGGTCTCCTCCGACAACACGCCCGTCGTAGCGTATCTCCGACATCAAGGAGGCACACATGCCCCTTCTCTTTCCATGGAGGTCTGGAACCTCCTCCACTGGGCCACCTCGTAGAACATTTCCCTTCAAGTTCACCATATCCCAGGGAAGAAGAACGTTTTAGCGGACAGTCTGTCCAGGTCAGGCAAATCAGTTCTCATGGAATGGACTCTTCACTGCGAAGTGACAGAATCCCTTTTTCTCACTATGGGGAAGGCCCCTCGTGGACTTGTTTGCGACCAGGCTCAACAACAGACTTCCCTTTTACGTCTCTCCAATCCCAGACCAGACAGCTTGGGCAGTGGACGCATTCAGCTTCCAGTGGGATCGTCTGTTCGCATACGCCTTCCCACCATTGCAACTACTACCGCAAGTTCTGCAAAAAGTAAGAACTTTCACTGCCCAGATCATTCTCACTCCATTATGGCCCCAACGATCTTGATCAACGATCTTTTAGACTTATTGATAGATCAACCCAGGTCTCTTTCTTACAGGAGGGATCTTCTGTCACAACACAGGGGCTCACTCCTACGCAACAGCCCACACATTCTCCACCTTCACGCTTGGCTCATCTCAAGCGATCTATCCACAAGAACAAGTTTTTGGGCCGGGTTGCCAGTTGCATCATTCAGCCAGGAGAGCTTCTACATCCAAGGCCTATGATGCCAGGTGGAGAATCTTCTGTGATTGGTGCAGTAGGAAACGTGTTGATCCCAGCTGTCCCTCGGTAACTGCCATTGCTGATTTCCTTTTGTTCTTTTCGAGAACAAAAGAGGTTTTCAGTTTCAACTATCAAGGGCTATAGAGCCGCCATATCTAACACACTTAAATTTTCTCAGGGCTCGGAAATCGGTTCAGATCCGCACCTTGCTGATCTCATTCAGTATTTTGAGCTACAGAGACCTGTCTCCCGCTCTCTTACGCCCAGATGGAATCTATCATGTGTTTTATGGTCCTTAACCAAAACTCCCAATGAACCATTGAGTGAGGCTTCCTTTCAGGACCTCACACTCAAGACTGTGTTTTTACTCGCTTGGTGTCTGCGAGAAGACGTAGCGAGATTCATACATTGTCTGTTGACACTGGATGTCTCCGGTTTAATGGCAATTACGAATCCATTTCCCTCCTTTGTCAGCCAGGATTTAAAAAAAAAAAAATTCAGTTACCTGCCGTAGCTCCATCACCTATAGAGATCCCCAGTCTTAGTCGAATCTGTACTGGAGATGATCAAGATAGGCTTTTATGCCCAGTTAGGGCACTGCGTTTCTATCTAAATGCTTCAAAAGTGAAAAGAAAGGGTAGGAAATGTCTTTTCCTTCCCCTTAAGGGTTCCGTTGATATTTCGGCCTCCACTATTTCACGGTGGATTGTCACCACAATTAAAAGAGCTTATCAGTCCCTTACTGATAGAGACCTCACTTTTACGAAACTAAAAGCCCATGAGGTTCAAGCCGTCACTGCCTCATGGGCCTATCTAATCACTCTTCCTTAGAGGACATCATGAAGGCAGCATTTTGGCGATCCCATACTACCTTCTCTACCTCCGCTAATTGCGCAGGTTTTCTCTCTTGGGACCCATAGTTGCAACACAACATGTGGCCCAGAGGGACTCCAACAATTTGTAAAGTGGATCTCTCCCTCAAATGTTGAGTAATTTCCATTTTTCTCTGTTTTTGATCAGTTTAACATCAGCCTACCCGCCTAACTGACCAATTCAGCTATATAATAGTGATAGGGTAATGTACTGCTGCTATTAAAATGTAGTTTTTTTTGGGGGGGGGGGGGTAAAACTAATTTTAATTATGCAATACTTACCCATCACTATTATCAAATGCCCTCCTCCCACCCCGCTCTGATGTCCTGGCGTAATTTCATCTATGAAAAAGATGAATGTTCGCGCAGGCGCGGAGAGGTGCACGGGTGTGACATGTCTTGTTGACAAAATCTCCACTCTAAGTGGGAGGATGTTTTTCACATCAAACGGACGAGATTTTTCGACACGAAAAAGTAATAAGCTATATAATAGTGATGTGTAAGTATTGCATAATTAAAATTAGTTTTACCCCCCCCCCCCCCCCAAAAAAAAAAAAACTACATTTCACTGGTTCCCGGAAAAGTTCATTTTCAGTGAAGGCATGGAATTTTTTGACAACACATACATAGAAAGTTAACACTGCATCATCTACATCGTGTTTTTTAATTTCTAGTTTTAATCTTTCTTCCCAAAAATGACAAAAATAGAAATGGAAAAAACATGCTCTTAAATTTAAAAACATGCAGAGTTTTGACAATTATAAATATCTTTCACAAATTCATCAAAATGGACTCACCCAAATAAATAAGAACAAAGTGTTAGAATAGAAACTCACATTTGATTTGCAATGCGAAGATAACAATGTTTGCGACCCCCTGGTGATAATCAGGTTAGACATTATAAAGTAATGAATAAAATTACTAAGTTTTGTATATTTTTTATATCATTCAGGCTTTTCGTTTTAAAATCGGAAGGTGGTAACAAACTTCCCAGGTGGTGGTGGGGGTGCCAAATACTATAGCAGTAAGTATAAACTGCAGTGTTGCATAGAATTATTGATACTTTCAATGAGTGATGTCCCTTTGCATAAGGTCATAGGGCATTAAACGTAGAATTATGTTATGCTCAATGGAGTGTTCATTCATATTTGTCAGAAAAATTATTTTAGCAATAAAAAAGGAAGAATCTATTCAGTCTTTATTAACAGTAGACATAAATTTGTATGTAACATACCTAAAAGCTGCATTATTTACATGTGTAACTGTCAAAATTCCTTCTATATGGAGACGTTTTAAAGACCACTGACCTTTGGAGCTCTTTAATGCATAAAAAGCAACATCAAGAGTGATGTGTCAATACATGGTAAAAAAAGAGCCACTTAGGCCTCTTTATTAAGGCTTAATATTTTCATTTAATTTATGATTTAATGCTTCAAGCATGTGTACACTCTTGTGACCATAGAGCAAAAACAGTTTCACTTGATTGTTTGTCAAGTTTAAATTACAGATATTTGAGTGCTGAATGTTAAAAAACATTTAAAAAAACCTAATTACATAAACTATTTTATGTACTTGGAGTGTCTGTCTATTTGTTTTTCTGAAACTTTTACCACCTTACAATTTGATCCATCTGCATGTTTTTAACGGAGCATTAAATAGAAATATTTATCCATTGAAAAATGTGGGCTACCAAAATTGATTGTGGGCTACCATAGTTTCCATTTTGGTAGCCCATCGGACTACCATGAATATTAGTGATTTGTCCACCCCTGTTACTCCTCCAGAAGCTCAGAAAAAGAGAAAGTAGTTTTTCCATTCTTGCTTGTAAGCTGTTATTATTAGTACCCCATAGGAATCTTTATTTTCATTATGAGAACCATTTCATAATAGACATCAACGGTAATGAATGTTTAGCCTATTCAGTAATGACGTTACACACAGCAGTGAACAGAGCTTTAGTCGTGGGAGCAAAGGTGGTGGCTTATTTTAGACTAGATCACGCGACATTAACTTCAGCGCTAAATTTCAGCAATTTGGTGGGGATAAATTGTACTTGAAAAGTGGATTTTTAATTTACATATACTGGTCAAATTCATAACCTGCCTGAAGAGTCCAGTTTGCTCGAGATCGTGTTGCAGAGATGACTGCTTCCGACAGATTTGACTGAACCATCTCTTGTGAGAAAAGTGTCCTCTGACGATAGGTGGTTACTTAACAAATTATAATTATTTGAACAAAAAGACATTGACAAATCTGGCAGTTTATACATGTAACAGGTGATTGATTAATACAGTAAACCCTTAAGACAGGTTCAAATGTAATAAAAAATTACGAAACTAAAAATACGCAGTATTTCATCTATTGAATGCTGTTTTATAATTTACTGTATCAAACTGTCTACAAACACAGTGACAATATTCAACATTATTACATTACATCAAACTGTATGCTAATTCTTTTATATTTTTAGTCTATATTTTATTTGACACAGCATCGCAAATGATATCCGTGTCTGTTTCTAATTGAATTTTCACTTCAGCATCTTGAAATGTAGCTAAAATTACCGAATTCGTTTCGTGCATGAATGATTTAAACATAATTCATACTGACACACAGCGCAACACCATTCATTCCATACATGCTGAAAAAGAGTGGTCTGTGTACATGTAATCTGCCCTATTTGTCCTGGAGTTGCGGAAGAGTCCATTTTTGATACAGCACTGAGCCTCATTGGAACCATCATGTGCCACATGTAAACAAACATCATCTGCCTCATCTTTAATTAGCATTCTGCTTTCACTTAACATGTCAGTGTCAACAACAAAAAAACAACCAACAAAAAATTTGCCTAAAAATGAATTTAATCAGGATTTTAATATAAAGAAATGCGCTGTAAGCAGCTTTAAACAATAATAATAATAATAATAACAATAATAATAATTATAATTATAATTATATTTAAAATAATGGAAATTTTCCTGCTGATCTATTTCACTTGTTCCAGATGTCATCTTAAACACTATTTTAAATGATTGCTGAATAGCTTGACTTCAGTGTATTATTTGTGATTTTGTAAAAGGTAAATCACATATTTATTTATTTATTTGAATCCTTATACATGTACATGTATTTATTTTCAACACTCATATTTAAGTGCCTCCAATAACACTGCAACAGTCACATAGCCCCTTTATTTTTATTACACAGTCCACTGTTATAAATGGCTGCCTTTATTTATATAGTTATATTTAAATAATAAATTCAATTTCTTTTTCAAGCAAGGTAAAGCATTATTTTTTCAAATACATGAAAGATAAAAATTGTGCCTCCTATTTTAATTGTGAATAACCCTGTTTGTTAATTGGAGAATTATGTACCCCAACCCCCACCCCTACCACCAGATCTTTGATAACAATTCTGTCCATTTGTATATTGTTTTCATTTTAAAGGTTGCATAATTTTGCAAGTCTAGCTATAAATAGTATGAATTTTGCACTGGTATGGACAAAAACCCATGGTATAGGTAGGGAAAAACTATATTGTCTTGATGGGAAAAAAAATAAAAATACTTTCTGTCCAAGTAAAAACTGTTGGCACTGTCAGGGTTCATTGGTTAAACATTTTTTCTATTTGTACCTTTAATCTATGAATAAGACATGGACATTATGAACTGCAACTACAGTATGTTAAATCATTGTAATACAGACTGCTGTATAGCATAAACTACATCTCGAGAACAAAAAGGTGAAAAGAAATTGCAATTATTTCACTCTCACAAATTTTGCAATATTTAATTCAAAACGATATTTTATTTATTTACATTAAGCAAGTTATTTTGAATTCCATAGTGATTTTCCTTTATCCACACACATTATAAAATAGTGTGAGAATATTGATTTCGCCTTTGTTCATCCATCTGTCTGTCCATTCATAAACCTTGCTATCAATTGTATATATCTTGTGGGTATATTTCAATAAAATCTTAAATAATTTTTTTGTTTGATTATAGCTTCATATAGCATCTTTTCAGGCCTACCAAGCAATAATTAGATATTAGGAATAACTTATATATTTCATATTTTGCATACAATATATATTAATTTAAATAAAAATATAAAAATATTTATTATATAGTTTATGAATATTTGTGAAAATTAAACATAATTTGATTATCAATATGTAATTAAAATATTGTTCAGTTAAAACATACCTAGGAGGATAATGGTCAGAAAAAAAAAGCAAATTAACATGCGGCCTAAAAGCCAAGTTTTCTACCTTGACAATAATACAATTTCCAATTTAATGATGATAGTAGTAGATTTCTTCCAAATTTTCAGCTCTACCGGTCAGGTACCAGTAAAACACTTATTAAATGACATATTGTTTGTAATACACCCATTACAAAAGTTCCATGCATAGTTGGTTGTAAATGAAAAGAGTTCAGATTGGATGTCCAACTTGGTCATTTCATGATTTCCAAACATCTATTCTTGGCTAGTAGAATGCCACTCCCTTTGAATTCATATAATGCTAAAAGAATATTTTTCATTATCAAGCTACCAACTATAATAATATTCTGTAATAAGTTGTCTTACTGCTAAATTACTATACTATCTGAATACTTCTGTAAAGGATGCCCTGGAAATGTATGGCCTCGAAAATAAGTAACTGCTTGGGAATGTTGATTTGAAATAAAATATATCCTTAAAAAAAAATGATAAACTATTTAAAATATATATTTAATGTCTGTTTATGCTGTGATTTGTCTGATGAGCAATAAAATCTATATTTTGACACAAAGAAAAAGACTTTCTGCCAGAAGTTTATCATCTGACATAATTTAAGTACATGTACTTGTATTGGGATGCAACTGCAAAGAAATCACAAGGGATGCAACTACATTATGATCGAAAATAGCCGAATAGGAAAGCTGATCACTCCTTAATAAACAAATAAACTCTTCCACAGGTCAGGTTGGCATCAAAGAATTTTATGTAAAAAGATCACCCTGTTTCAGTATGTATTTAATGAGATGTGTTACGCTGTATGTCGATGCAAATGGTGTTCAAATATTTCATGTGCGGAATGAGTAAGGTATTTTTAGCTACATTTAAAGACGATGACTAGAAAATTCACTGAGCTACAGACCCAGATATCGTTCGCGATGCTGTGCTGAACAAACTATAAATGTTTTACATGCAAATATGCAGAATCTAAACTGTTGAAAGTAATATAAAAAGCAGTGAACTTTTGCATGGAAATGAAAGAACAAAATAATAACAAAGCTCTATCTCATAACCATCTTATCTTTTATTTTACATATTTAACTAAAACATTTTGAAATTATATTATAATAGAAACAATAACACAATATATGGTAATACTAACAAAATAAGTTTAAGGGAATATAACTGTTTTGAAATATGTGTAATTCCGGTGAGAGATATTTTAGCAAATATGGTTTTCTTGCAAAAATAGCTTCAATTTTGTGCTTGAAAAAATGTTGATGTTTACAGGGTTTAGCTCAGGCTGTGCCCTTATGCTATTCTATTTGAGATGACACAGTTTCCTTGACCCAAACATGTCATGATATATAATAAAATGTGTGTAATTTCTAATTTCATCATTTTACTCAAAGCAAGTAAAACTTTCATGGGGCATCATCTGTTGAAATTTTGCTTAACTACTATTAGTAACCATCCCAGTGTGCGTGAGTAAATATAAAGTTTCTGGTAAAAGCGGTTCATTCATAAAGTGATATATCTCATCACAAGTCTCCAAATGGTTCATTCATAAAGTGATCTATCTCATCACAAGTCTCCAAACAGTTCATTCATAAAGTGATATATCTCATCACAAGTCTCCAAACGGTTCATTCATAAAGTGATATATCTCATCACAAGTCTCCAAACGGTTCATTCATAAAGTGATATATCTCATCACAAGTCTCCAAACAGTTCATTCATAAAGTGATATATCTCATCACAAGTCTCCAAACGGTTCATTCATAAAGTGATATATCTCATCACAAGTCTCCAAATTGCAGCTCAATAAGAAAACCGGAACCAGTCTCATGCCTGCTGACCATTCAAATTTGTATGATGCAAATTACTTTTATAAGAAAATAGCTACAAGTTTATGGTTATAAATATAATCAGTGCTTTTCATTGGTTGTTTGTGTGCAATTGGCCAATCACAGACTTCCTAAGTAGAACCAAAAGGAAATCTCCATATAACATTGATGTTGTTTGCAATGAAATCAAGTTTTATGATGCTAGTTTTGGGTTCTAATGGTGACAATTGTGAAGCCCCTTTTTTATCAAATAGATACAAAATTTATAACTTAAACTCAAAAATGTCTGAATATGATTCAGTTTGTTAAAATGATCCTGCAGAAAGTGCAATTTATGTATAAATGACTTCTTGTAGTATTTATTATTATTTGTTGTCATATTAACTACATGTATTAATTTTTGTGCAAAATCACTAGCCACACAGATGATAAAATGCCCCCCCCCCAATCCTCTTTATCTCTTATCAATGGGCCATCTTGACACCAAGAAAGGAAATCCCGACCTGAACACTAAATTTACAGTATTCTGAAATTTACTGGACATGTTTTCTTCTGGCAAAATGATATGATACACATTGCATCAACTGCAGGTTGAGTGTGTCTCTCACCATAATGTATTCACTGTTGTTCCATGTACGTGTACATAAATGCCATAACACGATGTGTCACGCGAAAAATGCGATTTTGGACTCCCCCCCCCCCCCCCCGACACAGTCGTGTTTAGAAAAACATGATTTTCAGCAATCTTAGCGGAAAAAAAAAATTCCCACCCCCCCACCCCCCACCAAATAATGTACATTTCTTTACTACAATGTTATATGCCCGTAATCTGTGGTGTGTATAAACAGTAAACAGTCTTGCTCAGAGCTTATGTAAAACTATCCTCAGGGCAGTTTATACAGCTGTTTTTGAGACAATTAAAAGGTAAGGCGGTCAGAGATAAACAGACACCTTTCAGAGATTTACTGAATTGGCTCACAATAACTAGGGTGATGTGCCGTGTCAAATCCTTTGAGCACTGCTGAGGGAGAGCCCAGTAGGCTAATTTGCATAGGTAAAGAACACTAAGTCGAACAACCCAATTTGTCTAAAGTTAAGAACATCAAAACAGATGCGTGTTGAAAAACAAATATTATTACACATCACTGACTGCATTGAATGAGAATGTTGAAGCCATCTTTATTAAAGTTTGTGATCAGCAGCAACGTTTTTTGAAGTCGGATTTTTACTCCATATATAAAATTCAAAACATGATTATTTTGGTAGGTTGGACAACAGCGACATTCAATCTCTAATGCAGTGTTGTACCTAGGATCCAAAGGTCAGGGGACACTGTGTCCCTCACCCTCCAGATTTTGTGGACACACAACATTTTAAAGGGACAAAGGAAAATCATAGTACATAATGCACTAGAAGTGCTAACAAAAAAATGAGATAATCTTATTTTGCTTCGCAAGTTTTGCCACCTTAACTTTCTCATATTTTCCTTGGACATTTACATGATTGCAATAAATGTTTTATCACATGATAAGTAAGTCGTGAAAACATCAACATGTCTGAATATCTGGTTAACCTGAAATGAACTGCACCATGGAATTGTAACAATTTAAAAGTATTAAATCATTAATCAAATGACAAATTGTATATTTGCATAAATTAGTACCTTTTTTCGTTAATTCAGCCTGAGAATAAATTAAATCTTCACTACCATAAACATGACTTTAACCTCGAAAATAAGTTACAATAGTGGCAGTCAAAGACTTTAGCAACTCAACCGACTACCACAAACCTTGAATGTTTTCATTGCCAATTCATTGTTTTGAAATGGATATTCATTGCCATCTTACAGGTTTTATCACTTTTAGTGACTTTGGCCATTGCTTGTGCCAACATTGACGTGGACGCACATTCGCGAAGGAAAAGTGTACGCATATTTGTGAACACAAATGACACTTGCATTACCATCAAACCAACTACTGAACTATTGAAAGCAGCAAAGACCGCATGTAATTAAAACTACATTCCACTGTCCATTGGATTTTAAAGACAGTAACTTGGTTAACTTTTGTATTTAATGTCTGTGAGGTTGTGACCATGTTTGTGGTGATGTTATTTGAAAATGCTAAGTCTACCATTTTTGTTTGTCTGTAAGTATATTAAATGCTTCAGAGAAAACTGATGGTAGTTTCTTTTATTCAGATTTGAATTTGAAGTCATTTGCTATAGGCTGATTTGAACAGATAGCTTATTCTCATTTGAATGACATCGGTTTTGGGAGGTCACGTGCACTAACCCCCCTTGGGACCTCAAAACACACTTTTTGAGTCTCACCCCCCACCCCCCACCCCCACCCCACCCCCCCACCCCCCACCCCCCCCACCCCACCCCACCCCCACCCACCCACACACACTGTCTGGGAATATGGCAAGTATGCGTGTAACCTAATTAACATTGTCAAAAAAGAAAGAATACGCTCAAAAGAACATGGGTAAGCATTGGAAGATGTAAAGCTGTTTGATCAAAAGGATCATCCCACTAAACAGATCTGCTACAGATAGAAGTACAGTATTACAAACATTTTAAAGGGAGACAACTCCAAAACAATCTTGAGGTTATGGGATGCAAGATCCTATTGACTACTGCAACTCATGCCCCTGCTAATATTATATGTTCAACATGTATCATACCAGATGCCAATGATATTATAAATTACTTCTTAATTTTGTTATATATTGGAAAGATGAGATGTGTACCAACTTTTAAGAAATAATAATAATGTATTTATGTATCTATATAGTAATGTATCTATCTACCAACTGTATACAATAATATTAATGTATCTATGCTTATTATTACATACATGTATTCATGCCTATTTCTTCATCATATTCATAAAAAAAATTTTAAAAATCATTCTGTAAACACTTTGAATGAGCGCTCTTTGTCTTATTCAATTACATTTTAGATGTAAAATATATAGGAAAGAAAATCCACCGAGATATTTCATATTTATGATTCAATAAAAAAAAGAGCTGACAATTGGTGTTCCTTTTCATGAATTTGATAATAAACACAATTAGACATCTTAATAAATTAATAGGCTATACATCTATTATGCTAAAAAAAAATACTTTGCAATTTGTTGAAAATAGGCACTGAAATATGGGAATAGAAATACCATAGAAATACCATAGAATTACCATATAAATACCATTCAATACCAACACTTAGGGGAAAAAAATATTTTCTATTAAATTGTTATGGGTAGATATAGATAAATTCAGAAAATGATTTCTCTGATTTCTTTTTTATTTACGATGGACAAGTATTATGAAAATAGTCAATTGATAAATCTGTCAGTGACCATCAATGCAGTCTAGATACCCTGAAGATGTCCCATGTCAAAGCAGTAATTAGGAAAATAAGCCAATACCAATGCAACTGTGAGATGTGATTTTTAAAATAACCACTGAAAATCATTTAAGCAAATGAGACTGAAAGTGCCTGTCTCTGCAGCCAATTAAATTAAATCCTTTCTTTCTTAAATATTAAAGTTCTACACAGGGTGTAATCAAGGAACATGAATCTTCATCAAAATTATGATCAAGATAAATTTTTATGCTCTTTAATTATCAATATTTTCTGCCTTACTATTGCTGACATACACTATTTCTCAATCACAAATGCTGGTTTTCTCAGGTTAAATTGTTTCACAACTTCATTTTGATAAATATTTATTACAAGTTTGTTTGTTTTTCTTGGTTTTAATTGTCCTTTTAACACATTTGTTAACAAGTACAAATGGATGTAAAAATGTAAAATTTTCAAACAGAAGTAGAAAAAGATTATGAAAAAAATACAGAGAAATATGTAGTGAACATTGCCAAATTTCAATTTTTGAATTTCACTTGTTTTTATAAATAAATAAATGAAAAAAAATCATATACAGCACTCTGTCACTAAAGGGCCCTTAATTGTAACACAGTTCCTTTTATAAGGTGGGTGTGGTCATGGATCTAATTTTATTATGTGGTAGTGAAACTATTTTATAATGCACTTCATTAAAAGGTAGTTTTACTATAAGGCAATACATATTTCATGGCTCCCATGGACAGCTTTATATTGTATACAGTTTTATACAATAAAGAATCCTTTCAATGCATTTAAATAGTTTGCACGATATCAACTTTATTCATTGGCAAGCAAACTCATGCTACTTATATCCACACTTTATTAAGGTATATTATGATACCCTCTATCTGTCGCTCCACCTGTCTGTCCTTCTATCTGTCTTTTACCATATCAACAAAATCACTTGGGTAAATTCACAAAACTGTAGTTATGTTGCCCTTGGAGTACATCTCCTAGCGGGGTGTCATCCTTGACTTTCATCACCAGGGTCCCCAGGAGAAGTTCAAACGTCAGATGTGCACCAAATTTTAATTGCCAATATGTTCTGATATATTTTATGACCAAACTTTATAGATGCTGGATATTATATTATGACCCCTAGGTCACTATCTAGGGGTTAGGAGTGAGTACCCACGGGTATGGGGGTGGGTGGGGGTGGAATATCCAATAAAAAATGTGGAGATTTGTGATGGTCAGCCATGACAGTTGTTTTGGTTTCTATTTATGTATTTGAAGCCCAACATAAAAATATGAAATTTTTTTTTTATCTGATCTTGAAGTTTATCTTTTTTATTTTTGTAATAAATGGTACACTTTTACGAATAAAATCAGATTTCACACTATATTTGCTGAAAGAAGCAAGCTAAACAGAATCTAACATTTGCCAAGACAACATACAACACAACGAATATATATCAGGACGTGTCACTGGTACTTACCTCGGTCTTTCTGACTCCATCTGAAACAAGTAAAGACAATACATATTTATTGCCATTGCCTTCAGTTTTAGTTAATGAAGTAACTTCAAATAGAACAAAATGTAGATGGATTTTTCCAAAAATAGAAAAATATCATAAAGGGTATACGCAAAACATTTGCAATATCAGCATAACTTGAATACCCGAAGGCACTGTTTTGGTAAGAGTCAAATCATTTACAATATCAGCATAACTTGAACACCTGAAGGCATGGTTTTGGTACAAGTCAAATCATTTACAATATCAGTGTAACTCAAATACCTGAAGGTACTGTTTTGGTAAGAGTCAAATCATTTACAATACCAATGTAACTTGAATACCTGAAGGCATGGTTATGGTACAAGTCAAATCATTTACAGACAATCTTTAAAAAATAAAACAATTACAAATAATTAATATTTTCGTTGTTCAAGCTTTAATAAATTAGAGTACCATTTTCTGATAATGTTGGTGTTTAAAGATTGTTAATTTACTGGAAATGAGCACATAGAGATTTTTTTTTTTTTTTATCTGCCCATGATAATTTCAAAATAAATAAACAAACAAACAAATATATATATATATATATATATATATATATATATATATATATAAATATATATATATATATATATATATATATATATATATAAATAAATAAAAATAAATAAAGTGATTCCTAACTGCATTAGTAATGAGTCATTTACAGTGATATTTGTGACTTTCATATATCCATAGGCTTTCTACTCTGTACTCTTTGTGTTCTCAAGGATACACATTTCAATAATTAGTATAACTCAAGGATACACATTTCAATAATTAGCTTAACTTAAGCAATCGATAATTCAAGCTTTATTGGAAGGTTAAATAAGATACTTTTTTTCTTTACTGAGATTATAAACCAATATCAGCTTTCACACAACTGAAGCAGTTTTTCTTTTCAATAAAATGCTTGTCATCAAATGATGATGATAAAATGTTGTTTTTTTTAGGTAAATAATGTAGTTAAAATATGAATATCCATTTGTTTTAACAGTATCATGAAAGTGTAACATTGTAAATTGTGCAGTACACCCTATCGTCATCAAGTTTGAAGTCATCATGGTGTCAACAAAGCAACAATCAATAGGCCTATATGAAATGTGTCTTTCAGAACTGAATATAAATGATATAATGCCACTGTATTTTCACCTGATAAAAGCATAAATCCAGTACTGGACCAAAGGTTAAACAAATTTTAAATTCTGATTTTGAGAAAAATCACAGAAGTTCAAATTCATGCTGGAAAAATAAAATTATTTTTCAAAAAATTTCCTGTGTTTGACGTTTAGCACCATTCCCTCTATCCAAGGGGAGACCACTCTTGTCTGACCTCTGTCTCAGTAAGCAGACAACATTCACTCACTTTTATTGCTAAAACAGTCGAAACAACATGGTTAAAATCTTTTTTCTGCTCGGGAGAGCGGGATTTTCAAGGTAGTGGATGTTCTTCTAATATATTATGATCAGATAATGTATATGAAGATGAAATATCTACATTGTTTAATTTTTACATTCTTCAGATTTTGAAATATTTTGCCCAAACTTTTTGCCTTCATTTTTCCTATAAATTTATTCCATTTCCATCAGGTTAAATTCCTGAGACTTAAGATCAGGTTAAAAAACTGGCAAAAAACTGAACCACATGGAAATTGCCCAATATAAGATATATCAATCTAAATGCAGTTAATTGGTCATTAACTGAAGGTGACCAATGCTGCACTAAATCAATTAATCCTAACAGCACTAGTGTTTACTTACCAGCTGGACATATCAGTGAGGCAGGAGCATAGCAGATCTGAATAATATATAGAAAGAATGCAAAATTACAAGACAGCATTAATGATTCAAATATGTTGATATGAAAAAGATACAGGGAGTGCATGTACAAGTTTGAATATTACTAAAACAACTATTTTTAGTATGGCATCTTCATGGTTTGCTACTTTACATGCCAAAATTTATAATGAATACTTTAAATCATTAAATTTAAGCTTCATTAAATGTTCTCAATTATAGTAAATCTAACATATTTGTGACATCAAATTTTTGCAAATAAATGAATAATGTGACGTATATATTGTACCCAAGTTTTCACAGAGATTTTATTCATTCACAAATTAAGTTTCCATCCTGAATTCATGAAAATTGTATGCTCATTAAAACTGTATGATTTGCTGACTTTAAAATATTCACTTATCCAACAAACTTTTACTTAAAATTTTTAAACTTTCAAAATTCTGAATAAATGCAACTGAATTTTTTATTCCGAATATCAAATTACAAACATTCAAAAATTTGTCTTTTCCTAAAGGTATGTGGGCATTTTATTAAGTCACTTATGGCCTGGAGGCACGGAGGCTCAGTGGTTAGCATGCTGGACTTGCAACCAAAAGGGCGTGGGTTTGAATCCTACCATTAGATAAGCCCAGGCTGGTCATCATGGTTTGTCCTTGGGCAAGTCACATCTAATCCTACATTCAGATCACACTAAGTCAGCACCATGATTTGTCCTTGTACAAGGCACTTTACTCCAATTGCCTCGGCACTGAATGACTAATGTGTTGCTGTGCCATACAACACCAAACACCAGCAGACACTTATTGACAGGTGGCAGAGTATTCTAAATTACATACCTTACTTAAGTTACTTTTTGCTTGAACTATCCACTGCTTTTCCAAATGAGTTCCAAGGACATGGATTATCTCCCCTTCTTCAAGAGTGGCACTGTTGATCGGATCCAAGTGACTGGCAGTGATTCTATACAGCATTAAGTCCTTGTCCTGGTGTAACAGGATAAAACAGTTTTTAAAAGAGTATTATGGCATTTACAATGATAATAATAATAATACTAATAATAATAATAATAATAATAATAATAATCAGAATAATAATCAGAATAATAATAATCAGAATAATCAGAATAATAATATAAATATTAAATTGAACTGGATAACATGGGTTCAGACATTCAAGTCTGTACTGTAATGCCACCTTTTTGGTTCCTTGAAACAAATATAAAGTAAAACTAGAAGGCAAATAATTTTGAAAGCAACATCAAATATTTTCCACACACCATACAGAATGTAACTGTGACCTGGAAAATTGGGTCAATGCCACAAGAACCTAATCAGGTCTTGGAAACTTCCTAAGGAATCTGCAAATGAAATCTGGTCCAGTTTGGTCATGATATATTGGGAATATTTTGTCTACAAGCTGACATTTGTAATGTACAAAGTATAACCAGTGACCTTGAAAATTAGGCCAAGGTCACAAGATCATAATCAGGTCTTGGAATTTTCTCACTGCATCTAAATATCCACCCAGATCTGTTTGTAAAACACATTTTACAGAATTCAGTGTCATAAAATAACTGTTACATCTGTGAAAAATGTCAGTATTTCCAGAAATAGGCAACAAAACTTAAAGCTGATGCTCATGTCATTTATAATCAACAAATGGGAGAGAACATTGATATCTATTTTATTTATCATAAGTAAAATAAATTTAAAAACTAAAATTTTCAAGCAAAATGTTAATTATGTTGCAAAGTTTGATCGTGTAGGCAATGAGGGTGTCATGATTAATTGCCCATGTAATGCCCAGCTGTTCATTAGGAAAGCAGTCATTGGCGTTCAAATTACTAAGAAAGCATAACTACACACATTCAAAATCATGCAGAGATCCTTGTAAATAAATAAACAATAACTTATCAAATTATTTTTCACCATGTCTGAACATAACATTCGTGTCATAAGTATTACATCCCAAAATCAAATAAATTGTATGCTAATCTTATAAATTCCTGACTGTGTTTGAACCTTGTGAGGAAGGTACATTTGTTGACCTAATTCAAGATACAAGTTGTAAAAAGATGGTACCAACATAATTTCATGCCAGTTTTCCAAATTTTGTAAATCAGTTTGGTGTCAGAATGTTACATCTCAGATTCTGATCAAATATTGGCAGCAAATGAAAAAACAGTTGACACTGCCTGCATTATTTTATGATACCTATATTTTATGACATCTATACACTACCCATTTATGATAACCTGACATCATATAATGGCATTTTTTTGTTGATTGGCAGATGAAAAGGAAGTATGTCTACTTTCTCACCACAGTTGTGTCTGTGTAAACACTATCTGTACATGGAATTTTTGCTCAGTAAAGATAAAAAATGGTATAAATAGTTATAAATTGGTGAACAATTTCAATTTACACAGTATTTTGCTTTAAATTCATGCAGAAGTGGTTTGAGTGTTGCAACAGATTTTCCAGAACTTTAGATTTTCCAGGCTCTGTTCATGCTGGATAACCAGTTTAAATTTGTGTCCACTGTTTTTTACTCTTTAGATTTCAAGTTTTAAATACTTCTCTTTGATACTGGATATATGATTCCTTAAATTTTGGAGCTTAGTGATATTTGTGACACTGTTATATATTTAATTTGTAGTGACTTTTCTCTACCATCAAACAATAATTTAGATGACTACAAGAATGCTTGCTGGTTTATTTTAATGTTGGGCTACAACTTGCCAGTGAATCAGACAAATTGCTTTGATGTAGAACAAAGCTGGAGCTACTTGTATGACTTGCCATGGCAAATCTCCATACTTTTTGTTATATGTTACTCTTCCAGCACCCACCACCCACCCTAACATAGTGACATAGGTGCCAGACCGAACCTGTTACATGTATTATGACTGTGCCCTATTCCTACAAAATGCATTTGTAAAGTTAAACTAAAAAATAATCAAAATATCACTGTAATTGCAATATTTGTATCTTTGACCTTAAACTGACCCCTCCGAGGGACCACAGGGTAGAGACCAAACAAATGAACTCCTCTTGCAGATGATAACCAATTAAGCCACCTATGTATCAAGTTTGATGAATTTCCACCCAGTGGTTTAGGAGATAGTCTGACTGAGAGACACAGATGGACTGCTGACAGACAGACACAGATACAGATAGACTGACAGACACAGATGGACTGCTGACAGACACAGATGGACTGACAGACAGAGGGTATCACAATATCCCCCATATAAAGCATATATATCATACTGGTTAATTTCTATCAACTAGAAAGTATAATCTACTGGCCAAAGTTGTGGATTTCTTGGCTGGTCATAGACAGTTTAGGGCAAGGAGAAACTGTGCACTTCTATTGCTATCAAATCTAAAAGACTGAGATGGGAATTGCAATAGAGGTCTAAAATAAATAAATAAAAAGAGTCAAGGACTGGATATGCATATGCCACTAGTGTTCAGGGAAAACAGATGAGGATTGGATATGCATATGCCCCTAGTGTTCAGGGAAAACAGATGAGGATTGGATATGCATATGCCCCTAGTGTTCAGGGAAAACAGATGAGGATTGGATATGTATATGCCCCGAGTGTTCAGGGAAAACAGATGGGGATTGGATATACATATGCCACTAGTGCTCAGGGAAAACAGATGAGGACTGGATATGCATATGCCACTAGTGCTCAGGGAAAACAGATGACTGGATATGCATATGCCACTAGTGCTCTGGGAAAACAGATGAGGACTGGATATGCATATGCCACTAGTGCTCAGGGAAAACAGATGACTGGATATGCATATGCCACTAGTGCTCAGGAAAAACAGATGAGGATTGGATATGCATATGCCACTAGTGCTCAGGGAAAACAGATGACTGGATATGCATGAATATACTGAAAATCACAGTAGGTGGTGTAATGAAATTTCAGCCTAATTTCACTTCCAGATTCCAGTGATAAAATTAATTTATGAAAATTAATTCTAAATTTTATCAATAGTAATACATCATAGACACATAAAGCTATTTAAATGTATTTTGAAGTCTCTTCATGTAAAAATTCTCTAAAGTTCAACACAGTTGAGAGCGTATACCATTTCAGTTTTCTTAAAAACTACTTCACCAAATTAGCACCATAAGAACAAATACTGACAACATGAGAGCTCAATTATTTGTAACAAGTAGATTAATTTCAATTTTTGATAAAAGTATGACTTTTAGCATACTTCTAACTTGTAACTGAAATTAAATTAACTGCTCCCAATAATGCAGCTCTTGTGTTTCCAAGGTCTGTAATTATAATTTTTAAGTTGGTTAATATTTTTTTCTCCAAAAACTGGAAGGGTATACCTACTGAATCATGCAGAAATAGACTTTAAGTGTCACAAATCAGAAATACAGTAGAACACAGATTATCTGGATTGTTCGCTCATGTAGTCTCCCACCAAAACCATACCAAAAACATTTAAATTCCCACGGATTCAAACCAATTATCTAGACAACCTTGTTGTATCTGTGACAGTGTTATACTAAGCCACTTTGTAATGGGAGAACCACTGTATAGAGTAGATACAGAAGAACACAGATTATCCAGATCTGATTATATGGATTGAGTGCTCATGCAGACTACCACCAAAACTGTCCCCTAAACATCTGAATTCCCAACTGACTAAAATCAATTATCCAAACAGCAGTGTTACATCTGAGGCATTTTCTAGAGAGGGGACCACAGTACACAGAAGGTAGAGCAATACACAGATTATCCAGATACAGGTTATCAGGATTGTTAACTCCTGCAAGCACCCACCATGTCACAAGAAGATTAAAATTCCCAACTGATTAAAATCAATTATCCAGCCAACCATGTTATATGTGGGACAGAGGACCACAGTATATACATGTAGAAGGTGCAGCAAAACACAGATTATCCAGGTATAGATTATCAGGATTGTTAGCTCCCGCAGACTCCCACCATGTCCCAAAAACATTTAAATTCACAACTGATTAAAATCAAATATCCAGACAACTATGTTACATGGGGGACAGATGACCACGGTATACAGTAGGTACAGCAAAACACAGATTATCCAGATCTGATTATATGGACTGTCTACTCATGCAGACTCCCACCATGTCCCCTGAACATTTAAATTCCCAATTTATTTAAATCAATTATCCACACAACCATGTAATTGGGACAGTGTTAATCCGAGATGCTTTTTAGTGAGAGGAACCCCAAATACAGTGTGTACAGTAGAACAGATTATCCATATACTGATTCTCGCAGACTTCTACCATGTCCCCTGAACATTTAAATTCCCAATTTATTTAAATCAATTATCCACACAACCATGTAATTGGGACAGTGTTAATCCGAGATGCTTTTTAGTGAGGGGAACCCCATAAACAGTGTGTACAGTAGCACAGATTATCTATATACTGATTCTCGCAGACTTCTACCATGTCCCCTGAACATTTAAATTCCCAATTTATTTAAATCAATTATCCACACAACCATGTAATTGGGACAGTGTTAATCTGAGATGCTTTTTAGTGAGAGGAACCCCATATACAGTGTGTACAGTAGAACAGATTATCCATATACTGATTCTCGCAGTCTTCTACCATGTCCCCCAAACATTTAAATTCCCAAGTGATTAAGGAAGTCTACCTTTGCAAACTCAATACTTGCTGTGCAACTTGAAATGATGCGATTATTACATCATGACATCATCAATATTAAGTAATTTTTAATAATCACAATAAAAGTACTATTAAATAAAACAAAAAAGTCAATGAAAATTATCTTATATATTTGGACAGCTGTAGTAATTTACAACCTAATATAAACTGGCGATGAAGGATTTATGTTATGGAAAGCCAATGTTATCTCATTTATTCTGCCATACTAAAAAAAACTAAGTCACCAACATGCCCATTTCTTTTCATATTTGATAAAAGGAGTCAATGATCTTCAACCTGCACAAATTTTGTGAGTTTTTAAATACTTATTTAGGTTTTATTTTATGGTCAATTAGTGACAGGGTACTTTTTTCCATACTTTTCTATGTAATAACTCTTACTTGGGGATATATCTTCAACTAAGGGTAACAGAAGAAAATGCAAACCAACATATACATTTTTGGGGATTCTGATTGCCTGGACCCTTAGCTATGCCAAAAATATTAATTGCTCAAAATATTAAATACTGCAACATTTATTCAAGTGATCATCCTTAAAACTGATTTTCCAGATGTGATTTTTGAGACATGATTTTCCAGATGTGAGTTTCCAGACATGAGTTTATAGATGTCATTTTCCAGTCAAAATCATCGTCTCCTAATAGATATGGCTAAATGGTGTTTTACTGTATTGGTAACTTTCTCATGCACCTATCAGTTGTTTGCAGTTACTGTAGGTGGTCACTATGATTTGCAGTGAATTAGATTGTTTGATGAATGAACATGAAGAATGTGGAAATCTGGCTGCTCTACTTAAACCATCAAGAAAAGGTATGCAATACTTCAGAGACTGGTTACACTAACTTAATTGTGGTGTCACTTACAATGAATGCATGTCTTCAAAGTAAAATATGTGACACTCTCTTGTCAAGAGAGGAATGACAAAGTTCTCCGTATTGTAATAAACAAAGAAAATTGGAAATTCCTGACTGTTCTTTTGAACTTAATATCATTAATCTATTTATCTGAATTACTAAATATCTTGCTGACTCAACACTTTCACCATTAATAAATATCTTTAATATTCAGAAAAATGTACAGGAAAATTTATATTCATTAGGTTATATTTTATCGACCTTTGTGACAATGATTGATGAGAGATGTATACACTATAATACATATACTAACCTGTGATTCGGTTATTTCCAGGTCTAACTTTGGCGAAATAATGTATCGAATTTCTTCTGTAGAAACCTCTGAACACACTATCTTGTCACCTGAAGCAAAATTAAAAATTGGATACAAGTATTCATTTCAAACTAACTTGTTTACAATGAACTCTTAGAATAAAACCTGATCATTATTTATGTTACGAGAGAAATTTTGTTACAAGAAAAGGACCAAAAGTGGTACATGTAGTAGCAATAGTATTACAGTTGAACCCGGTTATGTCGCCGGCCTAGGGGTTTGCCAAAAAGCGTCGAGATAACCGATGATCGAGATAAACGAAAACCAATATGGCGACAATATATTAACATGTGCTTGAAATTTCTTTGTGTACATGATGTGCGCTAATAAATGAGAATGCACATGCACGTGTTTTTGGAGGTTTTTTTACACAACAGCGTTGTCGCGATTTGTTTGATGAAGCGATCGGCATGCTATAAAAATGTACATACATGTTTGCTAACAACAAAAGGCATATGTGCACCAACTAACAGCAGAGATTTACCAGTATACAATACAAACCACTGTCGATTCTCGATACAAACCTTTATTATATTCTCCAACATTGCAAACACAAAGATCACTACAGCATGCTATCCTTTAGACAAGATCAACAAGAGTGAGTGAACTGTCATTGGAGTGAACGACCATACGGACCGTGATCACGTGCTACGTGAACTCAGCACATGCGCAGTGAACCAAGTAAGATCATTCTTTCACTCCTGTATTTACTGAACACTTACCCAATTGTTTTTACAACTAGGAATGAAAATCGTGAAACGTGAATATCGACCGCAATAATCGTCCTTCAATATCACACACTGTACCGTTCGTTCGTGTCACTCCTGTGTGAGGGGTACGTAAAACTTTGCATAAGACGCGTCTTATATACGCGAAAATACGGTAGTGAGATGGTGAAGTGGCATCAATAACTAACATTTTCAAAAGCCGGCGATTGGTCATGGGGATCGAGATAACCGATGTTAAGTGGCAAATTTGGCCCTCTTTTGTGCTCTTTTGTGCTCGAGATATTAGGGTTCGGCGACATAAAAGAATCGACATAACCGATGAGAAAATGCTAAGACAAAGAGAGAATTTGGCGGTTCCACTTCAAAAACGTCGACTTAATAGGGTTGGCGAGTTAACCGAGGTCGAGATAAGTGGGTTCGACTGTAGTTCCAATAATTAAAATAGTAGTGGTAGTTGTTGTAGTAGAACTAGTTGTAGTAGTGGTAGCAGTAGCAGCAAAACAGGTAGTCTTAGTAGTAGTAGTAGATGTACAAGCAGTAGCAATAGTAGTAACTGTAGTTGTCATAGCAGTAGTAGTTGTAGTAGTAGTAGTAGCCCAATTTGTACAGCATCAGACTCATAATCCAAGGGTTGTGGGTTCGATATCCA
This sequence comes from Margaritifera margaritifera, assembly GCA_029931535.1. Lineage (NCBI taxonomy): Eukaryota > Metazoa > Mollusca > Bivalvia > Unionida > Margaritiferidae > Margaritifera > Margaritifera margaritifera. The sequence continues at coordinate 28,206 of JAQPZY010000730.1, forward strand.
CCCAGGCCAGTCCATATTGTCTGCCTGGGTGTGTCCTTGGTACGGGTACTTCACTCCCATTTCCTTGGAAAGATATAGCCAAATAAAGTGATAAAAGTGCCATTAAAAACTAACCAACAACTGTAGTTGTAGTAGTTAGCATATCAGGTAGCCTTATTAGTAGTAGCAGCTGCTGCAACAGCAGTACCAGTAGTAGTTGTGGTAATAGTAGTAGCAGCTGCTGCAACAGCAGTACCAGTAGTAGTTGTGGTAATAGTAGTAGCAGCTGCTGCAACAGCAGTACCAGTAGTAGTAGTAGTTGTGGTAATAGTAGTAGCAGCTGCTGCAACAGCAGTACCAGTAGTAGTAGTAGTTGTGGTAATAGTAGTAGTAGCTGCAGCAACAACAGTACCAGTAGTAGTAGTAATAGCAACTGGAAATCTACCATAAAAATACTGATGTCAAAACAAATGAATATTTCCTGACAAGTGTTACACAAAGCCCAGTATCTCACCTGTGTCTGTGTGTTAATGTATCCCTACTGTATCTCACATGCTAAAACTTGAACACAACAATTTAACTTTGATAATGCTGACTCTACCAAAAAAAAGATATATATGCCATGAAAATTAATGTAATAAAGTGATACAATAATGAGAATTCATTTTTTTGAAAGAAACAATAACCAAATTGAGGAAAATGTGTTGACCAGACAAGATGGCATAATGTGTTGTCCAGACAATGGCATAATGTGTTGGCCAGACAAGATGGCATAAGTTCACTCGTTTTTACATAAGAGTGAGAAGAAAAAAATGAACCTGCATCCTTACAACCTAGTTTGAAGAAAATCAAAGTTATCTCCCACTGATTCTCCAGTAATGATTAAATCTTAGATATCCATTCTGCAGAACAATATAAAAATGAGTTCTTTTTTTTGTGATTGTACAAACATCTTTTAATCTAATGATTTAAACAATAAGTTGATGAAATTTTAAGAAAAAAAATGAATTGTGAAACACTCTGGTCAAAGCTTGCTATCAAATATGTCATGGTCTGACTTGAGGTTTTTGAGGTTGGTGACAAATCAGTTTAGTTTCTACCTCAAATTAATAAAGCTTTAAAATCCTATTAATACGAGGATTTTCCTATGTCAGGAAATTCACCATTAGTCACAACATGGTGAAAACACCATGCTTAATTTCTGTAGAAAAATACCATATAGTCCTCCAAATTGAAAGACAAGGGGAGTTAAGAACCTCTTTATGAAAGAAAAGTCTCAATGTATGTAGACGTTGGTCCACTGACCTTGTCGTCTGAAGGTGAAAACATGAACAGCAAATCCAGCATCATTCTGAAGTCGGCAGGCAAACTGGCCCTCATCCAAAAGGGCAGGATTTTTTACCTCAAGGTGATGGAAACCCTCCTTCATAAATCTCCGCCAGAAATCTTCACGGTCTAGTGCTTCACCTTCCTTGTACCACACCACCTCAGGAAAGGGATCACCTATGCGAAAGAAAGAAAAGAATGTGGTGAAATTTAATGGGTATACATTTTTAAAATTTTTATAAATTTTTCCTTGTCATGAGTATGTAGAAACAACCTTTAAAAATTGATGGAAATACAAGATGTTGAGAGTGATATGAGATTTTGCTGGAAATAGGAAAACAACAAAACAAACCCTGTCAACCTCATCTTTATAAACTCTGACAACCTCATCTTTATAAACCCTGACAACCTCATCTTTATAAACCCTGACAACCTCATCTTTATAAACCCTGACAACCTTATCTTTATAAACTCTGACAACCTCACCTTAATAACCCTGACAACCTCATCTTTATAAACTCTGTCAACCTCATCTTTATAAACCCTGACAACCTTATCTTTATAAACTCAGACAGCCTCACCTTTATAAACCCTGACCTCATCTTTATAAACCTTGACAACCTCATCTTTATAAACTTTGACAACCTCATCTTTATAAACCATGACAACCTCATCTTTATAAACCCTGACAATCTCATCTTTATAAACCCTGACAACCTTATCTTTATAAACTCTGACAACCTCACCTTTATAAACCCTGACAACCTCATCTGTATAAACCCTGTCAACCTCATCTTTATAAACCCTGACAACCATATCTTTATAAACCCTGACAACCTCATCTTTATAAACCCTGACAACCTCATCTTTATAAACCCTGACAACCTCATCTTTACCTATAATCTTTTGTCTTATGGTGCTTCATGTTTGCATCTATTTAGAAGGGTTTATTTCTTCCTAAAGTTGTTTTGCAATTCTTTATTTTTACATTTTTAGAATTTTACTTTTAATTGGGATCATAATTTATAGCCATTATTGTGCTGACATACCATTAAACACACATGCGCACACACACATACATACTCATTGTCCAAAATAAATTATCCACAACTCAAGTAATTCTACAATTTTATTTAAATTAAGAAAATAGTGCTCTCTATGGATAAGAGTATGTCTGTATTATAGTGAAGGTCTTAGTGCAGTAGCAAATATTATAATACAGACATGCTATAGTCTGAAGATTGTTTGTGGCTTTATAAGCAATTTTCTTTATTAACCAGACCAATGATAAACAATGATATTTTTAAACATAATTCATCTAGAGGATGTACCAGTAAAAAAACAAAAAAACAGTGTTAACAATGATTACATAGCTTCCCGCTACTTTTACTAGTCTCAGTTAGCCATTGTAAACATTATCATGCAGAAAGTAAATTCAAAATAAAGTGATCTTGGCCCCTTTTCAAAATTAAAGATTTGTTGGAATCTGATATCTTTACATTATATATTTTAATCACTGTAAAATTTTAATTTTTAACTTTAATTGGCACTACATACCCAGTAATCTGTGCTGACATATTGTGAAACCACCCACCCACCTACCTATCTACCTACTGTGGCAAGGCATAAAAGACATAAAACAATAAAAAAGAATATTCTTTTCTATGATGTCAAAGTAGAGGGACCATAATGAGTTGATAAGAACCTGTGATCAATGTTGTTTTTGTCTTATTTTTTAATCACAATCTGCTTGATAAGCTACTATCACTGTCTACCCCTAGAATCCAGATTTTACTGGGTGAAAGTCACAGGTTTTGAGTCACCATGGAGTGACAGCAAGCAGTAAATAGTTTGGGCATCAGTAATTACCCTGATTAACCACAACAGATGAGGCCTCACATGGAAAGCATGCAACATCCAATTCACTCATCTAATTCCTATATTAAATTCACATGTACAACAAACAATTAACCTGTTGGGGGTAACATAGCACAATATACAATGTATAGTCATTAATATATAAAGTTTACTACTTAATAAAACATGTTTATTCCTACTTCCAACTGCACTGTCAGAAAGAGTCTTCTGAGTGGGCTAGGATGCATACAAGTATAGCATGGATGAATCAATGTGATTATACACAAAAGTACTTAACCCATCTTAGTAAATGCATACAAAGTAGGTCACAGTTACCTTCTTTAGTTGCAAGGGTATAGTATTAAACAGGGATGCGTTCAATTATCAAGTTTTATGATTGGAACAAACATCACACAATAATTAAATGTTGAACATGAAATTTCATCAATGTCACTGAAGCATGAAATATATGTCACAGCAACCTCTTTTTACAGAAAAGATGTAGAAATTATCAAGGTGCACCCACTCAGCAAGTTTCATGACTCTATGTAGGATAGTATGCATGTAACATGTCAAAAACTCATGTGGTCATATAGTAAATGCAAAATCTTAACCAAAGACACTAAAAAATGAAATACAGGTCACAATAAGCCTCATTGTTGTATGGGTATGGTAGCAACACAGATGCATATCATAATCTATTTCATGATTCTAGCATGAACAGGGCCTGAGAAATGAACATCAAACACAAAATTTAAAACCAAGTCAGTGAACCATAAAACATGGGCCATAATGACCTACTACTGAAATGAGGGAGTTGCACTCCTCAAGTTTCATTATTCTAGAAAGGATAGTGTGTTCAAAGCATGCCAAAAACCTACATAGTCGTGAGCTAAAAACAAAAACTTTATCTAAGTCAGTAATATGTGAAATACAGTTCAAGGTGAGCTTTTTGGTATGGACATAGTACTAAGAATTATGTATACAATCACGTAGTTTAATGATTGAAGCATAAATAGTACAAACATCAAATTGAACCAAAGTCAGTGAGATGTAAAATATGGGTCACAGTGACCTATGTTTAAGATGAGGCTGTACTCATCAAAATGCATACTATTACCAAGTTTCATAATTCCAGGTATAACAGTACTATACTGTAAATAAAAAACCAATGTGGTCATGAGCTAAATGCAAAAACCTAATATAATCCAGTCAAAAGAGAAATGTAAGTCACATTGACTTTCTTTTGTTGTAAGGGTGTGGTACTAATGGAGATGCAAACAATCACCAAGTTTGATGATTCTGGCATGAACAGTGCTTGATACTTAACCCATTTTATGGACATTCAATATGGGTTACAGTGACCTACTTTTGTAACAAGGGTTTAGTACTCATCAAGATACATCACCTCACTAAGTTTCATGACTCTTGGTATTATAGTATTTATATACAGGGCACTAAAAACCTATTTCGCTATGAGCTAAATACAAAAACTTAACCTATGCCAGTAGAATGTGAAATGTTGGTCACTGTGAACTTCTTTTGTTGTAAGTGTGTGGTACTAACAGAGATGCACACAATCATTTAGTTTGATGATTCTACCATGAACACAGTTTGAGAAATAAACTTTAAAACACAAAATTTAACCAAAGACACTGAAGCATGAAATTTCAGTCACAGTGACATACTTTTGTGGTGAGGGAGAGTAGTACTCGTCAAGATGCATCCCTCACCAAGTTTCATTAATCTAAATATAACAGTATAAATACAGGGTGCAAAAAACTATTTGGTCATTAGATAAGCTTAAAAACTTAACCCCAAAGCCTTTAAAATGTGACATGTAGGTCATAGTGACATTCTTTTGTGGTACTGATAGAGATGCATACAAACATCTAATTTTATTGTAGCAGGAAAAATAACTTTGAAACACAAAATGAAATATAAGTTAGAGTGACCTACTTCTGTGATGTGTTTGTAGTACTCATCACGATGCATCCCCTCTCAAAGTTTCATGAATCGAGGTATAAGAATATATATATATATATATATATATATATATATATATATATATATATATATATATATATATATATATATATATATATATATATATATACACATACACAGGGTGCAAAAAAACCAATCTGGTCATGAGCTAAACTCAAAAACTTAACCAAAGCCAGCAAAATGTGAAATATAGGTCACAGTGACTTTCCTTTGTGGTAAGGGTGTGATACAAATAGAGATGCATACAATCATACAGTTTGACGATTCTAACATGAGTAGAGCTTGAGAAATAAACTTAAGCCATACAATTTAACTAAAGTTAGTGAAGTAGGAAACATAGGTCACTGTGACCTACTTTTGTTATGAGGGTGTAGTACTCATCAAGACGCATCCTCTCAAAATGTTTAATGATTCCAGGCACAGTGTGCCAAAATGTAGTGGATAGGGTAAACTAATTTTAATGATGTAATACTTACCTGTTGCTATTGCATAGCTGGTACTTTTTTCCGGGTGGACAACAACCCAACTGTATGATGAGAATTCGTCCTCTCATTAGGATGAGCCAGAAGATTCCAGAACACTGGATTGCTCCTGGGACACCCCACACATTCTGCCCATGTGTACTGCCCTTCATTTTTTTCTGAGGGAACATCCTAACTTAGTGGGAGGAGGGAATCTGGCAATAGCTACAGATAAGTATTACATCATTAAAATTAGTTTTAGCACCCCACCCCACCCAAAAAACTACACTTTAATATCAGTAATACCATACATGTTGCTATTGACTTTGTCAGTTTGGTGGGAGGCTTGATGATCCCACAACTGGCAAATAAAAACAAACACAAGGAATACTCACCCTCATTGCAGAGTATTAGACTGTGGGATGGAATCTGCATGGACCACTTTCTGAGCAATGACGATTGGGCCCAAAGAGAAAATGCCTTCACTTTGGTGAGCTAACAAGCGAAGGTAAAAAGAGAAGAAAGTAGTGTGAGAGCACCAAAATGCACTTTCATCACATCCTCCAAAGACAAATGAGTTTGATAGGCCCATGAGGCAGCAATGGCTCAGACCTCATGGGCTTTAATTTTCATCAAAGACAGCTCCATATCAGTAAGGGACTGGTAAGCTCTCTTGATAGTTAATGCAATCCACCAAGAAATGGTGGAAGCTGAATATATCAGTTGAACCTTTAATGGGGAGGAAAAGACACTAACTACCCTTCCTTCTCCCTTCAGAGGCTGCCAAATAGAAACATAAAGCCCCATTCAGACACAAAAATCTATTTTGATCATTCCTAGTACAGATATAGCTGAGACTGGGGATCTCAATCGAGAGTGGAGCAACCGATGGAGGCTCCTTTTTTGCTAAAAAAAAAACCTGGTTGGCAAAGGAAAGAAACCAAATCATAATTCCCATTGAACCTGATAGAGCCCTGCTCTATAGATAGGACATAAAGCTTTCTCCTTCGTCTCACAGACACTAAGGCAAGCAAGAAAACCATCTTAAGGGTAAGGTTCTTGAAGGAAGCTTCACCCAAAGGTTCAAAGTGGATTTATTTGGAGACCACAAGACACAAGAAAGATTCCATTTAGGCATTAGAGAGTGAGACACTGGTCTTTGCAGCTCAAAATACCTGATCAGGTCTGTTAAGTGAGAATCTGTCCCGATGGCATGGCCTTTCAAAAATTTGAGAGTCTTGGAAAGGGGTGCTTGAAAGCCCTTAATAGTAGAAACTGAGCATTGTTTCTCTTCAAAAAGGAAGAGAAGAAAATTAGCCACTGCACTCATAGAGAGATAGTTAGGGTTTACATGATTTCTACTACACCAATCACAAAAGATTCTTCATTTGGCATCATACAACTTAGACATCAATCTTCTCCTGGACTGAATGATGCACTTGGCAACTTTGATACAAAACTTTTCTTTGCTGAGAGATCGTTTGAGATGAGCCAAGCATGAAGGTCCAGAATCTGTGGGCTGTTGTGTAGGAGAAACCCCTGTGCTGAGACAGTAGGTCCCTCCACTGAGGTAAGGTATTGGGATGGTCCACCTGAGATGAAGTGAGCTCTGATTTCTCTATGTTTGGCAGAAGGCCCAGCTTGGTCACTATGGACCATCAGTGAGACGGATCAAGTCTGAGGTACTCTAGACAGTTATTATGGATTAACCAATTGTCGAAATATTGGAGGATTGGGATACCTAGTGACCTTAAATGGGCTGCAACTACTCCCATGACCCTGGTAAAAGCTCTGGATGCTGAGGCTAGACCAAACAGTAGAGCTCAAAATTGGAAGACCTCCCCATCCAAGCAAAACCTGAGGTACTTCCTGTCTGGAGGAAAGATAGGGATGTGAAGGTATGCATCCTGAAGATTGATGGAGACTGCCCAATTGCCAGGTCTTATGGCATTCCTGACTGAGGCTGTGGTCTCCATCTTGAGTGGTTCCTCCAGCAGAAATCTGTTTAAGGAGGAAATGTTGATAATTAGACAGGACTTTCATCCTTTCTCAGGAACCAGTAAAATCCAGGAGGAGAAGGCCAGAGATCAGTCATTTAACACCCTCTCTGCTGCACCCTTCTGAAGAATGGACTAAACCTCTTCCTTTAAGTGCACTAGATTTTACTGGTGGAAAAAAATGGGTGACCTTACTAGAGGGAGATCCCAAAACTGAAGTCAGTAGCCATCTTTTATGATAGAAAGGACTCAGCCATTAACCATTATGCCAGACCAAGCCTCTGAAAAGAGGTTTAGTCTGGCACCAACGGAAAAGGTACACTCTGCAGGAGAGGGAGTGAGTCACTAGTGCTGCCCATCCTTGTCTTTAGGAAAGAAGGAAGGGCCTGCAGACTTCTTCCCTGGGCCTTTGCAGCATGCCCTTTTAGGGCCTGACTGCAGGGGGGGGGGGTTTCCTGAAATGGGGATGTTGCTTTGATTCTGGCTGCACAGCATGAAAGAATTTAGCCAATGGACCCTAAGTGTGGTCAGGATCATTTTGCTTCTTGGCCGGTTTCGATGAGCCATGAGCAAATGCAAGGGACTGGTGTTGTTAGTCCCTGAAATCCTGATTAGCCACGGAGAGGATGAGCCTTCTGAAGAGAGTCTCCACCTCCAGGGGGGGCAGCCCTCAGAAGGTTCTTACTGTGCTCTAGTAAGACCTTGGAAGTGTCCAGAGCAACATCCGTGTGGAGGCAGATAAGCTATGCTGACAAGGCCATGGACAAGGACAATGCATGTAAAGAGGTTTTTGCCACTGCTTCAACAAACAATGAAGAGCCATTGGCAACAGAGATTCCTCTTTCAGTAGGCTGAACAAGGCTGCTGAAAAGAGGTCAGCATGTGAGGCTTTGGTTACTAGTGACCTAGCCTTTTGCTCTAAGGATTCCAGAGTTTTCACTAAAAGGTGAGCCCAGGTCCCTGTAGAAATGCCCAATTGAGCCACTTCAGCATCCAAAGTGGGCAGCTTAGTGGGCTATGAAGGGGTATGATCCTTATAGCTAGAAGCAGTTACCTAGGGTCACAATGTAGAGGGAGGAAAGACCAACCCCCACGTTGTCTAGCAAAGTCTTGGTCCTTGCTAAACCTTTCAGAGAGAGAAATCCTTAATCATAACCAAGTGAGGAAGCAACAAGAGATCTGGTCCAGAATTTTCCCCAGAAAGTTTCTCCAAACTGGAAAGAATTTTAGAGTCACCATAACCTGCAGGTTTGGGACACAGCTCATTGGGCAAGAGGCGGCAAACCTTGTTTACTGCTTTATTGAAAGACCAGCTCTCTTCCTCCTCTGATGCCTCAACTGATGAGTGAGAGGGGGCAAGGGACCCCAAGTGCGGGGGTACCACATAGGCCTATTCTGTAACAAACTTGTGCTCATCTGTCATGGAATAAGGCAAGAAAATAATTTGGTATTGCATTAAACAATGATAACGTATATTTGACTTTGTTAACGCGTACAGCGTTAACTAGAGTAGCTTGTTTTTCTACCTTGACATATAGTTACTGAATGAGTACATCTCATTGTAGGTCGTTTGCAGCAAGATGCCCATGTTTCTCGACATGCACGGGTACTGTACCTTGGGTCTTGAACACCAAGTTTTTTTTATATTGTATAAATAGTAGGTTTTTACTATAAGTGGTACATCATCGCTTGGATCTTGTCATGGAGTGTCGGTCTTGGAACCACAAAACTACAGCCATAGGGGTAAGTGATAACTGTTAAGATAACTTTGATTCCCTTGCACATTTATGCTTTTTATTGTGTTCGTGACATTCTTATTTTTATCATTATCGTAAATTGGATAAAGCTTTGATAGAGAAAATAACCTCATTTAACAGACAATTCACTGTTAGAATTTATTCCTTTTCACGGGTAGAATTCGAGTAGAAAGTTACACGTAGAGTGCAGGTGTAATGTATTTTGTATAACTCGTTAGGGATATTGATATAATGGACCATAGACATTTGTTGAGTGGACCATACGTATATTTCATATAGATATATTTTAGTATTTTGTGTGATAGCGTATTTTGTATTATATACTACCAGTTTCATCTATTTGTAGTTGAAACTGAGGGAAGGTAAATTTGCCAGAGTGAAACTGTAAAGTTGAACCAGAGTGAAACTGGGAAGTTGAACCAGAGTGAAACTGGGGAATTGAACCAGAGTGAAACTGGGAAGTAGAACCAGAGTGAACCTGGCATGGGTTGAGGCAGTGCAGCCACAAAGTGTTTTGGAACTGTGATATTGTGGGTTTTTTTAGACTGTCATCTTGGTTGTATGAACCATATCATATCGGTTATATGAACCGTCATCATTATCATTATTATTTTCAGTACTGTGTCGCCATTATCACTATCCTCGTCATTATCAATATATATATATATATATATATTTTTTTTTTTTCTTCTTTTTTTTCTTTTTTTGTGAATGTGTGTATGGCATGTGCAAGAGTCTGATATTGTATAGCTTGTTTCATTTTTTATTTTTGTGCCATCATTATATCGTGCATTACATAAATATCGTCATTCACATACATTGTGTTTGTTGTATTCCTTTAATCCAAGGCCCACTCGGTTTCGATTCTGTTACATCATCAATGAGGACAGAAGGGACATGTATATTATGTATTTGTTTTTATCTGTGTGGATCCTGACGCCATCACTAAGGACAGTACAATAGCTTACCAATACTTTGTAGAGGTAAGCTAGAAAGGATCTGTATTTATATAACACCCATGAAAAAGAAACAGTAAAATAAAAGTCACAAAACAGGCTGTAAATGTGTAACAAAAGTCAGCTTGATATTGCTCACCTTTCTTACATAGCGGCTGACCATTCACTTACCTGGATTATGTAGTATTGTAAGAACACAACCCTATGTAAACTATCTCCCAAAGTTTATATCATGTTAATTTTACCTATTTCACTGTGTCCTGATCAAAATTCTTTCCAAATATAAAGGCATAATTAATATGCAGTCTCTTGCTCACAATCAAACTCATCCAAGATGCTGATGATATAAACCTATTTACCAAGTTTAATCAAAACTTCCTGGGATGTAAAGTTCTAAATCTAGAGGTAACAAGCTCAGACAATCAGATGCAAAATCATTTCATTAATATATGCATAGATCTCAATATTACAGAACCTAAGACAATGAAGATATAAGCATATTTCCATGTTTGAACAAAATTAAAGTAACATTTGTATATTTACCAAGTGTAAATAGAATTCAAGTATAAATTGATCTCCAGAGTGGTAAGAAGCTCAGACAATCAGATACATGATTGCCTCATAAATAGGTGTAATTAAGCTCATAATCAAACTCAATCAACATCTTGATGATATAGGTCTACTGAACAAGTTTAATCAAAACTGATTAGAAGTATAGTTGCTAAATTGCTGGCAAGATCAGTCAATCAGAGCAACATCATGTCATTAATATGCAAGGATCTTGCTCACAATTATACTCAACTCAAATCTTAATGATATAACTTTTTTTAAAATAAGAATGATCAAAATACTATTAAAAAAGATAGTCTCTAGAGTGGTAAAAAAATAAACATCCAATCAGATGCAAGATCACCTTATAAATAAGCATAAGTCTTGACCATAATGAAACTCATCCAACATCTTGACAATAATAATCGTGTTATGGCATGTATGGACAATATTAGACTATTTACCAAGTCTGATTAAAATTGGATCAGAAATACCGTTTCTCAAGTGGTATGAAGTTCAGCCAATCAGATGCAAGATCACTTTATTAATATGTGCAGATCAAAATAAAAATTAATGGATATCTTGATGGCATAAGGTCATTTACTAAATTTGATAAAAATCTAATCATAAATAGTCACTAAAGTGTTGACCAGCTCAGCCAATCAGATGAAAGATCACCTTGTTAATATGACTCGATCTCACACAATTTTACTCATCCAAGATGCTGATGATTGAAGTCTATTTACCAAATTTCATTAAAATCATATCAGAAAAATACAGTTTTTAGAGTGGTAACAAATCCAGCAAATCAACTGCAGAATTACCTCACTAATATGTGTGTTCGTATTCATTAAGGAACTCATCCAAGATCTTAATGATACAAGTCCATATTCCATGTTTGGTCAAAATCAGATCAGAAATACGGCCTCCAGTGTGGTAACAAGCAATTGTTAATGGACGCATGACAGATGCGGGGACATACCATAAGCTCACTTGGCATTATGGTAAGTTGAGCTAAAAGGTTATAATATGTACCCATGTCAACAATGTACACCACTCCCTCGATAACTCGCGCACGGATAACTCATTAACCCACTTATAACACGGGGTCAGGCGTGGATCCCATTTTTTTTTTAACTAGAAAATACACCCCAAAAAAAAAAAATGGACCCTATTTGTTGAAGGTGAAAAAATCACGATCAAAATTTGTAAATGAAACCTTGATATATCCCTCTTTTTATCGTCAAAACCAGTGGTTAGTACCTGGAAATTTGAATCAACATCATGAAATTTTCTACTTTAAATAAGAAGTCATATATTTTGTTCAATTTTCTTTCCAAATAATATTCTCAGTACACTATAAATAACAATATTTGATGAAATTTCAATAAATGAAAACATCACTAATACCTACTGGTGTCAACACTTTAAAAATAAATACCAATTAAATAAGTTTTGTCAAGTGAAATATGTGTTTTAGTTCTATCTTTTAATTCGGTTTCAGTGTAATCATCATAAATGCAATATGCCCTCTTGTATTCACACGTGAAAAATATCATTCAACCGACCCAGCTATCGCCGCGAGCATTTCCATGAGAATCTAATTAAGTGCCGACAGTTTTTTATCTCCGACTTGCGGAAGTATTTGTTGTGTTGTTACACTCAATTAATAGCAGACTTGCTTTTTATTATCACGTTAATTACGTCTTTTGTATCAAATCAAACAAAGGGGGTGGAATAACAGAAAAGTTAAAAGGCGTGCAAATCCTGCCTGCCTGCGTAAGAGCTAGCGGTCATGGCCGTGTGTCAGGTCAACTCATTTCAATTGATCAATCGAACACTGTTATAAATATTATTATGTAAGTAATATAATTAAACTACCGGTACCTTAAATTAGCCTACTCATTCACAAATGTGATCAAAGATAGTAAGGCAACCAAGCCAAATGAGTACTTGGTGAATAAAAAGCTTTGTTTTACAGATATGGTTCATTATGGAGAAGCGAGTTCCAGAGTTTGTATTGAACTTAAAATTTCTAACTTGCTACTCAGGGATTTCCTCAAGGATGAGAAGAAGTTTCACTGTTAATTGATATGAAATCATGACATCCATATTTATAAATAAATTGAGTTTCGACGTCAATGGTTGTGTCACGAAAAAAATGTCCCTAGTTTTTGAAAAGAAGGAATCTTGTTTAGTTGTGAATTGACAACAACAAAAAGCAGTGACATAATACACAATGTTTTCGCATACACGTGTTGTTGAAACGACTTGGACTAATGTTGTTAACGATCTTTCAGAGGTTAGTTATCTTGAAAATGAAGGTAATTTATACAGAAAACCAAACAACTACATTAGAAAAAGCTCTTTATTGACAATTATTCCCAATGTAATTATAAAACGAGTATTCAGCCATTAAACAGCCCCTTGTCCCCCCCCCCCACTGCTGTTTTCTCACTGTCCAGCGGGAATGGCATCCCCTTCTTAATTTTGTTGAGGTCCCTCGGTAACTCGCGCCTTCGCTTTTAGTGCAGTCTATGTTTTTGCCCCCGCTGTGTGTGAGTTATCGAGGGAGAGGTGTATAAAGATGATAATGTTGGACAAAAAATTTTATTTTATGTCCATGAAAACCACATTTTCTTGGATATAATATATGCTCAACAGTGAACAGTGTAATATATATGTACATCTGTAAAGCGTTTAACAGAACTTCAGCACAACCTGGCTATATAGTGTCAATTCAAACTTTAATAAATAAATGTAAAGGTTCAAAAATTGCTAATAAAAGTTCTTTGAATCGTACATAATATACCTGCCCTGTGTTTAAAATATTCGTCTACGTAGGTACTAGCAGGGAATGGTTGACTGGAGATTATTAACCAATGTGTCTCAATGACCTGGACCTCTGATTACGGTATGCGATCCTGAACAAAACTTACCATATAGAAACCATCATATTTGTATTAGACTTACCGTGACCATTACCTCTAACCTTCAGACCCCAGAATCTATAGGTTTCTTTATTATTCTAAGTGCAAGCCAGCCACACATTTTGGTCAAGGAACCTACTCAAACAAATGTTATTCTGCAAGACCCATTTTTCTTTGAGCCACAATGATCTTGACCTTTCACCTTTTACTCCAAAATCAATAACCCAATTTCATACCTTAAAGCCCTCTACATATTTTGGTCAAAGTAGGTGGTCTGGAACTAAAGTTATTATGAAAAAAATCATTTTTCTTCTTTGAGTCACAGTGACCTTGATCTTTGACCTTTTGACTGTAAAGTCAATTGGTTTCTTTCTTACCCAACATGTAAGTCATCCACAAACTTTGGTGGAGGTATATGGTCAAGAACTGAAATTCATCTACAGAAACCATTTGTCTTCTTTCAGCCAGTGACCTAGACATTTGACTCTATTTACCCCAAAATCAGTAGGCTTCTTCCTTACCCTCAGTATAAATCATCCACAAAGTTTGGTAATTGCAGATGGTCGAAAACTCAAGTTATGGTGTGGAAATGAAATAGTTAACATATGGACAGATGAACAGACATCATAACATACAATTCACCTTATGACAGGTGTATACAAGTTATTGGCAAGTGTCCTAATTCAGTGTAAATTTGACTCAGCATGTTCTTTCTAGTACTCAGATCTGTGTAACAAACTTAAATAAAGATTGCAACCACTCAAAAGAAAATTATCAGATTTGTTCTGGGTTTAGCACCAGAATCGCATATCGACACTGATCAGTTCTCTTAAATCCAGTGGCAGCCAGCTGAATATAGAGTATATCAACTAAAAGTAAAACCATGGTATAGCTCCTTCATATATGTTTCAAAGTTTAAATTATGTTTGAAAGAATCATTCATATTTCACCTGTTTCATCAATGAGACATGTAACTCCATGATTCCTGCTGTCAAAAGTTCTGGTTAAAAGTCCTTCGCATAAACTGCATGTCAACTACCATATACACTCACTTATAAGTGAAGTCCAACTGCAAACTACACAGACCCATATCTGCCATCACATAATGTGCCAGTAAATCTGGGTCTATGCAGTTTGTTAGGAGTAATCAGTAAAACAAACAAAACAACATAGATCCGAACTGCCAGCGCATTATGTGATGTCAGATCAGGGTCTATGTTGATTGCAGTTGGACTCACCTTATAAGTGAGTACATATGGTATGAAATGATTATTGACCTAAAATGTATACCCAATATCAAAAGCTCAAAAAAGAGGTAAAAAGTCTCTTTTTTTTCTTAAAAATCTATGACCATTTAAAAGTTTCTACTCGGCTGAAAAGATTTCCCCTCATATTCTTGCTAGCAGTAATGCTCAGTAATCAATGTGTTAAATTTTAATATTAATTAATATATTTATATATGTAATACATGTACCTCTTAACCAAAGTATCAATTGCATTGGCTATAATCTGTGCATTTATAGTCTGTAATGTTATTTTTTGCATAAATTATGATAATGCTAATAAAAATTATTTGCTATACATGTATATTCAATCTCCACTATGTGTAATAATATTTATACAATTTTTAATATAATTATGATTTGCCCTGAAATTTATGCATGCATTACAGTCTTACATATTTATATTATTAATGCATGCCAGGTGTTATGTGATCAGTAATTAAGCACCACAACAAAAAAAAGTGAATGTTTATTCATTTATTTTTTGTGTTATCCTTTTCAGTATATATGATGATGCATTTCAATTTAATTTGTACTGTGTTGTTTTATAATCTATACTGAATAAATCTTCCCTTATCTTAATAGCCACAGTGAGAAGCTGTAACTGGTAGATTTGCTGTAACCGTATTGACCCCCTATAGTTATAAATATGTTTGACACACTGATGTCTTCAATAAAAGTTTTATTGCAAGTTTTATTGAAAATCATATGTCAGCTACAATTAACTAGATGTGCCAAGCTGAAGCCTTTATTGTTTTCATGACCAGATCAATTACACTCACCTTTCTTACATCAATTGTATCTCTAATGCTTATTATGAATTATGTCCCAGTTATAAGCCAGTGATGATGTCAATCATACCACAGCAACTAGAGTATCCATGACTACCCAACTTTTTGTTAATGTAATATAAAATCATGCTAACTCATCTTTATTTAGAAACTGATAAAGTTCTTCAAAACAAAAAATAGGTATATCAAAAGACTGGCCATTTTCTAACATTATCACTGAGAGGCTCTGACAAAAATGGTACTCATAGTTGAGTAAATACTGTATCTTTGAAGATATTTGTTATTCAAATTAATAAATCTCCAAGAAAACCTATCAAAAATAATCTTACTTAATATCAGCATGGTAAAACATAAATGAACTTATTCAGAAAGTCCTATCTACAACATCACTCTACATCTGCAAGTTATTTAGCAATGAATATGAATGCATTCTGTGGCTATGAAATGAATTGATAAAATACCTAAACATTATGAGGTATGGTGCTGTTTACTTCTGCCACAGCAGCAGTATAAATACCAAAGTACTTACAGACTCTTAAGACACTCTTTATTTATGTAAAGAGACCAGCGTTTGTTATCTTTGTAGAAAATAGTTATGACCGTATACACTGTACTACAAGCACATAAAACATAATGTGGAGGTTTTTTGCACATGCAAAAAGAAACATAGAAAAACAGGTTTTATACAGAAACTTTGAGGACCCCTAGAATTACACTATTCTATCAGTTAATTCATTATATCTGTATTATAATAAATATTTATGCTTCATTAGAAAGTCATGTATATGTTCATACAGTGTACTAACCATTTCTCCATATTTGTTTCACAAAAACGTCCATGTGTATGAATGAAGAATCAAAACTTCTTGCAGGTTGCCATGAAGGTCACTTAACATAAATTATTGATAATACACAATACATATAAATAGATGTTGTACACAATACATATAAATAGATGTTGTACACAAGTATGAGCAGGCATGTGCAATTTCCTCCAGAGAGCGGGCCAGATAGTGATTTCTAAATGCACCCACAAGCCACACCGTATGGCGGATAAAGTCAGGTTGGAGGTTGGATGTGGCCTGCTGGCTGCAGATTGCACATGCTTTAGTATGAGCTTTTATAAGACACCATGAAATGGACAAGAAAAAAAAACACAGTTTGATGATGGAAGGGTTCAGGCCTTTGATGTCATATATAATGTTGGGAAATGTTTGGAAAAGTAGTTTTTTTGTAATTAACTGTATCGAATAAATTCAAGAAAAAAATATTGAAAAAATTAAATGTGCAGTTTTTGGCAAGTACTAAACCAAAAATAAAAAACCAGATAATGATATTTCTTTTCTTTTCTTTTGTTCAGTACCATATACACTCGCTTATAAGTTGAGTCGACCTGTAAACTGCACAGACCCAGATCTGCCATCACACATTGTGTTGGCAGATCTGGGTCAATGCAGTTTGTTAGCAGTAATCATTAGAACAAACAACACAGACCATGATCTGCTGGCACATTATGCAATGGCAGATTAGGGTCTATGTTGCTTGCAGTTGGGCTTGAGTTATAAGCATGTACATATGGTATATACATTTTTTGCAACTAGTTGAATGCCAGTTTATGTAATGAGCCTGAACTATCAAATAATTTTTTCATGGATGATAAAAATAAATACTGAGATTTTGTTTCATCAAAAAGAGCACTTCCTTCAAAACAAATGAGCCTACTAAAGAAAAAAATACTTTCCCATATTAATCATACATGATGTGCAGGTACGCATTGATTTTTTTTTACTGTATAGTTCCGTTAACCAGTGCAGGTGTAGCAGATATAAAAACTGAATAAAGTCTCAAAAATTAACTATTTTCAAAACTTTAAAATCCAACAAGCAGTGAATTTAACTGGTGATTTGAAACACTAAGTAGTACATGTTCATAACTCATTGTTTTGGGGTTTTTATTAATACTGTGAAAAGGCATGAAAGCAAGAATACTGGTAGGTCACTTTGACCTTGTGACCTACCTTTAGCTACGACATAAAACTATTGCCAGGCCAACGATTCATCCCAATACATGTCTAGTGTTCATTTGGTTTTCATGCTCAAACAATTACAAAATAAACTATAAATGTGTTACATAACACAGATGCCCCACCACAGTGACTGTAAACTGACCTAAATATACAACTTAAGTGGATGGACAGATGGATATATGGATGAACAAGGGTAACACTAGAGACCTTACCATGGTCATGGTGGAACATAAAAACAATTTTGAGAAAATTAATCAGACAACAAAAAGAAAATCCTTTCATCAACTTTATGAGGCAGGAAAAAAAAGCAATGAAGGAAAAATGAACAAGAGAGAGTTATCTAAAGTATATTCATCCACCCTGCCAAAATATATGCCAGGAGACGGAAGGATTTGTCAAATATTTCATATATAGGAAGTTCAAATTTATAAAGTATACAGAGAAGTGATAAGTATCATGTGCTTAGCTCTGGAAACAAAAGCATGAATGATGGATGGATGGATGAACAAATAGAAGAACACATTAAAAGTACTGAAACGAAAGAATTGTGAATAGCAAAAGGAACCGACTATACCACTTGACTAATATGTGCATCATATTAGAAACTACTGAAACAGAAGAATTGTGAATAGTAAAAGTAACCGACTATACCACTTGACTAATATGTGCATCATATTAGAAACTACTGAAACAGAAGAATTGTGAATAGTAAAAGGAACCGACTATACCACTTGACTAATATGTGCATCATATTAGAAACTACTGAAACAGAAGAATTGTGAATAGTAAAAGGAACCGACTATACCACTTGACTAATATGTGCATCATATTAGAAACTACTGAAACAGAAGAATTGTGAATAGTAAAAGGCACATATGGACCAATTAAGTCTAATTAATATGAGCATCAAGTATCATATCAATATCTTGAACAGATATCTGGAGGTAAACTTCAGAAATTAGAGTGAATGATGAATGGATGGATCAACAGATAAAGAGATGAAAATGTGATAAATATTGACAATGCAAGAAGGATGAATAGGAAATGGTCTACACCACTGGTCTAATATGTGTATCAAATTTCATACAGCAATTTTAATTGGTGTTGGAGTTTTGCCCCATAAACAAAAGTGAATAATGGATGAATGGACAGACAAACAGATAAAAATATAAAAGTACTGAAAAAAGTGAAGAATTGTGACTAGCACATCTGGATCACTAGTCTTACATGTGTACCAAGTTTGATAAAGATATATTTCTTCTTAGAGAGGGGGGAGAAGAGATAATAAGCCCAACCATGTGTTAATCAATGTACATTGTTGCCATTACAAGACAATTAACCTACTGCTGATTTAATCTTAGGCATGCATCATGGTGTAAAGCAATTAGTTGCCAGACTCAATTAGACTGCTGCATTTCCAGTACAATAACCTCATACTGTCTGACCTTCTGGAATGGAAAGCAAGCTTTCTATTTTATAGTACTTAATGAATGCCTTCATTTTTGTACAAATTGGTACACAGTGATTACCTGAAATAAATGTGTAAAATACATCTGATCATATATTCTCAAACTTGTTGGCTAAAAAATTCTCGCTACAGGTCAAAGTCCAACAGTTCTGCCAGTCAATAACTTCAAAAGTAACAAAGTTAGAATAACAACAAATGCTGGATTTTCATAACCTTGATCCAAGTCTTCCAAACTGCTTTATTTTCATAACTTAGATCCCAGTCTTCCAAACTGCTTTATTTTCATAACTTAGATCCCAGTCTTCCAAAACTGCTTTATTTTCATAACTTGGATCCCAATCTTCCAAAGTGTTTTATTTTCATAACTTGGATCCCAGTCTTCCAAACTGCTTTATTTTCATAACTTGGATCCCAGTCTTCCAAACTGCTGAATTTTAAATACATTGATGTACTCAAATTATATTAATCATCTGACTTTGGATTTTCTAGCTTGAATTTCAGTCTCAAAAAAGTGTTGAGAATACACAGTAAGATTTTGACTTTTGGGGTCAGTGCTCTTTGAAACTATCAAACTGAAGAAAAGAAACAAGAGAACTCTAAATGGCACATAATATGCACATCCCATGTTTAATCCTCTATGATTTAGGCACAAGTAGGGCATGGTTGACATTGGAGATTATTGACCAATAGGTCTCAGTGACCTGGACTTTTGGTCAAGGCATATGGTCTTGAATTAAACTTACTGTCCAGAAACCATTATTTTCTTATCAGACTTACTATGTCCATGACTTTTTACCTTTATACAGTGCAAGACCATAATCTTCTGACCCCAAATCAATAGGCCTCTTCCATACCTTAAGTGCAAGCCCCACACAAACTTTGTCAAAGTATGTGCTATACAACTGAAGTTATTATGCAAAAAACATTTTTCTTCTTTCAAAGTGCCCTTGAGCTTTGGACCCCAAAATCAATAGGCTTTTTCTTACTCAACATCAACAAACTTTAGTAAAGGTACATTATTGAGAACTGAAATATTTGTGCAGAAACCATTTTTTTCTTTCAGTCAATGACCTTGACCTTTGACTTTTGACTCCAAAATCAGTAGGTTTCTTCCTTACCCCAAGTACAAGTCATCCACAACGTTTGGCCCATGTGTGTGATGTTGAACTAATGTTATTGTGCAGAATCCACTTTTCCTCTTTCAGTCACAGTGACTTTTACTTTGACCTTTTGACCCAAAATCGATAGGCTTCTTCATTGCCCCAAGTGCAAGCCATCCACAACGTTTGGTAACTTTAAACAGTGAAGAACTCAAGTTATTGTGCAAAAAACAAAATTGTTGACAAAAAACAGGCAGACAACATAATAACATAATACATTCCGCCTCATGGTGGGCACAGGGATGATTCCAATAATACAAGTTTTGGACCCCCATCCCTAAAATTGGGAATTTTTACTGCAAAATTAGTATTACTGGAAATTTTTAACAAACAGGCTTCTGGTTTCTAATCTCCTATCCTTCAACATTCATGTTATTTTTGTTGCAATTTTTTTCCAATTTCTTTTTATCTGCAGATAAAAAGTTAATATTATTAAAGTTTGTGTATAGTGCAAAACAAATAGTGATATAATTTTGTTCTTGTTTTGTAGAGATGCTGCCTTTTTTGTAGTAGTAATAAGAGTACACCTCTCCCTTGATAACTATAACCGAAGGCATGAGTTATCGAGGGACCTCAAAAAATTAAGAAGGGGATTCCATCGACGCTAAACATCAAGAAAACCGGGCATGTGGTGGAGTAACAGGGCTGTTTAATGGCTAAATACTCGTTTTATAATTGTGTTGGGAATAATTGCCAATAAAGTTCTTTTTCTAATGAAGCTGTCTACTTTCCTGTGTAAATTACCTTTATTTTCAAGATATACAACCTCTAACAATATTATTCCAAGACGTTTCAACAACCCTCACGTGTATGCAAAAACAGTGTGTACTACATCACTGATTTTTGCTGTTGTTGATTCCCAATGAAACAACATTGCTTTTTTACAAAAAATAGGGACATTTATTTCGTGAAACAACTCTCAAAGTCGAAACTCAATTTTTTGTTGTTGGTTCTATTAGTAAAATATTTTAGCCATGATTTCATTGCAAGTAGCAGTTAAACTTCTTCTCATTCATGAGGAAATCTTTGAGTGCCAATTCAAGAATTTTAAGTTCACTACAAACTCTAGAACTTGCTTCTCCATAATGAATCGTATCTGTGAAGCAAAGCTTTTTATTCACCAGGTACTTATTTTGCTGGGCTGCCTTGCTATCTTTGATAACATATGTGAAGGAGTAGGGTAATTTAAGGTAATTTAATTATATTACTTACATAATAATATTTATAACAGTGTTAGACTGATCAATTGAAATAAGTTGACCTGACACACGGCCATGACACTAGATCTTATGCAGAGGGGATTTGCATGCCTTTTAATTTTTCTTTTATTCCACCCCCATGATCTGATTTGATAAAAAAGATGTAATTAATGAGATAATATGTAACAGAGTGAATTTTGCAGATGTCATTGTAAAATAAAGAAATTGTAAAAAAATTTAATTCTCAATGTTTTGATGTACGTGATTTTGCACTGGATTAAATCCGTGTCATGTTTAAGGATGCTAGTACTTGAGTGCATCTGTTTGGGACTTGATTGATTATTAATGAGACACATGCATCGGTGTAGCCAGAAAGTGACATTCCAGTTCAGTTTAACTAGCAGAGATAGCAGTGATTCCCCTGGCATGTCAAGTGTTACACAGTCAATCTATTTTTTTTTAATGAGGTCTCGTTTGGTAACTATGTCAGGCGAAACTGGACTGGAGTTGATTGGATTTCGATTATCGAAATGGCCAAAGTTTGAAATGTTGCAGAAGCAGCACTAGTTGAAACTCAGCAGAGATCTGTATATGGAGGGGCGTGTGTTAATAATGGCGGTTAAATAAACTTGAGATTTGATTGGGTAGTTAGTGGTTTGGGTTGTGTTTCCCAGGTGAAGTCTCGTGTTTTAAAAATGACTTACACAGCAGAATCAGGCAGTCCAGTTTTTGCACAGGGTGAAAAGGTCTTGGCTTGGGGGGGGGGGGGGAGACCTATGTAAAGTTTCGTGGGTCTATGACAGACACATAACCAGGGTATAAGAAGACAGTTCTGCAAAAGGGAAAAGAGAGCAAACCTCAAAGCTAAAAGGTACTGTGTCTTAATTTCATACTCAATTTTTCTTTGGTATGAGTCTTAAGATAAGCTTTTGAATTGATTTGTCTTAAATGATATAGGAATCCTGTATGTTAAGAATTGATTATTATTAGGTTTGTGTGATGCTTTAATGCCGATGAATTGTTAGTTAGCAATAGTGTAGTATAAGCTAAGAAGTGAATTTTGTTTGATTTATTTGTTTAACTTAGATGTGAATTCTCTTAACCTATGAATTGGTTGTATTAACATTTGTGCAGCAGTTGTGGGCTGTACGGTTATATATTGACCAGCCATGTGTGTGCATGTGTCTGACATTTAGTTCAAGATTATGATTAATAGTTCACACTGCAGGGGCTTAATCTTCATTAAGCGAGAGTAGACTATGCTATCGATCAATTAGTAATGGTAACTAGTTCTATTGGAGAAATACATTAATGATCCTACACTATGTTAATTGTTTATGGAAAGAGAGAAGCTCGAGTGTATGTAGACCAGTACGGCATTGTTTGTATTGGATGCAAGGTTATGACCCGAAGTCAATTAGCAATGTTGTGAAATGTGATACGAGCTATTCTGAGTGTACCGGAGAGTGGAATGTATGTTCTGTTCAGAAAGTAAGGAATGAACGAAGAATTAGGCCGCATTTATTTTATTTTATCAGGAAAATAGCTTCCACGACTAAATATAAGAGACTGAACAACCAGTGTAAGAGGCAAAACAACCGAGAGAGGTCACTAAAGGCAGTGTGACACATAATTAGGCAAGAGGGAACACGAGAGTATTCCAGTTCAAGTGAACCCTAACGGACAAGCTATGTTGATTCCGGAGAGTGAACAGCAACCAGTTATTAGGTTATGAAAGACATGCTGGACAATTAAAGTTTGAAACACTCACTCGATTTTGTGATGAAATCTGCCATATCGATATAAACGGAGCTGCTAATTGAACTTTTGAGTTAACTGATTTTTCTGGTAGAGGTGCATCCTGCAATTTGTCCTGTAATATTTTATTTTGACAATCTAATTAATTAAATTGTTGCATTCTGTATACAGGGGGCTCATGTTCTATTCTATATCTCTGCTCAGATCTCCATTTATTCCATCCATTTCTTTTTTTTAAATATTCGCTTGATCCAGGCTATAACACCGGGGACGATCACCCCCTAGATATCAATAATCACCACCACCCCATGACATAATGCAAAGCAGGAAAGCAGGTCTGCTCTAAAATGAGTGTAACAATACAACAAATACTTCCGTAAGTCGGAGATCAAAAACACAGTCGGCACTTACTTAGGTTCTCACAGAAACGCTCACGGACATAGCTTGGATGGTAGAATGACATTTTTCATGTTTAGAGGGCATATGGCCTTTATGATCATTACACAGAAACTGAACTAAAAGACAGAACTAAAACTCAAATTTCACTTGAAAAAAAACTTATTTAATTGGCATTTATTTATTAAAGTGTTGCCACCAGTAGGCATTAATGAAATTCTCATTGATTTAAATTTCATCGAATATTGTTATCTACAGTGTATTGAAAATGTTGTTGTGAAACAAACTTTAACAAAATATATTACTTCTTATTAAAGTTGAGAATTTCATGATAATGATTCAAAATTCCAGGTACTAACCACCGTTTTCAACAATAAAACGAGCAATCTATCAAGGTTTAATTTACCAATTTTAGTTGCGATTTTCTTCATGTTCAACAAATAAGGGTGAATTTTTGGATATTTTCCAGCACAAAAAAATGGGATCCACGCCTGACCCCACATTATACGTGGGTTCACGAGTTATCCAGGTGCAAGTTATCGAGGGAGTGGTGTAGTAGAGTTGTTGTTGATGTGTTCTTTTGAATAAAATACAAAGAACAAGTCCTTAATATGAGACTGAATATCTGCAGCCAACAAATGTTCTGTTTATCATCTAATATGATATACATTTAGGTTCCATTATATTAATTCTGTTTGTTACTTGCAAGGGTTATTTGGAATAAAAGTTCTCTATGATTATATGATACCTTTAGTTAGTTTCACATTGAATTAAAATTCTGATCTGTTCTTGAGAACAGGAATATTTTACAGCATATTTACCAAACAGACACAAGTCAACGAACTATAATATTTAACACTGTTAAAAACTATATTCCCTTTCAATAATAAAGCATAAAACAGAATGTCAAAAAGAACATGATTCAGTTCATTAGAAACAGAGTTTCTGAAAAAGTCATTTAGCGTTTCATGCTAGACTACATGACTCCAAGCAAATTTTGGCAGACCAATCTGAGGCCCTGTGTTTAATCATGCAATTCAAAGCAGAAAACATGTTTATTTGTCATTACCAGTTTATATTGTCAGCTATCCAAACAGCTATTCCAAAACATTGGTCTACTTATTATGCTTAAATGCACTTAAAAAAGCAATGCCAAGCTTCTGAATGATCAAGATGACTTCTGATAAGAAAAAAATGGTAAAATTATGGTTCAATCTAATAAACAAGATTTACCAACTTTTGATTGAAATATTTCAAAATAAAAATTGAGTGGCCACCAAAGGAAATTGGGGCTGCCAGGTGGCATAAATTATTACAACAGAATTATTTCTGCTAGCATATAAAAAACACACATTACTCAACTTTACATCATGAGGGGATTTTTGAGGAGGCAATTTTTTAAACATCTACCATATTCATGTTCACATAACTGAGATGTTAAGAAAATATTATCAAGAGAGGATGGTTAAGAGACAGGGCATGTACAACAAGGCCAGCAATACTAATTGCATTCATGTATACAAATACAGATAAGTCTATTTAAACATCGGGGTTGTTCAAGGAAAATAAAATTCCAGTAATGTAAGTGGGGGAGGAGGCAGGGATTCAGAAGGCAATGCTAAAAATTCTACATGGTGGGGGTAACATGTAAATGGGTGTCGAACTCTATGAAAGAGCACCTGGGAAAAGCCTTGAATTTTGGGTCAGTGTTCATTGAAAATATCAAACTGAAGAAGAGAAAAAAATATCAATCCTGTAATAATTGCCAGATACTGAGTTTTGCAACTGAATGCCAAATACAAATTTAAGTTGCTGAAAATCTGTGCAAATTTTGATCTCTCCAAGAAACAAAAAGCCTCCTTCAATGAAAGCTGGTAAGTGACCTTGAAATCATTTTTAGTAGAAATTTAATAAAGTAAATCACAAAGACATACACAGAATTGTCCTGGTTCACTGAAAACATATGATTGATTTATTTTTATGAATCCACATTATCTCCACAAACTTTGAATTTCAATTTTTATCTTGTCTTCACAGTGTCTCAATAAAATTTGAATTTCTATTTTTATATTGTCTTCACAGTATCTCAATAAAAATCTGAATTTCTATTTTCATATTGTCTTCAATATATCGCAATAAACTTTGAATTTCTATTTTTATCTTGTCTTCACAGTGTCTCAATAAAATTTTTATTTCTATTTTTATATTATCTTCACAGTATCTCAATAAAAATCTGAATTTCTATTTTTATATTATCTTCAATAAATAACAATAAATTTTGAATTTCTATTTTTATTTTGTCTTCACAGTATCACAATAAACTTTGAATTTCTATTTTTATCTTGTCTTCACAGTATATTCTCAATAAAATTTGAATTTCCATTTTTATATTGTCATCATAATATCACAACAAACTTTGAATATCAATTTTTATTTTGCCCTCTAAGTATCACAATAAACTTCAAATTTCTATTTGTTATATTGTTTTCAAAGTATCTCATTAAACACTGAATTTCTATTTTTATGTTGTCTTCAATATATCATAATAAACTTTGAATTTCTATTTTTATTTTGCCTTCACAGTACCACAATAAACTTTGAACTTCTATTTTTATATTGTCTTCACAGTATCACAATAAACTTTGAATTTCAATTCACAGTATCACAATAAACTTTGAATTTCTTTTTTTATATTGTCTTCAATAATAACATTTGATTTTATGTGCTGTGTTTTGTACAACTGTTGTGGCCACACTGACTATCTCCTAATTTTAAAAGTGAAGTGCACTGGTAATTTGCAGACACAGCATTTTGGCACAAATGACTAACTTAAAATATGCACATCAAATTAATTTGCCAAGCTACAGTGATATGGGCTTTCTTACTGCATAATAATCTTCACATTCTAGAAGAAGGACCAACAACAGACTGTTATCAGCATCAAGGCAAGTATTGTTAATAATAGTCCTGGTACTTCTGTTTACTTTTTCCAAACTAATTGGTAGATTATCATACAATAAGATTAACGAAGACTGGCACAGTTAAGCCAAATAAAGTTACAAACAAGATACATCAAGTGCAAAAGAATCAGATTATAAAGAATCTGTTGGGCTTTTTTACTGATAATGCTGACACAGACAACTGCTTTGATATTTTACTGTGAATATGTTGGCATTTCATTAGAATTTTTCATTTCAAGCATATATATTGGTCTTGTAAATTTAGTATCTTACATCAGTGCTATTTGAATATGAAATTCATAAAACACGTTGAATAATATGCCACAAGTATTTTGTACCAAATGGTATGTATACCTGCCATAACATGATGTGTCACATGAAAAACAATTTTTTACCCCCAAACTCCTGAGATGGTCATCTTTCGATAAACACGATTTTCATTAATCTTAAAAATAAAAATAAAAATAAACAGACAGACATTTTTTGACTACCACTATATATGTCCATAGCATGCGTCTGTTTAAACAGTAAACAGTCCAGCTTAAAGCCAATGTAAAACTATCCTTGGGCAGTTTATACAATAGATTATCACAGAGGAAATTAAAAGGTAGGGTGGTCAGAGATAAGCAACCACCATTTCACAGATTTATTAACTGGCTGAGAATAACTAGGGTGATACCATGTTAAATCCCTTGAAGACTGCTGTGGGAGAGCCCATTAGGCTAATTTGCATAGGTAAAGCACATTAAGTGGAACAACCCAATTCATCTGAAGTTAGGTAAATCACAGAAATGCGTGTTGAAGAACAAAAGTTATTACACATCATTGCTTTGAATGAGAATGTTTAAGCCATGTTTTTAGTAAAGATTACTGACAAGTTCATAATCAGCAGTAACATTTCTTTGAATTCAGATTTCACTCCATATATAAAACGCAAAACATGATTACTTTGGTAGTCAGAATAGTGTTCAAGTGTTGTTCACTTTTTATGGCAAAATGTTGAAACACAGCTGTGATTCAGGGAAGGGTGAGCCATCTGGAAAGCAAGCAAAGCCCAGCAAAACTAAACTTCAGAATTCCTGTATGGAGTTTGAATTTGTGAAGTGCTGCAGTAAGGGGGAGCATTTTACTTTTTGCACACAGTGCAAACACCATATTAACATAACATCAACACCTAACATGTTTGACACTCCCTCACAACAATGCAGATGCAGAAAGATAAAAAAATTTTAACTAAGAAAAATTCAAAAGATCTTCGGGGAAGTTTGAACAACATTACCATCCAGTCTCTAATAGGTGCAAAGATGAACACAAATGACACTTGCATTTCCTCAAGCCCCTAATGAACTATTGAGAGCAACAAAGACTGCATATAATTAAAAAAATATTGCACCATCCAATGAATTCTAAAGACAGAAACTTGGTTTTTTTATTATTTATTTAATGTCTGCGTGGTTGTGTTTAGGTGAGTGCGGGTAAATGTGTGTGTATGTGTGTGATGATGGTATTGGACAATGCTAAGTCTACCAACTATTTTTTGTTTGTAAGTGTATTAAATGCTTCAAAGAAAACAGATATATTATTTTCTTTATTATAAAATTTGAATTTCCAGTAATTTTCTGTAGGCTTATATGAAAAGATAACTTATTCTCAATTCAGAATATGTAGCTTTTTGGATCTTGTGCACTGACCCCCATTAGGACCTCAAAACACACGAGTCACCACCCCCCCCCCCCCCAAAAAAAAAAAAACACTGTCTGTGAATATGGCAGGTATGGATATGTGGTATCTATTATACAACTTTAATATCAATGTCAAATTTATGGTTGGAAATTTATAAGAAAGATACAGGATTTACAATAACCAGAGTATTGGCAAAACCAAGGTGTATGGGACCAGAATGGGGAATAGAAGCCAGAAGTCATGCATTTCCCATGACAAATGAAAGTAGTTTAACACAGGTTCACGTAGAACTAAATAACTTATTTACATAATGATTATCATTGAACAAATATAATGTATCCTCTTCAAAACAAGAAATAACTAGAAATGATAGGTGCATGATAAGTATTTCTTACTCATTATTTCACCGCATCATTCTATTTTGGATGCAAACATATTATGTAAATTAACTAAAATACAAAAAAGAAAAAAAAAGGAAAAAAAAAGAAAAAGCTTAATTTTTTTCAAGGACCCAAATTATAAGAAAGAGCTGACAATGTAAAATTGTCAAGTAGAGTCCTTACCTTCAACAGAACACTTAATGGACACGCTATTCTGATCTGATATCTCCAGTGTAGGCTTCACCACAAAGGCAGGCACTGTACATGACCGTCTGATGACCCTGAAGAAAGAAAAACACTTTTTGTCAGAGATCAGCCATTGTAGACAGCCATCTCTGTTAACTGACTGGAGAATATAAACTTTCAGGAGTATCTTCCATAAAAAATGGAATATTTTGATATTTTCTACCATGTTTATGGCATACGTAGCAATCCGTAGTTTTTGATGATTGGCCATGGGGTAAACTTTCATTGCTGAGATCTCCATGTTTCTTACTGGTTATTTACAAAGGTGTCAAGAATGTATGATTTCATATTTTGTGTAGAACGAGGACAATTTTAGTACAGACATTTGCAAGTTCCAGGCAGGTTCAAGATCAAGTTTTGGCCTACAATATATACAAGCTAGGGTTATGTATCACAACTTAGTTCATAAAACAATTTGCATCATGAACACTGTTATAACACAGCAGTTGGGGTCCATAACTGCCAATTGCATTATGTACCTTTCCATGGTATAGCATGAATGATAAAAATGTTGAATAATGCACATATAAGTGGTAATGGTGGTGGTGGTGGTGGGGATAATGAACAAGCAAAAATACTCAAATGTATAGTAGACTACTGCCAATTTATAGAACCACCATGATTAAGATATCCCCATGCTCAATGAAAATTGATCATTGCTGTGTAAGAACATTAATTTCTGATACTTAACTGAATTTTAATCTGTTTGCCAGTTTGGCAGATGTTTAGATGTACTGTCAGGGAATAAGGGACATCTAGGACAAAAAATCAAGGGTGATAATGCAACTGTGTTATATCTGAATTCATGTCACAACAAAGCACATTAAAGCAGGGTCCCCATCCACAAAGCTCCAAATATGATATCTATCACAGCACATAACATTTATCCTGGCTGTTGTAAACAGCTATATTTATTATGCAATTTGTATCAAAATAAATCGATATCTTTTTATTTAAAAGACATTTTTACTGCTATTTATATTAATAATGTTATAAATCCTTAGAAGTTACAGTGTAGCACCTAGACTGTTCTTCAAATTAACATGAAGGTCTCAAAGGCAAAATCTGCCATATTTGTAATTAAAAAATTGCTGGTGCACTCCTTAGTGTATCATTCAAGTTCACTTTACTCACCTAGGGTCTCCACCATATTGCTTATAATGACTACTAAACACCTACACTATGTAAGGGTAAAGCAAAATATAACCCAATAAAACCTCAACATGTCCTCAACAAGTTTTTTTTAAACAGTACCGTCTATACTCGCTTATACATCAGGTCTAACTGCAAATTGCATAGACCCAGATCTGCCATTGCATAATGCGCTGGCAGATCTGGGTCTATGCAGTTTTGTTAGGAGTTATCAGAAGAACAAACAACATATACCCTGATTTTCCACTGCATTTTGTGACGTCAGATCATGGTCTACATTGTTTTGCTGACGGACTCGACATAGCGATTACATACCGCATATCAATAATAGTTTCAAGAAACAAAGAAACTCTGACCCCTATCCTCTGACCTCTAACCTAACTTTTGCAGCAAGTCAAGATACATCTGCATCATGTACTTCATAATTTAATATAACCAACAAGATCTGTGCATGTTGAACACATATGCCCACACTGCAAACCAAAAAATTTCCAAATCACCCAAAAAAAATCAAAAACTGTAGTCAAATTTGAAAAATTGCTATAATGGCAGGAAAATCTAATCAGGTCATCTATTTATGGATACAAATGTGCAAACCAAATTTCAACTGTCTACCTTACATGTATTTTCTAAAATGTATTTTCAAAAAATTTGCTAAAAAAAAAGTTCCAAAAGTTTGATTGCTGTAATGGCCTGAAAATCTGATAAGGTCATTTACATATGAACAGTATATGCCTATACCAAAGTCATGTGTTTATCTTAAGAGTTCTTTGCTTAATTGTGCAGACAAGATTTTAGAAAAAAAAGTCTAAGTTCAAAAAAGTTAACATATATTTAAAAATTGAGCAACTGCTGTAACAGCCTGAAAATCCAACCATGTCATCTGCTCTCAAACATGATGGAGTTTGTAAAATGGCCTGAAATCTAACCATGTTGTCTACTCTCATACATGATAGAGTTTATAAAATGGCCTGAAAATCTAACCATGTCATCTACTCTCATACATGATAGAGTTTGCAAAATTGCAAGGCTCTAAGTCTAATCATTATTTTTCTATCATGCTAAAATTAATTTGGGATGAAAGTACAGACTTATGGACATACAGACAGACAATGCAGAGCAATATGCCCCCTTTTACTATCGCGTTTGAAGCACAAAACAAATTATCATTGTTTTTTTATCCAAGTACATAACCCAAAAATGTATCATTGCTTTTTTATCCAAGTACATAACCCAAAAATGTATCATTGTTTTCTTATCCAAGTACATACACCCATGAGCTAGAGTGGAACATGGTGATAGGCACATATAAGAACAAGGAAGCAGAAATTAAAACAGAGACAAATTTTTCTCTCCTCTTTTCTTATGAATAAAGAATTATCTATAATTAGAGTAACAATAAACAGTAAACATTTATATAAAAAAATGTTAAACAAGTTACAAGAGTATGTCACTGTGTGGTGATTGGTCTGCTCTCTGACCAATCCAGTGTTGAGAAATTTCCATTAGTCTTGGTCACCAAAATGTTTGCCATGCTTTCATACTCTAAAATTTCCTGCATCATGATGAGCATCACATTGCAAGTTCAATATTGCAATGTGTAGCATGTCAAAATCTCTAAACAAATGCATATCATAATACATATCATTTCATTTTCTATATATCGTGATGCATATCACAACTGATTTCTAGACAGGTCTAACAGTAAAGTGTCTTACTTCCTGACTCCATGGCCATACCCATAAAAAATACTCTTATTTCAACAAGGTATGTCAGAAATATGCCACTGGCAATTTTAATTGACAAAAGAGGGTGATTGTTAAAATTTTCAAATTATAAATCTTGCATTACCGCTGATGCATTTTAGTCCGAAACTTACTTATCTGTTGGCTCTGTTGAGCTTGTGACATGGACAGTGACAAGGCTGATATCTTCACCCACAGAGTTATGGGCCTTGACAGCATAATCCCCTGAATCTGAAGGGATCAAATCACATATCTCCAAAATCACATTTGTATTTGTACACTCGAGAGTAATCCTGTCATCCTGAAGTAACAATGTTCCATCTTTGTAGATTTCAACTTTTGGTGGTGGGAATCCTGAAAAATCGCAACAAATATTGATGAGATAGGTGAAGTTATTTGAATGTAATAACAATTAGGATATACATATAATGAATATATAATGATTTTTTTAAAGATGCTCATGCTTTATAAAAATTATAAAAACTTGGTCAAACCCAACAATTGCCACAAAAGCAAGAAATCACATTACAAGCGGAAAGTGCCATTTGGAGTCAAATTTTAATAATATTCTTACTTCTTGTTAATAAATGACTCTGCAATGTGATTGCATGTGCAAATTGTTTTTTTAATAAAAAAAACAAAGAATAGTAAAGTCACATAACAATTCCAAAATACGTTTATGAAATACTATAGATCATAAATATTTAGCAAGCATGACATTTCAGGAAAACGTTTCCCTAAAGTTTTAAACTGGCTAAAATTATGTGTTGAAAACATATATGATAGAAATACCAATGTTGGACGGACAGTTTTGAATGTTTATAATCAGTGATAGATATTAATAAGCATCATTTTGTATGCGCTATATTATGCTAACAATTTAATACCAATGAGTTATATTACACTGATAATGTAATACCAATGAGCTCTATTACACTGATAATGTAATATCAATGCGCTATATTATGCTAACAATTTAATACCAATGAGTTATATTACACTGACAATGTAATACCAATGAGCTCTATTACACTGATAATGTAATACCAATGAGTTATATTACACTGACAATGTAATACCAATGAGCTCTATTACACTGATAATGTAATACCAATGAGTTATATTACACTGACAATGTAATACCAATGAGCTCTATTACACTGATAATGTAATATCAATGCGCTATATTATGCTAACAATTTAATACCAATGAGTTATATTACACTGACAATGTAATACCAATGAGTTATATTACACTGACAATGTAATACCAATGAGTTATATTACACTGACAATGTAATACCAATGAGCTCTATTACACTGATAATGTAATATCAATGGGCTATATTATACTGACATTATAATACCATGAGCGATATTATACTGACAATGTAATACCAATGAGTTATATTACATTGACAATGTAATACCAATGAGTTATATTACACTGACAATGTAATACCAATGAGCCCTATTACACTGACAATGTAATATCAATGAGCTATAGTATGCTAACAATTTAATACCAATGAGTTATATTACACTGACAATACCAATGAGTTATATTACACTGACAATGTAATACCAATGAGCTCTATTACATTGACAATGTAATATCAATGAGCTATATTATACTGACAATGTAATAACAATGAGGTATATTATACTGACAATGTAATAACAATGATGAGTGATATTATACTTACAATGTAATACCAATGATGAGCTATATTACACTGCCAATATAATACAGTGAACTCTATTAAACTGAAAATGTAATACCAATTATGAGGTATATTAAACTGAAAATGCAATACCAATTATGAGGTATATTATACTGACATTGTAATAACAATTATGAGGTATATTATACTGACATTGTAATAACAATTATGAGGTATATTATACTGACATTGTAATAACAATGAGGTATATTATACTGACAATGTAATACCAATGATGAGCTATATTACACTGCCAATATAATACAGTGAACTTTATTAAACTGAAAATGTAATACCAATGATGAGGTATATTATACTGACAATGTAATACCAATGATGAGGTATATTATACTGACAATGTAATACCAATGATGAGGTATATTATACTAACAATGTAATACCAATGAGCTATATTATACTAACAATGTAATACCAATGAGCTATATTATACTAACAATGTCATACCAATGAGCTATATTATACTGACAATGTAATACCAATGATGAGGTATATTATACTAACAATGTAATACCAATGAGCTATATTATACTAACAATGTAATACCAATGATGAGGTATATTATACTAACAATGTAATACCAATGAGCTATATTATACTGACAATGTCATACCAATGAGCTATATTATACTAACAATGTCATACCAATGAGCTATATTATACTGACAATGTAATACCAATGATGAGGTATATTATACTAACAATGTAATACCAATGAGCTATATTATACTAACAATGTCATACCAATGAGCTATATTATACTGACAATGTAATACCAATGAGCTATATTATACTGACAATGTAATACCAATGAGCTATATTATACTGACAATGTAATACCAATGAGCTATATTATACTAACAATGTCATACCAATGATGAGCTATATTATACTGACAATGTAATACCAATGATGAGCTATATTATACTGACAATGTCATACCAATGAGCTATATTATACTGACAATGTAATACCAATGATGAGCTATATTATACTGACAATGTAATACCAATGATGAGCTATATTATACTGACAATGTCATACCAATGAGCTATATTATACTAACAATGTCATACCAATGAGCTATATTATACTAACAATGTAATACCAATGAGCTATATTATACTAACAATGTCATACCAATGAGCTATATTATACTGACAATGTAATACCAATGATGAGCTATATTATACTGACAATGTAATACCAATGAGCTATATTATACTAACAATGTCATACCAATGAGCTATATTATACTAACAATGTCATACCAATGAGCTATATTATACTGACAATGTAATACCAATGAGCTATATTATACTAACAATGTCATACCAATGAGCTATATTATACTGACAATGTAATACCAATGATGAGGTATATTATACTGACAATGTAATACCAATGAGCTATATTATACTGACAATGTAATACCAATGAGTTATATTATACTAACAATGTCATACCAAATGAGCTATATTATACTGACAATGTAATACCAATGATGAGGTATATTATACTGACAATGTAATACCAATGATGAGGTATATTATACTAACAATGTCATACCAAATGAGCTATATTATACTGACAATGTAATACCAATGATGAGTTATATTATACTAACAATGTCATACCAAATGAGCTATATTATACTGACAATGTAATACCAATGATGAGGTATATTATACTAACAATGTCATACCAATGAGCTATATTATACTAACAATGTCATACCAAATGAGCTATATTATACTGACAATGTAATACCAATGAGCTATATTATACTAACAATGTAATACCAATGAGCTATATTATACTAACAATGTCATACCAAATGAGCTATATTATACTGACAATGTAATACCAATGATGAGGTATATTATACTGACAATGTAATACCAATGATGAGGTATATTATACTAACAATGTAATACCAAATGAGCTATATTATACTAACAATGTCATACCAATGAGCTATATTATACTGACAATGTAATACCAATGATGAGCTATATTATACTAACAATGTCATACCAATGAGCTATATTATACTGACAATGTAATACCAATGAGCTATATTATACTAACAATGTCATACCAATGAGCTATATTATACTGACAATGTAATACCAATGATGAGCTATATTATACTGACAATGTAATACCAATGATGAGGTATATTATACTAACAATGTAATACCAAATGAGCTATATTATACTAACAATGTCATACCAATGAGCTATATTATACTGACAATGTAATACCAATGATGAGCTATATTATACTGACAATGTAATACCAATGATGAGGTATATTATACTAACAATGTAATACCAATGAGCTATATTATACTAACAATGTCATACCAATGAGCTATATTATACTGACAATGTAATACCAATGATGAGCTATATTATACTAACAATGTCATACCAATGAGCTATATTATACTGACAATGTAATACCAATGAGAAAACAGATTGACTTCGGGATGTTACCTTGAAGACTCTGATTGACGTTTTGTATATAATTTTATTTTAACATACATTATTGTTCACATTGGTTTGATAATACCACATGATGGAGTAAAAGCACCACTTCATTTTGTCTCTGTTGGCATAGCATAGCATACATGCACATATTGCTTTTCATTAGGTAATGTAAAACTAACACAGTCCATCCAAAAGTTGGAGTTTTTTTGCCCATTGTTTAATTTACTAAAACTGTATGTCACTAATGTTCTAAATTTTAAGATTTCCTATATTTGCACATATTGCTTTTCATCAGGTAGGGTAAAACTACCACACTCAATCCAAAAGTTGGTTTATTTTGCCCATCGTTTAATTCAATAAAATATTAGGTCTCTAATTTGCTAAAATTAAAGATTTGCTATATTTGCACATATTGCTTTTCATTAGGTAGTGTAAAACTGTAACAATCCATCCAAACATTGGGGTTTTTTTTTGCCCATTGTTTAATTTACTTTAATTGTATGGTGCTGATTTGGTCAAATTAAAGACCTGCTACATTTGCACATATTGCTTTTCATTAGGTAGTGTAACACTGCAACAGTCCATCCAAACATTGGGAGGGTTTCATTAGATAGTGTACAACTGTAACAGTCCATCCAAACATTGGGAGGGTTTCATTAGGTTGTACAACTGTAACAGTCAATCCAAACATTGGGAGGGTTTCATTAGGTAGTGTAAAACTGTAACAGTCCATCCAAACATTGGGAGGGTTTTTTACCCATTGTTTAATTTACTTTAATTGTACGGTGCTGATTTGGTAAATTAAAGATTTTATCAAATTTAATTACACTAAAATACTGCAATTTAGAATACATGAGTTGATGGCGCCTCAATACATTTTCATAGACACAGCTATCTTAATCCATGAACAATGTATTATGATACAAACCACTTACTAAAAAACAGCAGAGAAGTAGTACTGGATGTTCCAATATATATACCCAATATATGTTTATCTCTCTGCTGATTTATAATTAAGCACCAATTACGAAGGGTTTATGCAACATGTATAACTAACTGTTCAGTGGCAATGGTCCAAAAGCATCTAACATGATTTGCCCCATATGTGAAAACACAAATATCTAAGTATGTACCTGGTTTTTCATGTAACCATACATATATTTTTATGTGAAAATACAAGTATCTACCTACATGGTTTATACATACCATACATATATTTTTATGTAAATGCTTAAAAGTAACAACATGATATATATGTATTGATTTGAAGTTCTGTATAGCTAACAGTTTCCTTCTCATGCATTTTAAATTTGAATATTTATATTATTTAAATACAAAAAAAAACTGATTTTAAATCTGAACACTACTGGATGATTTCTTTTGGAAAAGCTAAGGCAAATCTAACAATAGCCCCAAAAACAAGGTGTTACCAGTACATGTATGTTACAATGAAAAAATACCATCGTGGAATCTTGTTTTGTGCGTATTTTTATTTTCAGCTTTTCATGACTTGACTCCGTTTAGATTGTCTGTATATATTTTGTATAAAAATAGTTTTAAAAAAAAAACAAGATAAAGAATTATGAAAATTACATATTACAGCCAAAATATTGATATAAAATATGATTTCATGGTGACTCCATATATTCTTGCTACTGAATTTGTAATACTGATATCTCAATATACAAGTGAATTCTTCTTCCAAACAAGAGTCCCTCAATGGGACTGATACTCTACAGGCTGAAAAAACTTCTAGGAATTCCAGACAAGACCATTTCTTCTTTTAACTGCTGAGTGTTGAAACCATCTCTAATATTCTTCAGCAATAACAAGATTTTCAAATTAGCAGCTGTGGTGGACATATTGGATGTCGGACCGGCACCCTTTTCATTTAGGACCAAGCAGACATCATTAGAAGTAATTTGTTGAAAACCCCATGTCAATATGACCATCCTTTCAGGGGGGAGTAGCAACAGTAAGATTTTCAAGACAGCCATTGTGGAAGCCATATTAGATGCATCATTGGTACCATTAGGACCATCAAGGTATCATAAGAAGTCTATTAGTGAAAAAACGCATGTTGATATAGCCATCCATTTGGGAGGAGTAGAGATAAAAATATTTTCAAGATGGCCACCATGGTGTCCATATTGAGGGTCAGTTTGCATTATTTTCATTTAGGACCAACTAGACACCATATGAATTCTTCTGATGAAAACCACATGTTAAAACTACTTAGCAATAACAAGATTTTCAAGATAGCCACCATGGTGGCCATATTCGACATCAGAGCAGCACCATTTTAATTTAGGACCAACAAGACATTAGAAGAAGTCTTCTGGCAAAAACCCCATGTTGATATGACTTTCCGTTTCAAAGGAGTAACAATAACAAGATTTTCAAGATGACTGCCATGGTGGCCATAATGGATATCAGATGCACTCCATTTCCATTCAAGACCAACTAAACATAATAAGATTTTCCAGATGACCATTGTAGCAGATATATTGGAGGTCAGATTGGCACCATTTTTATTTTCAATCAACTAGACATCATAAAGTCTTTCTGTGCAAACCCCATACTGATTTGATCATTCATTCAAGAGAAGTAGTCATAAGATTTTCAAGATGGCCACTGTGGTGGCCATATTGGATTTCTGAGCAACACCATTTTCATTTAGGATCAACTAGACTTAAGAAATCTTTCAGTAAAAATCCCTTGTTGATATGAGTCGCAATAACAAGATTCTCTAGATGGCCACCATGGCAGCCATTTTAGACATCAGATCAGCACAGTTTTCATTTAAGCGCAACTAGACATCATAAAAAGTCTTCTGGTGAAAACATTCAGGAGCAGTAGCAATAAAAATATTTTCAAGATGCCTGCTATGGTGGCCATATTGGACATCAGATTGGCACCATTTTCATTTAGGATTAAGTAGACATTACAAGAAGTCTTTTAGTGAAAACCCCACGTTGATATGACCATCCATTCAGGAGGAGTGGTGTTAACAAGATTTTTAAGCTGGGTGCTGTGGTGACCATATTAGACATCAGATTGGCACCATTTTCATTTAGAACCAACTAGACCATGAAATGTATGTGTATGATCCCACCCCACCCACACCAGAGGCAAGAAGCATAATTTGCCAATAAAATATAAATGCTCAAGGTTTAAAGTCACCTTATTTGTAAACAATATACTTGCGAACAATGCTAATTTTACCACAATATTATACATATCTGCCATAGAGGGTCAAAACAGTCTTGCATCTGGAGCCCATGGGTTACAAAAATGTTGGGTCTGGGCTACCAAATAATCAAGTCAGGAAGCCAAGTTATTTAAAATATATCTGCAAATCTATTTTGCAAAGGATACTGTATATACTCACGTATTATCCAATACCAACTGCAAACTGCATAGACCCAGATCTGCCATAACATAATGTGCCGGCAGATCTGGGTCTATGCAGTTTGTAAGGACTAATCACTAGAACAAACAACATATACCCTGATCTGCCATCACATTATGTGACAGCAGATCACAGTCTATGTTGTTTGCATTTGGACCTGGATTATATGCGAGTACAGACAGTAATAACTATTAATACGCTTAATGAGGTATAATGATAGTCATTAAGCTAACTGCTTCATATTCAAATGTTTTCTCTGCCATTATTGGTCTACTATATTTAGGCTTGGCTACCAGGTTCTTGGGCTACCAAATATTTTGAAATGTTTTGTACCCCAGCCCTGTCAACCATCTTCTAAATGGAAGACAGGGAAGATATTCATTTTCAAAGAGAGGCTCTGGAAGGGAAGCAGTTGCAAAATTGGCATTTTGAGTGATTGAAGTT
Organism: Margaritifera margaritifera; assembly: GCA_029931535.1. Taxonomy (NCBI): domain Eukaryota; kingdom Metazoa; phylum Mollusca; class Bivalvia; order Unionida; family Margaritiferidae; genus Margaritifera; species Margaritifera margaritifera. The sequence continues at coordinate 68,366 of JAQPZY010000730.1, forward strand.
TATAAATTTTGTAACTCTGAACTTTGATCACTTTTATAGCAAGCAAAGCTTTAGCATGGCCAAAGGTCCCACTCAGTGCAGGATTCATAAAGCAAGAGATCTGAAAACTGAAACCATAACACTTTGAAAATAATGGCAACAGGAGTTGTTGCCACCACTATCTTTCCGGTATTTTCTGTACATGCACAATTACAGAAAGCAACAAAAAAATATAAGGAATTTTCTCAGCATCCACAATAAATTATTTACTGGTACTCTGAAAGTGAACTTATTAATCTTTGGAAAAATTCTGCAAATTTGAACTCTCATTTTTCTACAAATGTTCATTGAAAATATCAACAACAATAATTCCATGTAACTCACTGACAATTCTTTTGTATATGCTAATGAACATGCTTGTGTATGAGGTACCTTTTTATTGTTTATTCATTATTTTATGATATCATCTATTTTAATATTTGAGGTCATATTTTAATGTATATAATAAATTTATTGATGGTATAATATTGAGCTGAAAAGAATAGCACATTTTATTATTTGAATATTGGTTGACTGTTTTTGGATAGAACTTAAATATCTGTCAATGTTAATAAAGTTATCCAATCCATCCTCTTTTCTTTGTCTACTTTGGTATTTATCCCCCCCCCCCCCAACTCCCCCACAAAGCCAACCTGAAAACACTGTGAATTCAGTCATCTAAATCTAATTAAATAACATTTTAGGAGTCTTGAGTAGATTTTTTGGGATTGAGACAAACACTGAATGAATGTGGGTGTTATTTTGCCCCCATTTAACTTCAAACTCAGTGCAACCATAAACATTCATTTAGTGATAGAGACTATTGGTAAAGATGGACGGAATTCAATTACCTGTTCACTTAACTGTGAGAACTATCTCAAAAATTATCTCTGGGAAGTAATTTGTTCCCAATCAAAATCACATGGACATGTGACCAATTTAATTTAATTAAATTGGGATACGTTTATTGCAGGTCTCCAGAATTTTTCATAAATGCTGGACATGTCTGACCAGACTGACTTACTGACCGACTATAAAATGCCAAAATCAGACATTGGGAATGTCTGCTAAGCCTTAAGAAATGCATATTCAAACTTGATAAATAATTGTTTTAACTGAAACCCATACACAGGCACTAACCTCATCTTATACATAGGGTTTCCACTGCAATAGGTGTGAAATGGCCGTTGGGCTTCTGTAAACAGTATAATGTAACTTCAACCAGGGCCAGGTACCAGCTAACTAGTTCCCTGCCTCAACCAAGTTTGGGAGTATATCATTCAGTTTCATGCATAAAGAGAGATTCCCAACAAGCAGTTACTGGTAAGTCATTTTCAAGAAAGCATAGGCAAAAAAAATGAAATAATCCCTACACAAATTAAAATATATGCTGATAACTATGGTTTTGTACCAATACACAACTAAAACAGAGTGTAGCAAGCTTTATTGTAAAAGCACACATAAATGACTCTGTTCCAAAGTCATGTCAACTGGTCCTTGTACATCTTAGTGACAAGAAACTGACATTGTCATTATTGACCTTTAGGAAAACAAAAAGGATGGTGTCAGATTTTAAACATATTGGCAATTCCACTGCTATGTAATGACTTCAAAACTTGAATATATGACCAAATGTGGAAATATATTGGAGTTAACTTTATGAGGCAAGAAGATGACTTGAAGGCTGGGGGGGGGGGGGGTAAATGGTATGCTGGACTAACTCCAACTGCTCATTAAAGAATTATTGTCCAACAACTTATAGAAGCTCTGCAACTTGATTGATTTAAAAATGCTTTGTTGATTTTGATATGACCCCTGTTCTGTACAGTGTTCTTCATCAACTTGCCATATTACATGTTATCTTTTCAAGAGCAAGTGAATGACAATGACTAAGACAATGTTGTGACCAATGTGACTATTTAGAATTCGGACATTATGAAAACCTTGTGAGTCGGAGTTTGAATGTCAGGTGATTTAGCAAGTTTAAAGTTGTTCCTTTGTAAACTAATTCAACATAGCATTGTTTACATTTCGCTTGGTTGGTTTCTGTTATAAAATGCTGAAAAATTGCTAAACAAACAAACAAATACTCAAATACCAAGTTTCTATTAGAATATTCACAAAAATATATTCTAATTCGAATATTTGGTTATTCATTTCGGCTCCAGTATTATATATTAGAATTTATGATATATCTGAATACACAATATCATAACTTTGAATTTGTAACATCTTAAAATTTATGAAATATATTTGAATGTTTAAATATCATAAGTTGAAAATATTTTATATCTTACATATGAATGTATGATGTCATAATTTCATCAGCATTTTTAAAAAATGTCTTTTAATATTCATGACTACAACTTTAAGAACTCCCCTGACCTTGGAATAATAGATATAGGGTTACACTGCTTCAATCTCTAACCCACATCTTGATTTTATTGTTGGAGGGCACAATCACTATCCTGTTCCTTTCATTTAAAGGAGCTAAACACCCTCATTTGCATATCAATATATTAAGAACAGATTGTACCTGGAAGCTAGAGAAACTGCAGTGACCAAAGGATATACATGCATGTCATTGCTAACCCATATTGGGTGCCATTTTACTATTTATTCAGGAATTTTTGATATAAAAAATGTAGAAAATTTGATATAAAAAGTCAATTTGATGATAAAAACAATTTTATTTAATTTTTGTACCATAATATTTTTTATCTTTTGATATTAAAAAATGAAACTAATTTTTTTTATTAACAAAAAATTATTTTTTGATATACAAAATTTTATCACAATGATTTCTCCCTATAGAAAGTTCACAAAACTATCACATGAGAGGTCAAAATGATCAAAAGTTTTCTTTAAAAAAAATTGCCAAATAAAGTTTGACGGCATTCATAAGATATCTGATCATATATTTGTATCATACACATTTTTTTAAACTGCAGCTAAAGTCTGATCGGGTTCTATTCAGTCCGATTGAGTTCAATTCGGCATACCAAATGATTGTAAATATCTGATAATTGGAACAGGAATCAAAGAAATTTTTACAATGATCAACAGCTTATTGTCATGACACACTGTTGCTTTCGGACAAATGACATCAATTATAACAGGGTATTATCAGATTTACATTAGACATAACACCGTGCTGGGTTCACTATATTGCGATTTTAATGACGGAGAACAGTCTTTGGTTTGGGAGAAAGAGTTTTGTATTTTTTTCAATTTATGATATCGAAAATTTTTATATCCCGATATTTAACATAAAATATTGCATAAATAGTAAAACAGCACCCAAAAAAGCCAGAATCCCACTGGATTATAAGTTTCGACGGGGGGGGCAGAAATGTTGTTTATTTGTTTAGTATCATTTAGGGGGAGCCAAAAATAGGGCAGCACAAAAAGAAGGCAAGGAGTCTTACTTTACATAAACGTTGTGTCGAAAAAGTTTAGTGATACAATTGAATTCGTAGAACTTTCGTGATATATATATATATATATATATATATATATATATATATATATATATATATATATATATATATATATATATATTATTGGTAGGTAAATTGTAAGCAATGCTATACGAGCCCCTATGGCTTACACAAACCAGAATGGAGCGTATAAATATCACTGTTTGTTGCACATAGATTTGTCAAACACGAGGTGGGCTGTGAGCTTAAATATGTTGCCAATTCATGCATGACGCAGTCAAATATAAAGTACATTTTGCAGGATAAGAACACAGTTTAAAATATCATTTCAAGTCAAACTCATCCTCAAATTTTGCGCCTTGCACAAGTCACCATATTGTGACTCCAGAGTCAAAACATGCCAGATATACGAGACCGTTATCGGACGCGTTTTCGTACAGAAAATAGACAAGAAATAGAAAATATCTGAGATAATTTTTTGGAAATAAAGTGAGAACTATAAAAATATCGGCATACTTACCAGTTTTAATACTAGGGGTTGGGTGAGAGTTCTAGATCAGTTTATATTTTAACAAATAAAAAAATAAAATCTCGTACCCCAAAAAGACAAAATTTCTACTGTTTCCTCTTCTCCCCCACCCTGCAGGCAGTTTGTACCCCCCTACCGATTTTAAAAATTAAAAGCATCAAGGATAAAATAAATTTTAAAAAACTTAGACATTGCATTCACCAATTTCTAACCTGACTATCGCAAGGGGACCTCTAAAACTATCATCAGCTTTCGCGTTTCAATCCAAACGAGAGATTCTTCACTAAGACGGCAGCCATATTTGCGTGAGCAAGTCTGTATTTTTTCAGACAACAGGAGTGATGTAGTTAGTTCATCGTCTTTGCTTTTCTCCCAATATACATCCGTTTTAACGCTTGGCCTTTTTATTTTGTTCCTTTTTTTTTTTTTTTTTTTTTTTTTTAGAACTATTAAAACTTACCATTGCAAATATCGGATGCAGAAGACACAGTTTTGTTGTTGTTTTTTTTTTTAACCTACTATGTATGTGTAGTTCAAAGAACCTCACCCTTTCACTGAAAATGAACTTTTCCAGACCCTGAAAAAGACAGTTAGCAGCAGACTGTTTTTGTGTTTTTTTTTACACTGAAAACTCCGTTTGAATTGACACAAACAAGATGACAGTGTTAGAGACCCCCTGGTGATAATCAGTTAGAAATTATAAACTGATGAATGAAATGACAAAGTTTTGTGCATTTTTATTTTATATCCTTGATGCCTTTCGTTTTTAAAATCGGTAAAGGGGGGGAGGGGGGGTACATGCTGCCGGGAGGGTGGGGGAATACTACAGACCACGTATTTTGCTAAAAACAAAAAATGCACTTCAGATCCCTAGAACGTTGTGATATTTCAGTTCTAGGCCACTAAAAATTGATAAATTAAATTTATATAAATCTCATAACCCTACATGAAAACGTTTCTGGACCACTCATATTTTTAAAACCAAATACTCGACTTTCTAGACTATAGTGTTATTTCAAAGCTGTATCCCTCATATTTTCTATTATATTAATGTCACAACAATGAAATATCAATCTGGTCCGGCCCTAAAATATCACTATGGTCTGGGAACCTAAGTGTGTATTTTTTATTTTTTAAATATGACTGGTCTTTGTGTGCAGATCAGAGATTTTCCATTTTTTATTTTAAAAAAATTTGCAATGGTCTACAACTCTAGCCACCGCACCCCACCCATCTACTTACTCCTATTATATTCGTGCATTTGCTTACATAATCGATGCCAAATGTATGTGTGTGTGTTTGTGTACGGGACCCCAGGGAGTCAGAGTAGTCTAAGGCGCTCGCCTTTACAGATTACTCACACATCTCACCTCTGTCCGCTTGAGTTCGAGTCTCGACCCGACCAGCGTGGGTATGTGAGAAAGCTTGCCAGTAGCTTCCCGTTGGCCGGTGGTTCTTCACGTGGTCTTTCCGCACCAGGATCCGCAGCACCACCTCCCCCCTCCCCCCGTGATCCGCCCCTGTATCTACCAAAATCACACTTATTAAAAAATCAAGCGTACCTTCCACTTTCCATTTTAGACCTAGTGCTTCTTCAATCCGCCTGCTCACGTCCAGACAGTCTGTCCAAATTCTGGGTTTGGTTTCCGCTTCGACCTCAGCGTCCGTCTGTGCCTTAGTTTTGGCGGGAACATCGGCAGTTACAGGAGACATCGACTCCCGGGTTTCCAAAGACAGAACGGCCACTTCCTCTGCAGGTCTGAGATTTGGAGCATCAACTGTCTCCATGGCAAAGAAAACAGCATCGAGTTCGTCGAAAGATTTAAAACTAGTCTGCGCGAATTCATCTGTAGCTTCATCAACAGCTTTCTCTTTTGTTTCTAATTTGGGTTCCTTAGTTTGAATTGCGGAGTCTTTCACAGACTTTTGTTCAGTCCTCTCTTCCATTTGCTCTTTTAATGTTGTACCAAGTTTCATAAGTTTGTCAGTGGCTTCCTTGATGGCTTTTTCTTTTGTCTCTATTTTTGTTTCCTTTATCTGAGTTTCGGGTACTTCAACGGTTGTAGGTCCAGTCTTTTCTTCAGTTTTATTTTCCCCGAAGGAAAAATTTTTCGAAATGTTTTCGGTAACTTCATCAATGGCTTTTATTTTTGCCTCCTTCTGTGCTTCCTTTCTCTGAGAGTCGGAACCATCGATTGGCATGGGATCGTTCTTCTGTTTCTCAGACTCTAGAGCAGGTTTGTCATTCTTGGACATTGTTTCCCTTCCTCCAGCTTTTAATCTCTTTTCTTGTTCCTCATCAACAAGTTTGGGTTCTATCTTTTCTTCCCAATCATGCAATTTTATCTTTTGTGATCTTTCTTTGTCTTTTTCAGTAGGTTTAGAAACCTTGAGTTGTGTTATGATTTCTTCCTTAACATAATCTTTTTCCACAGAAGTTGTGAACTCATTTCTCTCTTCTGTTTTAGGCCATACTTTTTCTAGCGATTTCTCTTTCTTTGGTTCTTCTTTAACCTCAGGTGACAAGCTTTTCAGAGATTCCAGCTTATCCTTGTCTTCAGTTATCTCTTCCAATGTTTTGTCAGATAATATCTCCTTTTTTAGTCCAATTTCGGATGTCTCAACATTAGAAGTAAAATCATGTGATATTTTCTCATCTCTAACCTGGGACGTCGTTTCACCATCTGTTTTATCCTCCTGTATTGTCTCTGATGACTGTTCGCTCAGAGACTCTACTTCCTTATTAATCTTTTCGTCAGAGATTTCGGCCTCTACAACTTCCTTTGCATTCTTTTCGGGCTCCTTTTCAGCATTTGCAATCAGTCGTTGATTCACATCTTCTGTAGCTCTTTCTTCCAAAGATGTATGCTTAGCCGCTGCTGTTTTCTGCTCAAACGTATCATGAGGGCACTGCTCATCCTCTATTTTCAAGTCGGTCTTGACCTCGCCCTTTAACAGTTCTTTTTCTTTCAAAGTACATAATGCAGTTCCTACACCAGATTCTGACTTGCCCTTCTTGATTGCTGTGATGACTTCTTCAGTGACTTCCTGTGGCACTTCATCTGGTACCGTGGCTTTCTGCTCTGATTTTGGGTCTTTTTCGTCTAGGGGTCTCTTAAGTTCAGGTTCGTCATGTAATTGTTGAAACTGCTCTGCCTTATTCTCAGCGTCTTTTCCTTGAACATCAGTCTCTAATTTTTCAGTGTCTGAATCAAGCTGACTATGTATAAGACCATCTTCCTTCACTTCATCGGCATCTGTCTTGACTATTTTCTTTTCAAGTGTCCCTGACTCGATTGTTTCAACATCCGATTCTTTGTCTTTAATGGGCTGACTTTCGTATGATGATATATCGGACAGCTTTGCTTCAGCTTTGTCTTCCTCTATTGTGTCTTTAAAATGGTCTTTTCCAGCGGATTGATGTTCTACGTCCGATACCTCAGTTTTAATGAACTCATCTGTCATCGTTTCTTTTTCTTCAACATTTTCTCTTACGGCGTCTTGTGAATCACTAGCATCCCAAGCAATTTCAACTTCCTTTTCATTGATGGTCTCTTTTTCTAGAGATTCATTACTCGTGTCCGGTTGTTCTGTTTCAGCTGCTGTGATTTTCTCTCTATCCGCATCAGACTTAGTAGTCAATAATGTTCCTTGTTCTGTCTTGGTATCAGCCTCTGCCTGTTTTTGCTGGTCAACGTAAATTTCTTTTTCACCTACACCTTGTACGATCTTAGCTTCCTCAACAGTCACATCTACTTGTTTACACGTGTCAACGGTTATGTTTTTCTTAACCCTTTCAGCTTTAACCTCTTCTTCTGTCACTTCTTTTTGAAAATCATCTTGTGTGAGATCAGACTGTGAATTTTCTGATCTGCTATCTTGATCTGACTCATAATTTGTATCGGCTACTGAAGATCCCACATCAATGGTTGCAGAGAGCCCTTCTGGTTCGGAGTTATCAGTCCTGATTGACTTCTCAGTTGTAACATCCACCAATATGCCCTTTTCTATCTTGCTTTCTGATTTTGTAGATGATTCGGCGACGAAAGACAATTCATTTATATCAGAAGAAATTATCTCAGCTGTTGGCACGATGTTTGCATTAGTTTTTACAACCTTTTCTTTACTTAAAATGTCCTTCTCGGTCAATTCCTCAGTCTTTTCTTCGGCCTTTTGATCAGTTGACGTTTCAGTTATTATGGCGTCGATATCGACTGTCTTTCCCTGAACAGATTTTTCCAACTCTAGTTTATTGCGAAGGTTTTTCTGCTCCACAATATCCTGTTCACTCGATGACGAAATTGATGTTTCTATTTCCACGAGTTTGCCTTCTTCTGGTGTCATAAAATCTTTGCCAGCTGAACTTTCGAAAGATTCCTTATGTCTACCGGTTACCCCTGATTCTTCCGATTTGTCGGCCAATGTCGTCTCAAATGGCACTTCCTTCTCGGTTGTTTTCATAATATCGGATTCTGATTCTACTTGTTTAGACGAAATGGAAGTTTCCACAGCTATCGCAGCCTCTTGAAAGCTTTCCGTCTTTGCCTCCAGAGCTGACACTTGATCATGACGTGTGTCTCTTTCGGTGGCTGACTCTAGGGCAAGTCCTTTATCTAATGTTACAGTCGTCTCCTCTACTTTCGTTTCTTGAACTGCTGATATGACCTTCTGAGAGGCTCCTTCCTCAGAGCTCAGTAAAATAGTTTCTCTTGTTGTCTCCTGAATAAATTCTGATATGGTTTCCTTCTTTGATATTTGCTCAGAAGAGATGATCGTCTCTTGTACTACAGACTGCGTTATCCCTGTTGATGCCTGAGAGAGTTCTACTTTCATCGACTTTGATATGGCTACAATTGGCTTGTCAGCTGTTAATATTTCGGCTTCTGATTCTTCGATCCTGGTGTGAACTTCTCTGGCTCTCCTATGTTCTACTCCAGTCTTTATCTTTGTGTCATTTTCACATGCGTTAACTAAATCTAAGGTTCCCATTATAGCCAAACATTCTTGATTGGCATCTTCAGATTGTCCTTTTATGGACAATTTTGTATCTTCTTCTATTTTCCCATCATCTACAACTACTTCAACCTTCTGTTCAACAGTTGATTTATCCCTTATTGCTTTATCCGAAGCTTTTGATACTTCAGCCAGCCCTGAAGTCTCAGTCACCGATGTTTCGGATTTCTCTTCGTGAGCAGCTTTTACCTGAGCTTGTTTGACATCGGCTTTGTCCATCGTTTGTGCGTTTTCAGATGATTCTAACGCCTGTACTTTTTCTTCCCGTATAGAAGATATCACATACGGCTCTCCCTCGTCGGAGGAGTCACCGTTTGTCTCAATAGTTGTCTTCTCATATTCCTTTGTAACAGTTATTTTCTCTGTTACTTCTGAGGTTTTAGAGACCTTTGTCTTCTCCCTTATTATTTCTTTTACTCCTCGTTTAGAACGACTCTTCTTGTCTTCAGTTTCCTCCGTCCACGTCTCTTCTGTGACATCAGAATCGCCGGCTTTGTCTTCGAATCTGTTAATTTCACTAACAGTTTGCGATACAACTTCATGTGATATAACTTTGCTTGCGTGTGGAGCAGAAAAGTTTTCCACAGCTCCAGAGCTTCCTGATAATTCGTTTACATTTGCTTCGAATTTAGTCACTCTTGAAATAGGCATAGCCCCCTCGAACACCGTAGAAGTTTTAAGTCCATTCGATGGTTCTCTTTCAACCTGGATTTCTTGGAGGCTTTCTCTATGGATCGGAATGGTCTCTGACTCCGGAACTCTACTTTCAATAACTGTAGAATCCGCATAATGGCCATGGTGCCTCTGTAGTTTCTCCGCTACAATTCTTGCAGGTGTAAGATCAACTATTGGGTTGTCATCAATTAAATACTTTCCAGCATTGATAATAGACTGTGGATCCTCGATATAGCTCCAGTCAAGGATCTTAAGAGACCTGTGTTCGATTCTTCTTGACATGGTGTCAATCTCGTCAGCTATCGACTCTGGTCTATCGTATGTAGCTTTTTGTTTGTTTTCTGGTTCACTCAATAAAATGCCTTTGTTAACAACGAAATCATCGACATCCTTCGTCTTTTCTACGTTGGCTGGGTCGTCGTTGTCAAATGGAAAAGCGAAGCTCTTGTCGGCGTCAGCTCTGCCTGTACCCTGTAGCTGACTCACAGGAGTAACCGTCTGCTGCCCTGTTTTTGGGAATACATTTAAATAATCAGGTGTTATAAAATAAGACCCACCCACATATTTTTCTGTCTTTCCAGTAGCATACGTTGAGCCGGTAGAATCATAAGTGCCAGATGTGCCAATATTGTTATTAATTGGCTGTGCGGCTTCAATGTAGCCACTAGATTCATTCACCAAAGCAACTTCTTCGGTACGCGATTCTACCTGAGAGCATACCTCTGGCTTTATTTCTCGCTCTCTAATTACGTCAACATCGGCAGTATGCGTTTCATTATCTGATAAAAAGGCCAAGTTCTTTTTTGTTGGGCTAACATGTTCACTCTCATGTACATGAGACTCAGATTCACCTGATTTCTGGTAAATGTTATCCACGGATTTGTTCTGAAATTTTGGGATTGCTCTTTCTTCTGTGGTGTCAGAATGTGATTTTGCCTTACCCCAAACGTTATTGTCTGCCTGTACATTATCCGTGTAGGATTTTACTTTTTCTTCTTGTCTCTCGATCTGGTCATTATTTTCTGTCACGGATACTGGTTGCTTTTGACTCTGTGCCTCATTCATTTGAATGTTTTCAATTATTTCGTCATCAAATGCCTCTAACTTGATTTCATCGACAAAGCTCTCTGATCGCTTCAATTTCAAATTGGTGACGTTCTTGGTCTTGTCGTCATAATGTTGTAAAATTGTATCCACGGTTCTTATGTGCCTCTCATTCTCAAGATTTCTTTCTTTCCCAAAATTTTCATAAATTACATCTGATTTTCCTTTCAGATATTGTTGCATTTCTACCATAGCATCATGGGAAATACCCATCATATCTGGTTCGCTTGACAGAGAGCTTTCTCTCGATAAAATGCCGCTGTCTGTCGTCCATCGACGAGATTTGTCGTGACCCTTCAATCCAAGGGAAAGGTCATCCAAATAGTGTTGCATTTCTTCGTCGACACCTTGGTTTATCTCACTTTCGTTATTTTCTTCTGATGAATCAGTTACATTTTCAACTACACCAGCGTCGACAGAATCATCAGTGACTTCCGATGTGCTGGCAAGGGAGTTTCTGTCCTTGTCTAAGGTCATAATGATATTTCCTTTGAGTTTCATACAGTTGTATATTTTTTCATCAGTGAAAGAAGCATTCAACGTATCATTGTTCGCATCGTCGTCTGCAGTCATTGGGCTATCTGAGGTCTTGTAATTTTTTGAAATGTTCGAACCGAAACATATGTCATCTGTCAGATTGCTGTCGTCGCCATGTTGACTCGGAGCATCACTTTCACCAAAACCTGCCATCTTCCTTGCTTGCTTTTCTTGATTTGAATTCTGTAATTTGGATGGACTCGAAAAAGTTGAGGCTTTATCTGCTATCAGGACCGTATCTGCTCTCTGGACCGTATCAAGTTCATTGTTGAACGATACATTGTTTTGATCGGGTTCCTCGTTGTTTGTTTCTGCATGGAGTCGTTGAATCAAGTCTTTTAGTCCAGACCGGTCGTGCAGATGTCCACTAAGTTGGCTTCTGTTATTGAAAACAGCTTCTTCGTCAATGATAAGAGGTCGCTTTTTGCTTCGTGATGTTTCCTTTTCCAACCTTGACTCTGAGTCTGACAGATCTGACCTTTCAAAGGTCATGGTGTGGATAGTGGAGATTTCATCCTCAAGTTCAGAGCTTTGTCCTGAAAATGAATGAATAAATATTACCCCTTGAAGTAGAGCTTAAAATTTGGTTATATATTCATATTTTATTGCTAAGGGAACCTATATGTTTGCTTATGTACCTATTTATCTATTTACCTATCCACAAATCTGGCTACATACTCAACTATTGTATATCTGTCCATCCGTTCATATTTCTTTTTCTATGTATAATTTTCTTCATATTTTTTTGCGTACATTTCAGCCAATTTCAATAATTTGAAAGTGCTTAAATTCTCTCCCAACGATGATGAAAATGTAACACAAGAGTTATGTTTAACTTGATTACATTTACGTGTGAAACGACATATTAGGCTTTTTATAAAAAAAATAAAAATAAAAAAAAAATTTAGTAATTAAAAAAGTTAAAGAAAGCTATGTAAATATCAACAGGAAGAAATTCAAAGGCCAGGAGGAGTATTTCCTAAACTGAACAGAAGTGAACAGAACAGAAAATGTATTCAGTTATTGTGGGCCAATTGTTCGAAGTTTGGGGATTTCATCTGACTATATCTATTCATGACTAATTTACATGCAAATATATGGCAGTGGCTGTTAGATTGACGGCCACTCAAATACGTATAGCTGACTGAGACGTTATTAAAGGACCCCCCCCCCCCCTTCTCAATCTTTATATATGAACAACATTTGCTTTACTCCTTTGTGCGATGAACCATGTTTGGTTAATTAGGAAAATTAAGAAATGTTCATAATAAGCGTGCATAAAACTCTTATTATCATGGGGAATACTATTTCTTTATGTATATCCATGCATTTATCTGTCCATTCATCCAAAGAGAGAGAAAGATGGGGGGGGGGAGCACATAACCTTTTGAAAATTTGCTCCTAACGGTTAATTCTATTTAATGCATGTGGAATTGCGTTCCAAGTATTCGTTGTAGTAAAATCATCCCGAAAATAGAAGCAATTACTGTTGTTGTTTTCTCTCTCTCTCTCTCTCTCTCTCTCTCTCTCTCTCTCTCTCTCTCTCTCTCTCTCTCTCTCTCTCTCTGCGCTAGGCTATGGAGTGTAGAATAGTCCCGATGCGCCCTATTACATTGAGACAAATGGAGGCAAGTTTTTTGCACTGAATGTGTCCCATGGTGGTATTCGGGCTGAGAAGTTTTTTGGGACTTTTTAAAAGAGTGCGGTTTATATACAAAATTTGCCTTTTTGATTTCAGCGAGTTTACACCCTTATTTCCCCTTTAACTTGAATGTATGAATATTTGGGGATACGTAAACTTACTCGGCTCTATGAGCTATTATAGGCCTACGTTATACCGCATACATACATACGAAATTTCTGGTAAAAATAAACCCTGTCTTCGATAATACAAGCGAACCTTATACATTACAGTTTGACATTGCGAGAAATTTTTTAAACAAAATTATTTTACTTGTGCAATCGGTTTAATATTGACAGTTTTATGTTGTTTCATTTTTTGTTTGTTCTCTTTTTGTTTTTTCTTCCTGGAATTCCGTGGAAAATAAAAGCAAACAATACAATTTTGGAATTCTTATATAAAGTAGCCATTGTAAAGAAAAACAACATGAATTAATAGTTCCTTGGAGTTGGATAGAAAATAAGAACAAACCAACAAAAATTAAAAAATTTTAAAAAAATACCCTTGAATACTATATGCATTTCTTTGCGTTAAATAATTTTAAAAATAGTGCCTATAAGTTTAGCCGGGCCACGATCCAATTATTTCACATCACACTGCCATCATGTTGATCAAAATACAGCTTGCCATATGTTAAGGTGGGCCATTGCTTGCAATGGTACTGCAATGGTTTTTGTAAGTGAGCATACTAATATCTTTCGTAATTTACACAGTGGATGTAAGTGTTAATAGGTACAAGATTGATTTGACTTTGCGATGCACCGTGTGTGCTTAATTAGGAAAATGAAGAAATGTTCAAAATTAGCATGGATAAAACTCTCTTATTATGATGGGGAATAGTGTTTAATGCATACGTATCCTTCCATTTGTCTGTCAATCCATCCAAGCATCCACCCATGCATACATACACATACAGAGAGAGAGAGAGAGAGAGAGAGAGAGAGAGAGAGAGAGAGAGAGAACGAGGTAATATGTCTCAAGAACAATATGTACGTTGTCATTGTGTTTATTTTACGGCTGTACGAATTTTTGTACAATGGGTGTATCAATACATTTCCGTTGTAACGATGTTGTATGAATACAAGCGCATCGTATTCTTGTCTCGAAGTTGTATGAATACAAGCGCATCGTATTCTTGACTCGAGCTTTGTAAAAGCTGAGACCACTTCGAGCCATTAACCAAATATCAAGCTTTCTGAAAAAGATTTATTAATCGTTCAATGACTACAGCAAAAATAAAAATAAAAACAGAATATCATCTTCAGATTGTATCCTTATGAAAACTTGATCCTAATGGCTAATTCTATTTAAACCAGGTTGAAAACGCGTTCAAAAGCGTTAATTATGGTAAAATCATCCTGAAATAAAAGTAATCTCTCTCTCTCTCTCTCTCATACAAAGTAAATACATGTATTGTAAAAGATATTCAATGACAAGTCATTTGTACGCACATTAGTTACTGGAATTGAAGAGTTTAATGTACGTTTCCCGCAAATCAAGAAGTGAAATAAACTTGATAAATGATATTTAACATTTTGAATTGAGACATCGAAATACTCTGGCACAAATGACCACCAGACTGTGAGATAACTCTTTACAAGTAGTTGTATTAATCAAGTGGCAAAACTTCTAATCAATCATGCTTATGCAATTAGTTCATAAAGCATCTCTCTCTCTCTCTCTCTCTCTCTCTCTCTCTCTCTCTCAGTCTCTATCTCTGTCTCTCTCTCACACACACATACACACACACGCACAAACACAACGAAAATGTGCATGCTACACGCACAACGTACATGACAGTAAGAAATGTAACTTAGCTGTAAATAAAAAAAAAATTAAAATACATTTGTTTTCTGTAGATCTTTATTATACCACTCATATATTGTCCAGTAAACCATGGCTTATCTTAAGTCTGAATTACTAAACTAACACAAATGTCTATTTTAAACTACTGTATCTGTCATATCGTGTTATACTATAGAGGATGCAAAGCAACATTTTTGTTTGGCTGGGCTAAGTCCGATATGAGGTGAAACGCCTATACACAGGTTGGCCTAAACCATATACTGTAAGTTTGATGTACCCTTTCCTAGAAAACTGACTTTATCTCAGCATTTAAAAAATTTCAGTGCTAAATTTTGGCCAGTTTTTGTATGAGTAGTTAATATGTTAGTACATCAAGCGGCAATGATATACCTTACAGAAACACAGACTTACTAAAGCTGAAGTTGTACCTGTCAGAAAAAGTGCGAGAAATACTAGCTTTTTCGTCGATTTCTACACACAGATTAGAAATGTAATAGTCATACTTCACCATTATATTGCCTAGATCAAGAACCATCAAATATGGAAAGAGCAGTTGTTTACGTTTTCAAATAAGGGAGAAATTAAGCGAGAAAGAATAGTTACACTGTACGGTCTTGCCTAATCTCAAAGTACGGTCGGGCTAAACAAACAATGTGTGCATTGTAAGTCTGCCTAAGTTATCATTGACTCCGTTTATAGCTTCTATTTCACTCTTCCTAACTTTTGGACTGAACAGAGATGCGTGAAATTTTTCGATGCTATTACTACACCCCAAAAGGAAGAAAGTTTTGAAAAGATAAAAAACATTCAGAATTCCCTCTGAAATTCAAAGTGAGATTTATATGTTTAGAAACTGGTAAATTCAAATATATAACCAGAGACCACAGATTCAAACCAGTTGACACAGTTTTTGAAATTACTGAAAATTTAGGTATAATTGCTACCGTCTATACTCGCGAATAAGTCGATACCAACTGCATAGACCAAGATCTGCTGTCGAATAATGCGCCGGCAGATATGGATCTATTCAGTTTGTAAGGACTAATCAGTAGAACAAACAACATAGACCCTGATCTGCCGGCACATAATGCGACGGCAGATCAGTGTTTATGTTGTTTGCATTTGTATTCAAAATATACGCGAGTATAGTCGGTACTTTAATAAATAGTCCTAGTAATTTTACGCTGGTATAGGGATTGTAGTTTATTTTCAGTCATATAAAGCAAAGCTAGCATCTCTCTGTCTCTCTCTCTCTCTCTCTCTCTCTCTCTCTCTCTCTCTCTCTCTCTCTCTCTCTGTCTGTCTGTCTCTCTCTCTCTCTCCTCGGTTTCACTCAATTTCTCAAAATGTATCCTCAGATTGCGATTTTACATTATCAAGCTTATGATACTTCAGACAATATCAATATCTTTTTCAAATGTAGAGATAGTGGAAAGATGCTAAAACACTATTTAGTTTTATAACTGAACACGGGGAAACCTTTTAACTCTTGAAAAAAGGTCGATAAATTCCAAGATTTGAGGAAATCCTCAAAGATAAATCAAGACTTTTATCAGGAGAATTTAAGAGAGTATGTCTATATTTTAATCCCCGATATCTGCTGAATGTTCTGTTTAAAATCAATTGATAGAAAATAAGAGATAAGAATGATAATCCAAAATATTAGATCTGGAATACATTTTGAGCTGTTAATGAAACTAGGACCAAAGCAAACAGGGGAGATGGTGTGAACATTGAACGATATTGGCCTATATCATAGATATGACACTAAGTCCAATGTGGAGAGATGAGAAATTTGTTTTTAAAGCATGAATGTATGCTATATGTATGATGCATGTGATGAATGGATGGTACAAAGGATGGATGAATGGATATGTGTGTTGATGGATGGAGGAAAAGATGATCATAAGTATGTACGGCTATAGTTTACGATTGGTCCCGGTGAATCCTTCTGCCGGTTGGATATGGTCGTAATCTGTTCTGATGTTATTCGATGTATTTTAAATCTATTAAAACTCTAGTGCGATCAACGTGCTGGTTGTTAAATTTACACAGTCTTAAATTATATATGAGTAATATGGTATTGCTCAGGGTTAAAATTGATTTTCTGGCTATTATATGTTCATGATGTTTGCCCTTGAGAATGAGGAACCAGTCCATTTCATAGAGGGAGGGGGAGAATACATACCACTGTGTGAATGATCTCATAGTTACAGGCGCTTGACTATATACGCCTGCAATACTAAGATTGCATGTGGCGTATATTTCTTTCATTTACCTTTTCCGAGATAGTTCACTTGTTATTCAAATACGGATGCCGTGATTCTTGCAACAAAATTAAATACAAGTAAACATTATTTTAAAGAATCGCTCTTCATGGAAATATTATCACAAATTCTAATTAGGCAATCCGTACAATTCATTTAGGACGACGGTATAACCCTTACAATGATCATTTAGGTACACCAGACAGTGTAACTATCCTTTCTCGCTTAATTTCTCCCTAATTTCAGAAAGTATCAAATTACTTTTGACAGGTATGATAGGTTCTGACATGCGCAATGTATGTATGAACTATGACTATTAAATTTCTAACATATGCGTAGAAATCAAGGATAAAGCGAGTATTTCTCGCACTTTTTCCTACAGGTAAAACTTTCAAGTTATTAAGTATGTTTTTATGTAAGGAATATCAATTCCACTTCACGTACTTACAGATTAACTACACATACAAGTAACCAAATGATGCTGGTATGGCGTCTTGCGGGGGCGCATTTCCAAAATTCAGCGAAAAGTTAAATGCAGCGTGCAACAATCAAAGAGTTGAAAGGGTAAAAAAAAAGGAGCGTGCACTTCATAATCTTTTCAACATTTCCAGTCAGCTACTCCACTCTGTGTATCAGCAAACAGTACTAAGTCCGTAAAATCAACCAATAACTTCGTAGTTTGAAATAAATTGATACAAATTACCCATAACTAGTCTTTTCACCCATTCGCATGGCTATATTATTTACAGCGTATTCGAACACCATATAGCCTGTGGTCTGACTATAGTATGATCGAATCACTCTTGACAGACTAGAGTGGCATGTACGTCATGAACAAATTATGGTTAGACTATCTAGTCACGTGTGACTTCTCTGGTTCCCAATATGGCGGATGGGAGAAAATTGTATCATGCTACTCTTTTAATTTATTTTTTATTTTTTTATTTTTTATTTTTGCTTTTTTTTTTTTACTAGAGAATAGTTACCATCGGAGGATTTTTTCCGATATCTTCGAAATTTGACAACAGTAACTACCCTTGACAGTACCTATATCAGTACACTAAATTGAAGGACAACTCCAGCTGGTCTTACACGTGCAATTTTGACACGTCAGCTGTATTAAAATATCACAGTCGCATATATAGACTGAATACATTTTTTTTATACAAATTGTTTGTAGGTAATTTGAAAATAATTTATTCTGTAATTGATCGTGCACGAATGATGTTTACTATGATTAACGTTTACACGAGCAGCCAAAAAGGACACTAAATCCTCAAGCCTCAGCAAATATCTGGGCATAGCACAATGTCCCCGTAATAACAAGGAAGTCTGGACATAGCACAATGTGCATGATCCCCGTAATAACAAGGAAGTCTGGACATAGCACAATGTGCATGATCCCCGTAATAACAAGGAAGTCTGGACATAGCACAATGTGCATGATCCCCGTAATAACAAGGAAGTCTGGACATAGCACAATGTGCATGATCCCCGTAATAACAAGGAAGTCTGGACATAGCACAATGTGCATGATCCCCGTAATAACAAGGAAGTCTGGACATAGCACAATGTGCATGATCCCCGTAATAACAAGGAAGTCTGGACATAGCACAATGTGCATGATCCCCGTAATAACAAGGAAGTCTGGACATAGCAAAATGTGCATGATCCCCGTAATAACAAGGAAGTCTGGACATAGTACAATGTGCATGATCCCCGTAATAACAAGGAAGTCTGGACATAGCACAATGTGCATAATCCCCGTAATAACAAGGAAGTCTGGACATAACAAAATGTGCATAATCCCCGTAATAACAAGGAAGTCTGGATATAACACAATGTGCATGATCCCCGTAATAACAACGAAGTCAGGTCGGGGATGCAGAATATCCCAGATGTGCCCTTCCTTAGGAGATGAATAATGTGTCCAATGATGATGTTCTTCACCATGACTCTAGGTCTCATATATATATATATATATATATATATATATATATATATATATATATATATATAAATATATATATATATATATAGATATATATATATATATAAATATATATATATATATATATATATAATCAGGGCTCCGGAAAACCAATCGTCCTGTCGTCCTGGCCAGGTTAATATTAGCTGTATCGATGGGTCGAGTAAAACTTTACTACTTACTTGTCCCTGGTTCGAGTAGATGCAGATTCGCACCGTAAGAATAAATATGAGTGTATTCTCTACCCTTAACAAGCGTCGACTTTCAACATTGCTTAATAGTGGGCGTGCGTCAATTATAAATGACCTTAGCCTAATTAGCCGATTTTTGTCGGTCTAGAACATGTCGCAAAGTTAACGACTTCGTTCTCTTTTACACAGTTTCCCGATGTAAGCTTTGATACTAAACTGGGTAAACATATTATGTTGCAGTTTCACACCTAGCCCTCGATTTCTTAATGGTGTTCGCATTGATAGTGACACTTTTCAGTAATTTAGGCGTAATTTTGACGAGGGGAAAGTTTTCCCTGTCAACGAGCTATCACACATCTTTATGAGTCAGACCTCTGACAAGTTAAGAGACAGTGAATGTCAAAATGTACGTGATGTTTCATCTGATCAGGCAATGTTACCGATATTTTCAAGACTGAAGCTTTATTGATACATTGTGATACCAAAGGGAAGATGCCAGCAGATATTTCTATAAGTAGGGGTGAAACGATTCATCGATATATTGATGCATCGATACTTTTGTCATATCGATAAACGTATCGATACAAGAGGTGAAGAATCGATACAAAACGATATATACCCTATATAGGTTAGTTTAATCTTCAGCGGTCATGAATAATTATTAGTCGTTTGCCTTCTTATTCTTTAAACTGAGAATCGATAATGTATCGTATCGTAGGCTGTGTATCGTGAATCGTATCGATACGCTGCACAGGTGTATCGTTTCACCCCTATCTATAAGTATGTAATTACTTAGCTCAAGACAAATGTTGCCAGCTTATAATCGAAATAAGTATTGCTGTTGTAATCTATTTATAAAGCAGATAATGTCGAGACAACAGCTGATTGGTCGAAATCTAGTTGGGGTAATTACATAGAAATGTTCCAATTCATTTGGCCAATCAGCAATCATCCTTTTTGTGTAGCTCTCTAGAATGGAGGTTTGACCAAAATGGATCATTTAGTACGAAAGTTTTTGAAAATTGAGACGGTTGGAATTCTTCCTTCAAATGCAAGTTACTGACATTTTTCTTGTGAAAATTAATTACTCACTTATATAAATATATCCTAGCATCTTTACTTTGGCGTGACAAAATACTGGTGATCTGGGACAAGCGTAACAATGTCTGACCAGACGAAAATTATAACATGTTGACATTCTCTATCTCTTAACTTCTCCCATATCTAACTCGTAAATATGAGTGGTAGCTCGTTGAAAAGGAAAATTATGACACCTAGATTACTGAAAGGTTTCACTTTAAACGCGAATACCACTAAGAAATCAATGTTTTTTGTGCAGTCGCAATTTCTTGAGATAAAAATCTTGGCACTTATTATGTTTATCTAAGGAGCCATGTATTAGAATCTAATATGTTCATGGTTTTGACCCATTGTAGTATCAAGCCTACATGTGGTTCTTTAGTAAAAGCGTAAGCAGTGTAGTGGAGAAGTGTACTGTGCTGAGTATAATGAGGACAGGGATAAGTAACTCTTGCACCTCACTCGTCCCAGGGACGAGAGCTTGGGAATTTTTTTGCTGAGCCCTTTATATATATATATATATATATATATATATATATATATACATATATATATATATATATATATATATATATATATATATATATATATATATATATATATATATATAGTGTTACAAATATTACATAAAATCAAACTATTTACTTTTTGGGTGGGATTTGTTGCGATTTATTGATATGTACCATTCCACTGTCGCATGTGTATATGTAAAGCATTGTAAGCATTAATTTTACATATCGTTTGTTTATATTATTTGAATGTTGTAAATTACATATATAATAGTTATTCTAGCAAATTCATGTACATATGGGTATTTTGAGACCATGTTCAGTACGATGTTTTGACAAAGAATGTTCTGTATGATTGACAAACGATGTTTATTTTAGGCTATGTTCGATGTTATACATGTATTTCACAATGTCCGTCATCTTTGTTTTGGAGGCAATTTGTGTATTGGAGGCGCCTCCAGCTTTCACTATGCGCAGTATGTAGTATGTGCAAGCGTATTTGAACATTAATAAACAGTTAATATAATGAGTTTTTACGTAGAATCAGTTTTGTTTAACAATACAATGATCTACTTGCCATCTCCTGCAAAGATAACATATCCGAATTGTGCATGTTCTAATTTTCCCGCACCACAAACCTCAGTTGGAGGCCAGCGTTTGCTGTTTACACGTCATACACAATGATTTTTGTGTTTGGTGATATATTTGTAATAAACGTGGAATAATATGATTATTATTTAATATTTGTCTTGAATCATAACATTTTAGCGGTAGTTAATATTTATTGTGTCTTAAATCCCCGTTAGAAATATGCACTATTTTGGCGGAGTGTTACCTGGTGTAGTGCAACCGAAAGTTATAAATAGGGGTGTCGTGCACGCCAGTCAGTTTTCCTTTAACCGTCATCGGGTTCGTGTGAAATTGCATTAACGTTATATATTGTGTTTCCATTTTCCAAATCAGCTTCCAAAAGTGGTAGAGAATGTTATCATTCTCTACATAGATATTCATTTGAAGTAATCATATATTTGAAAACATACATTAATTTCTGTAATATAAATATTTAGTAAATTTATGTATTAAAGAGAATCAACGTCAAATGTTATAGCATAGAGTACTTATACATAGGGTATTATGCCTCCATAAAACTTATGCTATTTCAGTATATTGGTATTACTCTATAATTTTAATATAACAGAAATGGTCATCCATTTCACATGATAGCTCTATTTATTTGAATTTGTTTGTTTTGGGGAATTTAATGTTACTCCTATGAATATTCGTTAATTTTACAAGTGAATTGTTTGTCATTACTATTGTTTTTAATATAAGTTCTTGAGACTGTGATTGTTATGACATGTCATGAAATAGAGGGAATGTAAAAAGAGAACATGTAAATTCTGTTATATTAATTTATTTATTAACAAATACAACATTTTAAGACTTGAATAAATCCTTTATTTTTGTTCTCATTCATAGTTTCTGTTGTCTATATACTTGGATATATATATATATATATATATATATATATATATATATATATATATATATATATATATATATATATATATATATATATAGTTTCTTGACATATAACTAGCTAATGTAACAGTCATAATTTCTACAGAGACTTCGTCTGTTATCAGACGACTTTCTATATACCATATACTTATATTGCATCGAATTCAAGGTTCGAATTAAAGGTTTGCTGAAGTCACACTGATGACCCCACACACACACCCACACCGACACACCCACAAATCTTCGCTACCACTAATCTCTGGTTTTAATGAACATGCGCAAGACAATCGTTTTTATCAGTGCTGACAATAATGATGAGAGAAATGCCATGTTCCGTTAGTAGTAAAATAACTGGAACAACCTATAGCGCTGACAAACATTCATGACAGAGATACAACACAAATATGTAACAACAATGAAGAAGACAAATCTATCGTTTATGGTATCTGGCAAATATATTAATAGTCAAATCTTATTTCTTATTTAAATTAGCACGTGCCATCAATCTGACGTCAAGAGAGATAATTTGATTGTACCAATTACACCTCTTTCCAAGCTAACTGCGTCACAATCAACAGATACTGATTGCCTAATAGTGGCGCAGTGATCAACCGATAGTACCTTCCGATTTTCTATCAGTCGATTCGTTATATAAATTTCAACAAGTACTGAGCTATTCAGGAATAAAATCTATAATATTCATTCAGAAACATTTAGATAACTTTGAGAATATTTCTCTTCACAGCAGATGTTCAGGACTTTCCAAAGTTGAAATGCTCATTATCTGCAACATTAGGAACAGGTGGACGTGGGCGTGATTTAAACTTGGATGATTCAAATGATTTAATTAGAAATAACAGTAGTTTGGGTCGTTCTGTTCTTCTGTGTGACCACGTATATTTCGCCCAAACATCATGAAAAAATCTTTACTTTTATTCGCATGTGATATATAAAATTATCATTTAAATGAAGTCACAGTGGAATTTGGAGGAAAGAGCAGGAAACGTCGAGGTGTCTTTTTATTTTATATACGTAATTAATTTCTCCAATCTGCCCCAGGGTGATGGCCCATTTTTCGGATTCTTCCTCTTATCTTGAACTCAGTTTAACCTTTTGGGGGGAAAAAACCTTAAACATTCTTGATTTGGCGAACCAAAGCAACATTGCATACCATTATCTCAATTTTCGATTATTTTTATTCCCACGAGGGAATGCACTTTAACAAGTTGGTAGTAATTTCTTATTTCCCCTTACTGCAAGCGTTTCGAATATCTGTTTGCGAGGAAAAAAAATTAGTATGATGTTCAGCTGAGTATTGTTGTTTCTTTTAATAGCGACACGATGTTTCTCTTTAATTTCATCTGTTTATTATGCTTCCATTTTGACCATATTCTTCAAGAATAAATGCAAAATCTGATGACGATATAAAACGTCACACAAATTATTACCAAACCTGCAAGAGCATATTTAACTTTAGAAAACGAAATGGAGTTAAAATGACCTGTCAAGACTTTGAGTGAATGCAAAGTTAAGTTATCAACTTCTCTGTTTGCTTTAAATTCAGCAATGGTCATTACAATGAAAAGAGGAATCGAAGAGTCGGGAACCAGAATATATATCAGAGTCCGAAACTTGAATTTTAGTCTGCGCACGATTCCTGCTGTATCATTGAAATATGTACATGATGTATCTAAGCTTATTACGTGAGTTTTTCATTGTTATAATTATGCGTGAGAGACTCGACGGGAATTATTCTATAAGATGTTACCGTGCTGAATGAAAGAATTAAGCCAATTATTTAAATCTTCAATTATTCAATCTTATGAAAATAAACAGATCTACTCTTAATGAATGATACATTAAAATGGAAGAAACGCAATCATAAAGGCCCTGAAGATTCCGGAGACAGACACACACAGACTGAGAATTAAGTAATATGTCTAAAGAACATTATGTGAGTAGTCCGTCTGTTTATTAAATGTCTGCAACGACTATGTACAATGGGTTATCAATACTTTTCCGTTGTAACGACTATGTACAATGGGTTATCAATACCTTTCCGTTGTAGCGAAGTTGCATGAATACTAGAGCATCGTACTCTTGACCCAAGCTTTGTAAAAATTGAAACCAATTTGTAGGACAAAAAGATATCGAACCATTAACCAAACATCAAGCTTTCTGAAAAAGATTCATTAGTTGTCCAATGACTAATGCCAAAAAACGAATATAATTTCATCAACGTCGTCATCGTCGTCATCATCATCGTCATCGTCATCATCATCATCATCATCATCGCTAAGGGGGCGCTCTACAGATAATACATGCTTCTGAGTGAGTGACAGGTGTAAGATGAAGTATTTTACATTTGCAACATGCACAATGGAGAGAATGTTGGCATACCTCTATGTTACTTTCATGTACTGTGGCTGAAATTTCTTTACATATTGTACTTGTGGAAACTGGACATGATCTAAGCACACAGCGGACAAAATGGCCGCTCCAAAGTACTCGAAAAATCAGCCTGAATTAGTCAAAAGTGCACTATTTTCAGCAGTTATTAAAATAGGGAAACGAATTTTGCCAGAGCAGACAATACCAGCCTCTGAAAGTACTATGAATGAATTAAAAAATATCCAAAAAGTAAAAAAAGTTATCGGCTCTTTTTTTTTTTATTTACCTTTGAAGTCCAGGAAGTGAAAATGACCAAGCGGAGCTAGCAGTTTTTTGAGAGGTGCACATCTTAAGTAAGACCAAGCTGTATACTCTATAACCCAAATTTCACCCATCAATCATACACCAAAATAAAGGGAATTCAAAGTTCTTTTAACAATACCAAAGATATACAAGGTCTTTTTTAAATAGCCAGGACAGCCAGTGAGGAAACCCTGGGTAATTCTTTTTCTTTAAATTTCTAACCCTATGCAAAGTACGAAACTGGAGAGCGCCACCTAAATAGTCTCAAAAGGTACATGTTTGTAAACAAAGCAACCGAACTGTTTAATCGAACACGTCATTTACTGTTTAAGAATCGAACACGTCATTCACTGTTTAAGAATCGAACACGTCATTCACTGTTTAAGAATCGAACACGTCATTTATTGTTTAAGAATCGAACACGTCATTTATTGGTCTTATAGAAAGAAATCAAAGTCTTTAAGACTTATTTGCGGTCTTTATCTAAACTGCATACTGAACTGAAGGAAAATATTCGCCTGATTGGAATGAAATACCGCATATGATGTTCAAATTGTTTCAAGGGACTACAAACAAGTTTTGAACCTCATGTTTGCTTGATGATGAAATTTCGTTTCTTTGCCTGGGTGTGGTATAATTATTTCGTTTCTTTGCCTGGGTGTGGTATAATTATTTCGTTTCTTTGCCTGGGTGTGGTATAATTATTTCGGTTCTAAAGAGAGAAAAGTTTGATAGCGCATGTAATGAAGAAATTGTTGATATTTTAGTAAAACTAAGAAATTACCTGTGATTACTTTTAGATTTAGAAATTGTATACCCTTTCTCCACCTCGTTCTTTATCTAAACTACAGTAAAAAGTAGTCGTAATCTATCAAATATACATAAACCATATTTGTATCGTAGGCATTTGTATTTTTTCCACCAATAAAAATCATACGTAACGTGTGGATCGATGAATTTTGACGTAATGATTTATGTAGTAAAATATATGTTTAGTCTATGTAAGATAAATTTGCAATAAGAAACACAATGGGTCCAGTCCATCTTGCGTGCAAACAGGAAAAATGTCGATTACAAACATACTCCAAGAAAACATTTTAGATAATTACTAACGACGTTATCCTTGCTGCAGATTAGTAAACAAAAACGGATAGTTGAAAAAATTCGAATTTGATATGTACTCTAAAGAATAAAGTTTACTTATATTTTACTTAGAATAAATTAAAACAAACAACCTGCTCTCGCTGAAGATCGAATATTGACAGGCAATACTTTATTATCTCCTCTCCCTTCATACATTTTGCATATCCTTTTGCTTGAAAATAAACACAATTTGTATGTTACGTAATCAGGTCTGTATATGTTTTTAATGCCACTATTCCTGTCTTTTCAAATATGCCGTTGCACGTGCACATTATTCCTGTAACTGTTAACAGTGAGTGAGTAATGATTTATGGGTGTCATTCTACCGTCCTTGTGCTTAATAACTTGAAGAATGGACTCCAACCTAGTGACGACGTAAATCGTTACACTACTAACAAAAACTGAATCTAAGAGCATTTTAGTTAAAGGGAACGGAGGGGTTCTCGCAAATAGACATTCTGTTCTTAGAGTGACATATCAAGCCTTTAAATTGATACGAAATGAAGTTATTAACTGCTTTGCATATGCCAGGTTCTAATCTGACAACGGCGATTGCAATTTATAGAGAGTAGAGACACCAGAATTTGAAAGGTCCGACACCAAAAATTATTTCGGGCTCAAATTATCAATGTTAGTTTCGACCATGTTCCTACTACGTCATCAAATTATATGTGACGTATCTACGCTCTAGTCACGAGTTTTGCATTGAGCGCTTCTACAATTTTGTAAGCTCTTGCACGGTGGTAGCGTGTTGTGTTACCGATTTATCGAACTCTTTCCATCAAATTGCATATGTGGTCTTTTCTTTGTTGCGGGGGGGGGGGGGGGTCTATTTTGGAAACCACTGTGAGGACAGATACCGTTGAAGTCCTGACTGAATTAGCGCAGGCTAAAAAATCTATTTGTCGAGGTGAACACGGGTAAATAGACAAATACGTGACGGATTTATAGAGGACAGCATGATGGTAGCGTGTTGTATGACGGCAAAAGACAAATATATGACATACATACGGAGGGCAGGATGATGGTGGCGTGTTGTATGACGACACAAGACAAATATATAACAGAAATACAGAGGACATGATGATGGTAACGTGTTGTATGACGACAATCGTCAAATATGTCAGACACATGGAGGACGTATTAAATATCATAAATCACATCTTACTAAAAAATAGTTTGATCATTTAAAAGATATAAAAACTGAATTCTTTCTGGACTCAAATATTCAAAAGCCTTAAATAATTAGCAATAAATAAAAATCAACCGAGACATACAAGAACCTCCGAAATTAAGCAAGTATTACATACTAATGAATTTACATTTTTTTATCACTGGGAGTCTGGACATATATCTTCGCCGTACTTGTCACATTTATATTTTTTCCAATCAATAAGTTAAAAAGGTAATACTTAACTACAATTTTCCAAAGTAATCAGTTGTATATATAATATAAACTTATGGGCTTTTTCTTAATTAAACATTTGTAAAGGGCACTGTAAAATATATAATATAAAGTTATGGGCCTTTTCTTAATTAAACATTTGTAAAGTACACTGTAGCATATATAATATAAACTTATGGGCTTTTTCTTAATTAAACATTTGTAAAGTACACTGTAGCATATATAATATAAACTTATGGGCTTTTTCTTAATTAAACATTTGTAAAGTACACTGTAGAATATATAATATAAAGGTATGGGCCTTTTCTTAATTAAACATTTGTAAAGTGCACTGTAGCATATATAATAGAAAGGTATGGGCCTTTTCTTAATTGAACATTTGTAAAGTGCACTGTAGCATATATAATATAAACTTATGGGCCTTTTCTTAATTAAACATTTGTAAAGTGCACTGTAGCATATATAATATAAAGGTATGGGCCTTTTCTTAATTAAACATTTGTAAAGTGCACTGTAGCATATATAATATAAACTTATGGGCCTTTTCTTAATTAAACATTTGTAAAGTACACTGTAGCATATATAATATAAAGGTATGGGCCTTTTCTTAATTAAACATTTGTAGAGTGCACTGTAGCATATATAATATAAACTTATGGGCCTTTTCTTAATTAAACATTTGTAAAGTGCACTGTAGCATATATAATATAAAGGTATGGGCCTTTTCTTAATTAAACATTTGTAAAGTGCACTGTAGCATATATAATATAAACTTATGGGCCTTTTCTTAATTAAACATTTGTAAAGTGCACTGTAGCATATATAATATAAAGGTATGGGCCTTTTCTTAATTAAACATTTGTAAAGTGCACTGTAGCATATATAATATAAACTTATGGGCCTTTTCTTAATTAAACATTTGTAAAGTGCACTGTAGCAAAGTTTTGGCGCTCAGACTATATTATAAATTAAATCGAATTGGTACTGACTTACGCATCGACTTGGTACTGACTTACGCATCGACTTGGTACTGACTTACGCATCGACTTGCTACTGACTTACGCATCGACTTGGTACTGACTTACGCATCGACTTGGTACTGACTTACGCATCGACTTGGTACTGACTTACGCATCGACTTGGTACTGACTTACGCATCGACTTGGTACTGACTTACGCATCGACTTGGTACTGACTTATGCCGAATGTAAATGTTGGTGTGTATGTGATTCGGGCTTTTGCGGGGAGAAATCAACAAACCAGCACGTATATCCGTTGAAGCAAATTTTATCAGCGTTTGAATCAGAAACATATAAAAAGATTTTATTACCTAAAGAAGAGTAATTTGTATGGATATTAAACAACAGATGTACAAAACATAATCACCATGTTCATTTCTCAGATGATAGTGAATTAACACACAGATCGCATGCACTATACAAATAAACATTTCAATCCAATTGTTCTCAAGGTTGCAACATATCTGTCACGTTCTGTTCTTTCCAAATGTCTCAACATTCACATTACCCGTCAGTCGAGACAAATATAGCTTACTTTTCAGTCTGAAGAAGCAGATTTGTCCATCTTCTCTTACCCGTCAGTCGAGACAAATATAGCTTACTTTTCAGTCTGAAGAAGCAGATTTGTCCATCTTCTCTTACCCGACAGTCGAGACAAATATAGCTTACTTTTCAGTCTGAAGAAGCAGATTTGTCCATCTTCTCAACACTAATTGATACCATTATGCCCTTTACAACTGTATAAATAACAGAAAGTTTATATAGCTTTAACGGACCTATTTAGAGTTAATATATTTTCCATCACATTTTTTACGTCAAAATTAATTGAAAATACGTAAACGGTTAATTTAATAAATGAAAATGTTTTAGATCTATGATCATGTCTTTTTTGTACTGTTCTATTCCTACTGGAATTTTATCGAAAAACTACAAAATTTTACTGCTTTGTTTTTAATGAAGCATTGTGCGCAATAATTAATTTGTCTTCATCGATTACTTTATTCATAAGTGGTGAATGATTTGGTCTTACGTATACATGTATTACTCCATATTAAAACCGTCGTGCATAATGAAAACTTGATATATCAGGGAATCCCTTCAGAAGCACGTGCAAAAGGTGGTCTCCATGACTATATCATCAGTAAACAATTTGGATGCTGTTTATTACCATTACCTACACGGTCTCAATTGTTATTTGAAAACCGATATGTATTTAAAAGTCGTTACAAGTTTACTTTAAAATGTTCAGTTTAAAACCATTTACGCTTTATCTTACGGTTAGGTCAACGAGGGCTTTGCTGTTTTAAAGCTGAACCGGTACTCACAATACGCCATTTTAACTTCTAGCCTCCTTTCTCGGTCAGGAATGTGACAACAGTAATTCTTCGTTTATGCATCGGTGTTCGATCGGAAAATTCCACCCTTGGGATTAGAATTTTGCCTCAAACATGAGATATTGCCGAATGTCTGACGTAAAATGTTGATCCCGAGGGTGAACTTTTTCTATCCTACACCGATGCATATGAAGTATTATATTACCTTCTCGTTCCATATGGTATGTGGATAACAGAAAACAGGCCTTTCACCGCTTGGGGGTTTCCTTTCCATATGGTATGTGGAAAACAGAAAACATGCCTTTCACCGCTTGGGGGTTTCCTTTCTATAGGGTATGTGGAAAACAGAAAACAGGCCTTTCACCGCTTGAGGGTTTCCTTTCCAGACACCCCTGCAAACTCGGTCTATAAGTATAAGTATTACTTTTCCATTAATCCGCTTCACGACTCTAGTCTTTGAGACTGGTAAAGAAGATTGGAAGCACCGCAATCATAAAGGACTGTACCTAGGTAGATAGTTTATTCCTTACACCCGATACGACTGGTGTCAGTCTCTTCAATAAGAACTATGTCTACTGAATCAGCCGGTTCATCACTTGACACGGTGTACCGTCCTCACACAAATGATCGTGTCAGACTGTGTAAAGTATAGGGTTAATGTTAGGGTTCAGTGTCAATGCTTCACACAGTCTGACACGATCATTTTGTGTGAGGACAGTAGATATAGTCCTTATTGAAGAGACTGACACCAGTCGTATCGGCTGTTCCTTAAGCTCCTATGAACAAATTGTAAACAAAGGGTATCAAATGTGACGAAGTTGGATGAATGAAAGAACAACTTGTTCTCGAAATTCGGGCTTTGTACATTGTCTATAGATATATCTTTATCAAAGCTTTTTTCTTCTTGTTCAATGACGTCCACGGACGAACGAAGATAATTTAGATTGGCAAAAGATCGAAATAACGTTCACTTCGGCGTCTGTGTGCGTGTCCGTACGTCGGTCCATCAATACCCTTTATGAATGTCATTGTTAACATTTTTTAGATAAGACTCAATGTTATGTTGTTTTTCTTTATTTTCAAAGTAAATAAAAGACGGGTATGACGGAAAGGGAATTTCATGTCAGACTTATTTGACAAGAAATATTCTATCATTTTCTTTCACTGCATCTACCTTGTATCTCTTTGTTCTAAGAAAAAGTAGTAGAATCAGTATGTTATCTTGATGTGTTTTAATGCCTCTTTCGTGTTTTTCTTTTTATTTATGGTGTGCACGCGCACATTGTTCTGTAACTGTTCAAAGTAAGTTAACGATTAATAGGTATCACTCTACGTCTCTTTCTTTCAATGGCTTGAAGAAACGCAAACCTAATAACGACATAAAATGTCACAAACTTACTCTGAGTGTATCCAATAGTTATTTTGTGTTGTTACAATGATCATACAAGTCTTTAATACGATTCAAAATAAAGTTACCAAATGCTTATTGTATGACGGCGCCTAATTTGGCGACACTGACTCCAATTAGGGACCGACCATTTAATTGTAGGCGTTTGATTGGGGGTGGGGGTGGCCTGGGATTTAAAAAAATAATAATAAATCCGGCTCTCAAAAAGTTTTTGAATAGTAATATTTCTGCTCTGATTTATAGCAAAAACAAAAACCCCAAACAAAACAAACTATTTTATCCATTATATTAGCTGAAGAAAAAAAACAACAACAACAATTATCTTCAGGTTAAAGAACAAAATATATATCCCGGCTCGAAAGAAAAACCCACCCACTCCGCCCCGCAAATTAATAGTAGGTTCCTTAGAATAGACGGAATGCGTCAGGAATTTAAAAGAAAAAAAAAAGGTCACTAAGCAAACTCTGTAACGGATCTCGTGGACTGAACTTTAGTCTCGACCTTGTCTTTAATACGTCATTGAATTATGTATATGACGTAAGCATGATCATTGATTTAGTTGTGACTTGTGTTCGTATGGCTTGGGAGCTTGGACAATATTGGAAGAGGATTACGTGCAGGTAATAGCGTGAGGAATGAACAATGTGACCCGTTTAAACTGTATTTAAATCACATATTTCTACACTTCTCATAAACCTACTGTACACCTTCCTAATCTTTGACACTGGTACAAGAAACTTGCAAGAACCTCAATCATAAGGAACTATTTGTGGAAACGATTGCAGACGAATGTGTAAAATAAGGTTTTTCAGGAATATTTCGCCATGGTGACAGTGTTTGATGAATGAGTATATGGTGTTCTTACAATCGGACTCTATATATACCCATAAACCACAGTTTCCATACTTGACGTCAATACGATGTCCATATATCCAAATGATTCAAAGCTTTTCTTATTGTTCGTAGACGCCAACCAAGAAAGGAACGCCAACCAACAAAGGAACGAAACTGGGGTGAACAAGCGTGTCTTCTATTCTATCATTATCATCATCATCGTCGTCGTCGTCGTCATTGTTGTCAGCATCATCTCGCTCATAATGAGAACAGATGCTGTAAGCGCCTCAATAATGTCTTGCAAATGTTTGTAATAAATAAATCTGTATTTCATGACATCAAGTCATTTCGTCAAAACTCACCCAGACACATTTCACTTATGACTTCTTCTGACACGACAAAAATTTTACATCTGCATACGATAAAGATATGTGGGATGTATGTGGTCATACGATAAAGATATGTGGGGTGTATGTGGTCATACGATAAAGATATGTGGGGTGTATGTGGTCATATGATAAAGATATGTGGGGTGTATGTGGTCATACGATAAAGATATGTGGGATGTATGTGGTCATACGATAAAGATATGTGGGATGTATGTGGTCATACGATAAAGATATGTGGGGTGTATGTGGTCATACGATAAAGATATGTGGGGTGTATGTGGTCATACGATAAAGATATGTGGGGTGTATGTGGTCATACGATAAAGATATGTGGGATGTATGTGGTCATACGATAAAGATATGTGGGATGTATGTGGTCATACGATACAGATATGTGGGGTGTATGTGGTCATACGATAAAGATATGTGGGACGTATGTGGTCATGCGATAAAGATATGTGGGGTGTATGTGGTTATAGGTCCATCGGTTGGTTTTGCTTGTAATCCTGTCATACACTGTGAGAGAATGTGATCATAATAATCCAGTTTTCATACAGTGCATGTGAAACTGAATAGATACACGAAACTTCTGAGTTAAATACAAAATAAAAAAATACAAATCAAAAAGAGGTATGTAAATCAAAAAGGTTTAGAAACTGAAAAGTATAAAAAGTATACAAAGTATAAAAAGTATACAAACATTTAAACAAAACTCCTCTGTTAAATACAGTTTTACATAAATTCTAATATGCACCTTTAAAAAGTGATACAGTCACTTGTTCAAGTGCATGCAGATGTAATCTCTCTCTCTCTCTCTCTCTCTCTCTCTCTCTCTCTCTCTCTCTCTCTCTCTCTCTCTCTCTCTCTCTCTCTCTCTCAGCCTGGAATTTTCGGCCGGTCTGCACCCATCAGTGAGGCCAAGGAAATATTATACTTACATTACATATAAAATCTGCATGGTTGCTTTTACGCAGATTCTTTTGTCCAAAAAAAAAAAATGTTGACTACTGCAAAAATACAAATGACCTCACTCTCTCCGGAGAGAGTTTTCAAATACAATATTCTCAGTGCTGCTATAAATAGAAGTGTCAAGATAAACAAAGTGGCATCTTCTAGATTATAGAAACAAAATAAGTTAAACGTGAGTCATTGAGTAGAATGTGTAGTCCCGAGAACCCCAGCCTAAGGGCTTTTAGAAGTTTATTTAGTAACATATTCCAAATATATGGACTGTTTCTCAATAAATCTTTTTTTTTTTTTTTTTGCTCAAATTGTAACAAAGAATGAACGAGATACATGTACTCAAGGTCATCTCGTATTTTCACTTAATCCTTGGCAGCAAAAGTGTTGAGAACAATTAACATATGACTGATTTAAAAAAATATTATTTGTATTAAGTTAAACTTCTCCAATCGAAAGGGGTTTGATCTTTTAATGGATACTAACAAGACCTGATGATTGTATAATGTATAGCATACACAATTTAAACAAAGCGTTGGTTAAAGAACAAACCATCTTCCTCCGAAAAGTGACCACACATTTTAAGACTAGAGAAAACATAAAATATAAATTTCAACTGAAAATTGAGATATTTGTATCGTCAAGAGACACATCTGAAACCGTCAATATCTAACTTTAAATGTACTCGAAGATTTCTTTAACAATTTTGTTCGTCACATAGCTTCTCCACTCTAGCGTACGTCAGAAAGACGAAATACTGCCATCTCCCATAAGCAAGGGTCCACACAATAGATAATGTTTCAAAGACAGAAAAGGTTCCAGATCGAAGTGTGTCGCATAATTTCGCGACATAAAGAGGGGGGGGGGGGAGGGGGATTACATTGTGAAATTAGACCGATTGAACTAATTACAATGGATACAAAACACTTTCGAACAAAATGTCAGCATCCTTCGTCACTCATACGATACATATTGAAAATGTTGTCACTGTAGTTTCGTATCCTTTATTTTAATTTTACTAGTTATTGTGGTTGGTATCTTTCAAGTTGTATACAGTATAGATGTGCCGACTTTTATTTTTACCTGGTGAACATCCCCGTCGCAACCATGCACCTTACGATGTACGTTAGGCTGCTCTGTCTACTAAAAATAACATTCTTTAACATTGCACTCGCTGTTGACGACTTTATTTTTCCAAATTACAAAAGTTTGCGCGGACGGAACAAGGGTTGGTTTGAAATTTGTAAGGTGTGAAGGGATTAAATAATCCTCAGCTAGATTCTAATTGTGCCAGGTAAATACTTTCGAAGACAGGAGGTTGAATACGATTCATAATGGACCAGAGATAGACTATAGGTGATTGTGGACAATTGCAACTAAATAAAAAGAACGGCCTTATGTAATTAAGCTTGCTTA
Organism: Margaritifera margaritifera; assembly: GCA_029931535.1. Lineage (NCBI taxonomy): Eukaryota > Metazoa > Mollusca > Bivalvia > Unionida > Margaritiferidae > Margaritifera > Margaritifera margaritifera. The sequence continues at coordinate 103,329 of JAQPZY010000730.1, forward strand.
TTAACTGGTGATATAAGGTTAACAAAACGGTTTTGTATTTGCTACTAAGTGTTAACCGGGCCGCCTTTCACTTAAATAATCTGAATTTTTATTCAGCCAAGATAAAAATCATAATTCAACTAAAGTAAAATCACCGTCGTTTGTTCAAGGTGATTTCCCGTAAGGCTGCATCAGATAATTTTCATTCTAATACATACGCATATTTCTGAGTTTATTACCAGATCATTTAACCACCTCAAGGAATATGTGTTCAGTTTTAATTGTATAATATCTCTTCACAATGGTGGTTTGTTTTGATTTTTATTTTATTTTTAAAATATATACTGTTTCATTATCAGACATTTTACAAAATGTAACAAAAGTATCCTTATATTGCTTTAGACTAAGTGAGGCCATCTTTGATTTATTTTGAATCGCACTTTCTGCAGGATTCACTTGATTTTGTACAGTACTAACTCTTATAAAGCGTTATTAACGCGATATCTTTATACTGAGGGATGTTTCAACAAGGCTATCCATAATAGTGCACCCCCCCCACACACACACACACACAAAATAAGGTATCTAATCATGTAAAATCATATTATAAATAGTTATAATTAGGTAAGAAATAAAATTAATGTAAATAATTTATGTCGCAATGATAAAACAAAATTCAAACAATTTACGTTATAATTGAGAGAGCTCTATACTGAGGGGTGTTTTAACGAGGCTGGTCATAATAGTGCTTAAAAGCACAAAATAGTTAATTTAATGATGTAACTCCACATTATAATTCCATACAATTTCTGTCAATAATGTAAGTAGCAATGATAAAACAAAACTCAAACAATGTTATGGGATCGATGACCATACATACAGTATAAAAGGGGTGGCGCTATACTGAGGCGCGTTATAGAACTGGGAACACTGTATTGTTTTCGATTGGCAACAATAAAACACGAGATAAAATAATGATTCCAAATCACGATTCCCATTCAGATTTTTAAAATGCGATCCTGGTAATCTTTTCCATTTAGTTTGGCGCATGTTGGGGGTCTAACCAAACAGTTATATTCTGCATGAGATGAACGCATTTCGGAAATTGTTGAGAAATAAAATCTAAAATCTTCCTTTTTTATTATTATTACCCTGATGGTTTTCGTAGAGAATCTTGAATTGAGGACCCCACATCCTGAGTCCATTTGGAACAACCTTAAAGACACTGCCTCAATTGGAACGTTCTCGGCCTTTTCCATCGCATGCTGGAAAAAACCTGGGATGTAAATAATGGACATTTTGAATTGCCCTCAAGCCCGTGGTTGATATTACATCATAATAGCTTTATAACGTCACAATGAATAGATGACGTATCATTACTAATAGCAACGCAAACAATAGGTGCAGGCAATTGAAACCGGATGGTTTCTAAAGTTTTTTTTTTCATTACACAGAAAGAGACGAGACGAGAATGTTGTGAATAACATTGCCTCAATAAAGATTTCGCCCTAGATTTCTTTGTATTTCAAATGAGATATTTGTTTGTAGAGGATTTCTAACATGATACGCCGCCGTTAACAATGCTAGCAGAAACACTTTGCCGAATGGATTTATATGAACATCAGCTGATGTTGTGGAATACAGCGATACTTGGAAAATAATCTGCATATAGCGATAAAAGAGATAACGAGTTTTGATTATATATATATATATCTTAAGTTGCAATATATTTGCTTGACTCTGAAACCATATTTTCCAAACAGAGATACATAAAATAGATAACAAGTTAACAACTGGAACTCGAGTCATGGATAAATGTAATAAGACTATCTACCAAGTATTTCATTAAGATAAAGGATATTATATATTCGATTGATTAGAGAGCTTACTCAGAATATAATACAAGAAATTATTGTATTGAACTGCAAAGCGAGTAATATATTAACTATTTTTGATGTGTAGTATTGTAAAAGTATAATACAATTATATCTGATTGATATTAAATGATTTAACAGAAAACATTATCTCAGTTAATAGAAACTCAAAGCAAGTGACTGTAAATAATTCCTTGCACAATACACATATTTCAAATATAATATTTGAAAGCATATGTAATTGCAAGTGTCGGGATTAATTTATTTATAATTTTGATCACTCTTGTTGTATAAATAATTCATAGGGCTTCATAAGTTTTGAATTGCATATTTTCTTTCCTTTATATATTGTATTGCATTTCTTTAAATTATCTAAAATTCTTCAGAAAATGGAGGAATAAAAGAATGTCAATCAAATAAAAATAATCTCTCTCTCTCTCTCTCTCTCTCTCTCTCTCTCTCTCTCTCTCTCTCTCTCTCTCTCTCTCTAACGACTCGCACCAAAGGCACAACTATAGCATACTGTATGCGTGTTTAAGACCGAGTACGATATTTTATGTCAAATATACGCCCTTAAGTTGCAATATATTTGGTTGATTCTGAAACCATACTTTCCAAACAGGGATACATAAAACAGCAATCATATTAAAAATTCTTACTTTTGGCCGTAAAAACCCTGATGAAGTCGAGTTTTGTGACCACTAAGTTAAAGAAGTCGTGCTTTGGGTTATTAATGTGATACACTGGAAGCCTTTTTACTTTTGCTATCCGAGATCCGGTGGATTTCTGGGAAAGTAATGACGCGGCTTTGAGTAATAAAGATAGCTTTATGGCATGTTATATTTCGATGCATGAAACATCAAGCATGTTTACGATCTAGAGAGAATGAACTGATATCTAACATTTTTTTAAGTGTGTCATTGGCATGATAATACAACATACAGACTATACAAACACACACTAAAGGAGCTAAGTAAAGCAAAAACGTATCGTTTTTAAATTAAAAACAAACAGAACATAGAAATGTTGCAAATAAATCATATCAGTTGATTCCAAATTTTTCAATTATCGACAAACGTTTGCAAAAACCACATGTGCAAGATTCTGACTATATCTGCGTCTTTAAGTGTCATCAAGAATCCCTATTGTAAAAACATACAAGCGTTTCTATGATCTGACTTAATTACTATTAATGACTTTAGCGATTTCCCTTCGGAAAACATACACACACTCGCACACGCATACGCGCACACACACACACGCACACGCATACGCACACACACACAAACATGTATTCGGTGAATCTAAATTCAAGGCGGAAACATTACACTTTAGGTATTATTCAAAAAGCAACTTCCGGTCAGTATATCTTTCTCTTTAACAGAGATACTACAGGTACAAAATAAAGGGCATACTATACAAGAATAATCCATTTGTGATGAACTCTCAAATTAGTATTCATTTTTCAACAACAAGCGGAGGGCCCTGGGTAGCTGAGTGATCTAAGGCGCTTGCCTTTACAGATCACTGACATCTCACCTCTATCCGCGTGGGTTCGAGTCTCGGGCTCGGCCAACGTGGGTATGTGAGAAAGCTTGCCAGTAGCTTCCCGGGGTTTTCTCGGATTCTTCCTCCACCAGATATACTGGCCGCCATGTATAGCCTATCATGTGCTGAAAAATGGCGTTAAACCTATAACAACCAACCAACCAATCAGCAACAATAGGGTGAACCAAGACATTAGATTTTTAAAGAAAAAGAATTATTCAGGTTTTCCTCTTTGGTTGTCCTAGCTATTTAAACTGGCTATTTAAAAAAGACCTTGTATATCTTAGGTATTGTTAAAAGAACTTTTAATTCCCTTTATTTTGGTGTATGATTGATGGATGCAATTTTGGTTATAGAGTATACAGATTGGTATTACTTAAGATATGCTCCTCTCAAAAGACTGCTAGCTCCGCTTGGTCATTTTCACTTCCTGGACTTCAAAGGTAAATATAAAAAAGGGCCGATAACTTTTTTACTTTTTATATATTTTGTAATTCATTCATTTTACTGTCAGAGGCTGGTACTGCCTACTCTGGCAAAATTCGGTTCCCTATTTTAATAACTGCTGAAAATATTGTACTTTTGACTAATTCAGGATGATTTTTCGAGTACTTTGGAGCGGCAATTTCTGTCTGCTGTGTGCTTAGATCATGTCCAGTTTCCACAAGTACAATATGTAAAGAAATTTCAGCCACAGTACATGAAAGTAGCATAGAGGTATGCTAACATTCTATCCATTGTTCAAGTTGCAAATGCAAACAACTTCACCTTACACTTGTCACTCTCTCAGAAGCACGTAATATCTGTAGAGCGCCCCCTATATGAATGACTTTTCCTTGATTTGAAATTAAAAGAGCAACTACAAGGTTTATTGAAACGTTCTGATAATGAGAAGAAAATTTAGTATTTATACATTAATAGTGGCCTAAGTGTGTTAGTAAAAGATTAAAATCGGTCACAATATTTGAGTGTATCGATCTTATTAATTATATCTTTGGTAACGTTGCTTTCTGTTTTTCCAAAATGCGTTCATCGAATTTAAAGTACTGGGACAGCATATAACATATAATTAAAATCACATATTTTAAATAGATGCGGTGAAAGCGAAGCTCCCAGTCGCTTACCTCTAACCAGCAGATAGGCTGACGTGGACGCTCTCCCTTCCGAATTCTCGGCCTGACACTGATACGCGCCCTGGTCTTTGTATGTTACATTGTCGATGATGAGGGTCACGTACCCCTCTCTTGTGTAATCAAACTTGTATCTTTTGTTGATGGTAATGTTAACCCCATCCTTGTACCATCGGACTGAGGGTCGGGGAAATCCTATCACCTTGCATTCAAATTGTTTACAGCCTCCTACAACGCCATTGGTTTGCTCTGGCATAATGGTGCTCTACTCCCCAGGTCAGCAGTCAGCCTTTGAAAAAAGACACAAAATAAACCCTTCAGTCAGAGTCATAACAATTTATAAAATGTGTATTTTCCTTTAGTTTCTATGATAAGTGTTATATTTTTCTCATTATGTACCGTCTATACTCGCGTATAATTCGACACCAACTGCAAACTGCATAGACCCAGATCTGCCGTTGCATAATGCGTCAGCAGATCTGGGTCTATCCAGTTTGTAAGGACTAATCAGTAGAACAAACAACATAGACCCTGATATGTTGGCGCATTATGCGACGGCAGATCAGGGTCTATGTTGTTTGCATTTGGATCCGAGTTGTACGCGAGTATAGACGGTATATAACTTATGTAAATGTTTCAAGTTCACAAGGCTTCATTTGAAACACAAAACGCTCTTTAAGGATAACATATTTTATTCGAAAAAGTCTACATCAGTATACTGACTTATAAAGAAAGACTTAGGGTCAATATGGGCATGTACGACCATACTACGTACCATGAAATAATATGTCTCTTTTGTAAAAGTGAAATTGAAACGGAATATCATTCTGAATGTGAATGTTGAGTTTTTGATCTGCACTATGAACTGTATTTACTTAAGTATCTGTATGTATACAGTTTAGAGGAAATATAAGTTTATCTTCCCTGCAAAGTAGAAGTAAATGTACATCGAACTCAATGTTTACATTTTTATTATACGCTTGAACATTGTAATGTGAATAATAGTTATATATCTTATTATTTGTTATATATATATATACATATATATATATATATATATATATATATATATATATATATATATATATATATATATATATATATGTGTGTGTGTGTGTGTGTGTGTGTCTGTGTGTGTGGGTAGTATGTACGCTATATCTTTGATATACCACGATTCGTGTACATTGCTTGTGGAGTTTCCTTTTAATGAAAAATGTATACAACAAGTAGTATATCAAAGATACAGCTTACATACCATACATATATTTTATTTATGCCACATACAAATACACATATTTATGTTCCTGAGTTTAAGATTGATTAGAGGAAACTGCGTATTAACGGAGGGAGTAAACTCTTGACATCCCTTCACAGTGTATCCGCTACAAAATGTAGTTCTGCATCTATTGCAGTTATTCACTGTCATTTTGGAAATTGCTAATTTGCTTGTTTTTAAAAAAACTAATTTTTTAGCTTCTATTTTCATTCATATTGATTAAATAAATAATGGATACGCTTAGGATTTACTAATGAAAGATGGTTTAAATGAAGAAAGTAGAGCACTACTAACATTGCATGGCTAGCGTCTCGAACAGTGAAAGTGCGGCCATTCAATTACCGGCAAGTACATTGAAAGTGGGGAATAGTCACCGGATGTGGTAAAAAGCATCACCCGGATGATGTAGCCTTGCATGCAAAATCTTGTCCGGATCAGATAAAAAAATTGGTCCACACATTGGAAGTTTACGTACATCGTCACATGCCACAGGTGAAAATCCGCTACGCTCCATTTTTACAGATTTGTATCCGTGGCTTGTGAGTGTTCAGGATCCAATGGGGGTAAAACTGACATGCCGGCTGACCAAACAACAGGGTGGGGACTGACTATTAGATTTTTTGTATCGCTCATCTCCTTTTTTCTCTGTTGGTAGATTAGTTTCCGGTTAATTTTATTCACGTAAATAATACATCTATGTAATCATACGTGAATGTAACTTAATTTTCCAACCTCAATATCAGTGAAACGATGCGAAAAAGTTAACTGAAGCTTTATCGACCAAATGTTAATGCAATTCAACTACGCATGAGTACTACTTAAGTTCAGCAACGCAGATGGAGGCGTAAAGTACTGTTTGAGATGAAGAAAATGAAGGAATCCGGAGAAAACCACCCAGTTGCAGGTGAGACAACTGACCCATGCCCTTGTCAGCTCCAAAGATCGAACCATGGACCACAGAACCTTAATGAGAATATCTTACTCAATGTTCTATTCAGGTATTTGTTACTGACCAAATAAAGAGGTCAATCTCTTCAGCGAATCTGGGTATTCCCGTAATGAGGACCATTACAAATTATTATAACCTGTTAAACACAAAATCAAAGAATGCTGATGAAAGCATATGTATGGGAAAACATCTGCAGCAATGATTTTCACTAATTTGAGACCAGTTAATAGCGTTGGACATTACTGAACAATTCTTGTTCACTTGCCAAATTATTTCTTACGTCAATATTCAGTATTGCAACAATAAATACAGTCAACAAATGAAAATTCGTTCATTTTTCCATTGATATACCCTGAAAAACAAAAGAGAGAAATTCCCCCTCCTTCCCATTTCCCATTAACATATTATGACAAGGACTCTAAGTAAATCATGAAAATAACGGTTCAGTAAGATAAGCTTTGAATAAATATCACTGTCAAATATGTACAAGCTTAAAGTATTTGAGACACGATAAATGAATTAAAACGATTGTCCCGGTGCTGTCAGAATTACATTTTACATCCTTTAAAAACATGATGATATGAATTTAAATCTGGCTTTCTAGACACTTTTATGTACACGAGCTTTTTATTTGTAGACGGTACATTGAATCGCACCAAAAAGTGATATTGCTGATGTACAGCAATTTTATTTACCGTCTATACTCGCGTATAAATCGGGTCAAAATGCAAACAATATAGACCCTAATCTGCCGTCGCATAATGCGTCAGCAGATTAGGGTCTATGTTGCTAGTTCTAGTGATTAGTCCTTACAAACTGCATAGACCCAGATCTGCCGGTGCATTATGCGACGGCAGATCTGGATCTATGCAGTTTGCAGCTATTATCGATTATATCCGAGTATAGACGGTATGTTGATTGAATAGTAGTAGTATGGTCAAATGAGAGGGTTATTCACCCTTTCTCCCCGAGACTGGTATTTTGTTTACGTCCAGGCTACATAGACGTGTTTCATATTCTCACTCTGCGGTGTGGAATCTTGATGTGAAAATGATAGTTATCTCCGAGCAGGATCCTCGAATTAAACGTATCTTGATGGTAAGGGAGTGCCAGGAAAGCGAGAAGCGCCATGAGATGCCGTATATGCACACTTAAAGGATCAGTCTTTAGGTTAAAATTCTCAATATTTCTCACAAAATTGAGACTTTTTATTTATTTTGAATCTAAATCTCTGAAAAGAATAGCATTTTTTACAGGGATATTGTGATAGTACCAAAGATCGAGATAAACCCATTACACTATAAAATTAAACTCGATGTATTAAATTAGACGCAATGTAATAAATAAGGTGCTTTCTAATAAATTGGACACTGTATATTAAATTAGACATTTGGGATAATCCAAATTCAAGAAACATGGATGACGACTATTTAAAGTCGTACATTTCTCACGGGGGGGGGGGGGAGGGGGTAGGTGGAGGGGGAGGGGGGAAGAACAAAAAGAAAGACAATACTCTAAAAAAAGAGGTCAACATCTATGAGCTTTAAGTTACTTATAAGTGTCTGCAACATGTATAGAGCAGTGTTTCTCACTACAGACAATATAATAATTATATATATTAAACAACCTCATTTTGGGGGGAAAAATTTGAAGTGTTTAGTGAAACTCGGGCACGCGCGGGTGGGTGAGTGGAGGTAGAGCAACTTTAATCATATTGGGACAGTGCCCCGCCTGTTCCATAAACTCCAAACTACATTAAATAATTTCCATTGATTCATTGTAAGATCTTCTATGGAAACGTATGGCAAGGAATGGGTGTCATGGAGTATGTCACTTAGGCGTTTGCAAATCAACAGTCGCTTTTTAGGGACCGAGCATTTAATTTTCGGTGAGGGAATGGGGGGCCCTAGGAATTTTAATAAATAAATTATCGGTCCACAAATAGCTTGCAAAAATATTCTTGCTCAGATTTCAAAAATAAGAACATTATATCCATGATACTAGTTCAAAAAAATTATCTTGAGATAAAAGAGAAAAATATCCGGCTCGAAAGAAATGCCGCCCTCTCCCCCACCCCATGAACATTAATTGGTCGTCCCCTAATTACATGAACTGTTCAAACCCGTAGTTCTTGAATAATCGTTCTAAGAGGAGTCAATTGAAAGTTTTCCTCTAGTGACACGATCCTGTAGCTGGCACATTTTGGACTTGAACGATAGATTTCGATAGTCTGAAGGTTCATTGGTCCGAAGGTTATTTGGTACGAAAGAAAGGTTCACTATTCCGAAGGTTTATTGATTCGGAGGATCATCAGTCTGAAAGAGGGGTTCAATGGCCCTAAGGTTCAGTGGTTCGATGGTGCGTTAGTCAGAGGTTCATTGGTCCGAAAGAAGGGTTCAATGTTCCGAAGGTTTAATGGTCCGAAGATGCGTTAGTTGGAAGATTCGTTTGTCTGAAAGAAGGATTCAATGTTCCGAAGGTTCAGTGGTACAAAGGTTCATTGGTCGGAAGGATGGGTTAAATAGTCTGAAGGCGCTTTAGACCGAAGATTCAAATGCCATGAAAGAATGGTTATTGGTCCAAATTTTATTACCGGATCAGTGGTCCATTACTCTGAAGAGGTCTGATTAGTTGAAAAGAAAATCAGAAAGAAAGTAGAAACAATATATTGATGTTTTGGTTTAAAATACACACATACACTTGATGAAGATATAGCATTAAGTTTAGGTAAAGACTCAAGGCGATACAAGCAGGTGTCTTGTTTTGGCTTGCGATCATGTATGTGTTATATAATATTTAAAGTTTAGTCCATCTTTTACACTGGATCTGGACAGGAGATATCACACAGAAATAATAACGGACAAAAACGAAGCAAATGGTGCTTTCTGGTCATTTTTTCTCCCTCCTTTTAATTATCTGCAAAATTTATAGTGATGTCAGTGTATCTGCTACCTCTCCTGTTTAGTTGCTCTTTAAGTGAGGTTTTCCCAAAATATCTACAAATCGAACGTTAAAAAAAAAAGAATTTTTTTTTTAAAAAGACCACTTAATGGCTGGTTGACCAATATAACGGATATTACACGTAAGGTCATTGCAGTCGATTAATTGCATGACAAAATAACTATAGAATTGTTTTAAATCCACCAATTTTAACTCATCTCAATTGACTTTTGTATACACCCGCCATATCGCGGAGCGTTTATTAATATGTTTTCCGTCTGTCCGTCCGTCTTTCTCTCAGCCTGTACATTTTCATATTATCTTGATTTTGTTTTTTTTTTGTCTGATGGACGTGAAACTTTACAGGAATGTTGTTCTCGGGTAACGAACAAACACTATTCATTTGGAGGCTAGTCCATCAAATATCACAGAGGCTAAAAATTGTTCTCTGTCCGTCAGTAAACTTGTTCGTTTCTGGCTGATAACTTGATTTCTATTTGTCCGATGGTCATGCAACTTCATAGGAATGTTTCTCATGTGGAGAGGATGGACACTATTGATTTAGGGGTTGATTCAGTCAAGGTCAAGATCACGGCGGCTTAAAAAGCTTTTCCGTCTGTCTGTCCGTAAACTTTTTCGTTTTGGATGGTAACTTGAGTTCTATTTGTTTGATAGTCACGAAACTTTATAGCAATGATGCTTTTGGGGATAAAACGAGAGCTATTGAATTTGGGATTGGTATAATAAAGGTCAATATCACGGTGGATAAGAATAATATTTTATAATAAATATAGACAGGAACAATAAATCAAAATGTCCAGTTAAATCCAACGTTGAATTCAGAATCGTATTTTCGTGATGAGTCGAATCTTACGACTGAATAATTGCAAGAAATAATTTGCAGCCCCCTCTGATAGTTTTTTTTTTTTTTTTAAATGGTTATAACAATACTTATAATAACAACTTTAATTTTAAAAATATTAATGACTATTAAAGTCTTTTAGGTAATAACATTATAAATGTTAAGAGATGCAAGGAAACCCCAAGGTCAATCATAAATAGCTGTTGTGATTGACGAATAAGCAACGTAATACAAGTTGAAGCAAAGTATGAAATTAATACTGATTGTAGCATTTTTTGTTTTACTACATCATTTTAGAAAATGAATATTCAATATAAAATAATAATTGTCTTGATTTATTTTTTTTATTAAATATGATAAAGGCCATTATCCAATGAATCCACGTTGGGGACTCTTTTTGGGAATCCACGTTTGGGACTCTTTTTGGGAATCCACGTTTGGGACTCTTTTTGGGAATCCACGTTTGGGACTCTTTTTGGGAATCCACGTTTGGGACTCTTTTTGGGAATCCACGTTTGGGACTCTTTTTGGGAATCCACGTTTGGGACTCTTTTTCAAATACATGTATGTACCGAATGTTTTTAATATTAGTACTGCACAAATATTAACCTCTATTCGGATATATTCAGACTAATTCGACCTTTCGACCAATTAATCTTCTTTCAAATATGTTCAGACTAATGACACTTCGGACCAATAAAAATATATTCGAAATATCGAATCTTCGAACCAAATGAACCCAATTTTTTTCAAGCACCTTCGGATTAAAGAACCTTCGGTCTTGTGAACATTTTTTCAAATATTTTCGGACTAATGAACCTTCGGACCAATGAACCACTTGCTGTCAAAAAATCTTAAATCTAACGAACCTTCAGACTTGTGAACCTTTCAACCTTTGCCTTGCAAGTTATGAACCATTCGGATAAATGAACCTTCGGACTATTGACCCCTATATTCTTCGAACTTGTGAACCTTCGGAACAATGGAACTTTGGGCTAAAATGTTCGGAAAATAGAGCTCTTGTACAAAAATAGTTCGGACTTATGAACCTTCAGACAAATGAACATTCGGAACATCAAGCAGTTACCGAACATTACCAGTACATCAGATGACTAAAGTTTTTCCAAGCACAAAATCAGTCTCTACACACGTGAAGAGAAAATAGAATAATAATATGACGTCTATTTTTTTGGCCGGAAATGAATTTAATAACATGGCAACCATACAGTGTATATTGCATATCGCAATTCTCACAATTAGTTTCCAAGGCAGTAAAATATACCGTATATACTCCCTTAAAAGTCAAGTCCAACTGCAAACTGCAGAGAGTAATCAGTAGAGCAAACAACATAGACCCTGATCTGCCGTCGCATTATGCGACGGCAGATCAGGGTCTATGTTGTTTGCAGTTGGACTCGACTTATAAACGAGTACGTACGGTATATACTGAAAAGAAAACGCTTTTGCAAACTAAAATTGAACTTCAATACTTACATGTATAAAAAAAAATCAAATAATCTAGGACTTGCATTCGAGTGATATTTGCAATAATTATATGGCTTCATGCTAAATCAAAGAAATTAAAAAGTAAGGAAAGGAGAAAAATTATGTGCTTCGTTATTTCAACTAGTAGTTATTAGACACGAAGATTGATTTATAGCTGCGGTTATTAATAGCTGTATGTATTTGAGTTAGTTTTTATTTGCCAAATCGTTTGTTTCGATGCATACAAATAACTTTCTCTACTCTCGCAGGTATTTTTTGGAAAGAAAATGGTCTGCTATATTTTAAAGAGTAGTACACCGTATATACATCGCTGACGTAAATTGCCTAAAAGCATTACTTGATTCAAGTGATCCTACTTTGATTAGGAATTTGATACAGAGAATCTCTCTCTCTCTCTCTCTCTCTCTCTCTCTCTCTCTCTCTCTCTCTCTCTCTCAAAATATTACAAAAAGCACAACAGTACAAAAATATATTTTCCGTTAGTTTAGTTTAGTTGGGTTTTGGCAAATCCGCTTGCATATTTTTGGGCATTTCCAAAAACTCAAACCTTTCAGCAGTAATCACCTTCAAAGTGGTTACCCACGGAGATTCGGGGTGCAAAGTGGGACCTTTCATCACTGGACATCACCTTCAAAGTGGTGATATTCGTATTCCTGTGACTACAAAATTTTACTATTTTATGAAATTGCTTATAGAGACAAAAGAGACAAAATCAGCGTTTGGCCTAAGACAAACGATTTGCTGTATTTGATTGCTCTCTATGATTCACGAACTTGATCCTTTTTAGAATCATTAAAAGTGAGCGGTTAAGATGTAAAAGGTATTCAATTTCTTAAAAAATATTTTTGCTCGACCCTAACTAAAATACCTTATTTCCCGCTCACCTTGTTCCGACTACATACGATGTTGAGCGATGAAAGGTCCCGCTTTGTACCCCAAATCTCCGTGGGTAACAACTTGAAAAAATAAATTAATATTGATAAATTATTATACTATAGTGGGTGCTTTTCTAAGATATTAAATAAAGACAGTTGTACCATGTGTTTTTCTGGGCAATGTTCTCCTTTCCATAATGATAAAATATTACGTCATTGTAATGTTTGCATGTAGTTCTTTTCAAAAAAATCAACATCCACAGCCTCGCGTGGTACCTCTTTAAGACGTGCGAAATGATTGTTATACTTTTACTGGTTCACCTTTATAGCAATGATTTTGTTAGTTAAACAAGGAAGAAATTTAATACGAGTCATACCCAAAATACATTACAAACAATTACCCACAATTAGTTGCAAAAATGGCCGATTTTGTATAGGAATTTCTGCGTCTCCCCTCGTTTGCTATAAAATAACTCAGATCTTAAGTCACCAAGTTTTGTATTTATCATTTTATTCTGGTGATTTTTTTTTTTTTTTTTTTTTTTTTTTTTTTTTTTCTCTGAAAACTATAAAGGTATACACATTAGACAGTGCTGAAATGGACCATAGCATGAGACTCGTTCCTTGCAATACCGTTAGATTGCTTGATTTATCCAGCTGTATGATTAGATAGCAGTTTCCTTGCCCTTCAGATCGTAATGGCATGTTTACCGGAATGATCCACTGTTTGATACACCACTAACTATCGCAAGGCAAAGGTCAAGTAAATCAACCTTGCCAGTAACTTGGTCTCTGATTCCAAATCTTATATTGATTAAACTCTCGGTATATATTCTGATACCACTAAAACTGCGAACCAGTCTAGTACCTAGATTTTTTTAATACACCATAGTAGTAGAAACGAGTAACGCCCAAACATTTAAATACATGAGAGTTTCTCAAATAAATTTCCATTATTAAAAGCCCCAATTTCAAATTAGCCCGTTTCTAATGACATCTTTTTTTTACGAAGGAGACAGCGATTAAAATGCATTTGTGAGTTTTATCATTCAGCTAACTATTCCTCGCCGTTTTATTTCAAACATGGCCAGTTGTATAATTGTAAAGTCTTATGACAGAGGATCCTGATTTTTAAGTTAACGTGCACCGAAGAGTCTAACGTCACGGGCTGCATCTAACGTCATAGGCTGCATGGACACTATTTTAGAAAAATTTAAATGTCACCTTACGTGCCAATTTTTATATTTATTTCAATGAAAACGAAAATCACTGTACATCGATTTGCAACCAGTGATGACGCAGGGAGCTGAATACAAGACTTAAGAAAAGCAATGAGTTAATCATTTTAATTCCTGGCTGAATCCGACTCTTACGTGCCGTAAAAACGCCAGGTATGATGCAATGTTTGGAGTCTGCATACCCGTGACTTATCAATGCTAAATCTTTCCTCACTTAATTTAATCTCATCATCTTGTAATGTTGAAATCGATGATGATACAAAGTATAAAATTTACGGTATGTCAATGTATGAAAAGTAAGCGGTAACAAGAGGCAGTATAAAATATAGGGTATGTCAATGTATAAATAATAAGCAGAAATAAGAGGCAGTAATAGTGAAACTAAGACAAAGAGGTACTATTCATTAACAGACCATCTGGAGGATAATTTGTCGCGGTAATGAATCTATTGATTGTAGTCTCTTTCCACGTAATTGCCATGTTAAGATTGGGAGTTTCATTGAAAATAGATTACATGGCATTACATGGCATTTTTGTGTGTGCCTACATAACACATCCTTGTGGTAAACTTCTACTACAGTACTGTTTTAATATAGTATCAAGTGTCAGATATTAAATGCTTATGCGTGTACGGGATAAATGATTGATTCATTGGTTCAACATGTTGGTTCAAAAGGTTGCTTTTAACGGCACTTTCAACACATTAGTTATGTTCGCTACGTCATGCCTGAAAATGGGAGTTAAGTACATTTAGATGGAGACACTGAGGCAGCCGACCCAGGCTGGCATGGGCGGTTATCGAATCCATGACCTTTGGATTACGAATCCGACGTTAACATCTGAGCTACCGCAGCTCTACTGCACGGCATTAACATTAAAGGTATAATGTGTACCAAAGTTGCATCTGGCAGACCGCATTTTTTTGTGCAAAATATCCAAATGTATGTATGCACGTATGTGTGTATATATATATATATATATATATATATATATATATATATATATATATATATATATATATATATATATATATAGAGAGAGAGAGAGAGAGAGAGAGAGAGAGAGAGAGAGAGAGAGAGATAGAAAATTTAAAGGCACATCAGCACAGTAGAGTCGAACAAAAGCTAGGTAGCGAAAATGGTTAAGGCAGAAACATGGCCAAAATCTCCAGGAAGACAAATCCTTCGAAACAAAAAGTAAGCATGCACTATGAGACAAAAAAAAAAAAGGTTCCAAAAAAGGCGTACAAAACAAAAGATAAAGGTAAACATGGGTATAATCTGCAATATATAAGCTATACATTTTTCTATATGATCGCGCTCTTGTAAAAAAGTTCAAGACCTCAGTTAAAATATCATCATGGGATGCATCCCTTGCCTTGTACTGCATGGGGGGGGGGGGGGGTGCATCGAATCTATTCTACACCCCTGAGCCCGCAGGAGGATTAAAATATCCGTAATTTTATCCGCAGATTTGGAAGAAAGTCCTCCTTTTATTAACAATGTCAATTTTAGCTTCAGGAAAATAATGTTTGGGAGTACCAATATTGGAAAAGTTGTAATTTTCAATGTGAATTAAATGCAGTTTCATAATCATTTTCGTATCTCAAAATTTTGGTAACAGGAATAACTTGGCAATCTAATGCATATATTTAAGATGTAATTTATAGCTCCAGAAAGAAAAAAAAATCCGTACAAATATGATGAAATAAATATTAAATACAGAAACATTCTGTATTTGTTATGGGCAAGTTGCAAGCGTTTTCAATACATATTTTGTCCAAAGTAATTCTAATTTTTTTTGTTTATTTGTTTCTGAAACGTAAATAGCACAATTCATCTCTGCAAAAAAATGTTTAACATAGTAAGTATGATTGATCCATGATACTCTAAAGCTTACCATTAACTTATCTACATACTAATCAGCCTAACTACATCGTTAATGTTTCCCTGTCTAATACCTATACGCCAAGATACATTCCTACCACAGACTCGTCATCTTTTCACTAACCTATCTACCTATTGATCCCCGTAACTACCTCATTACTACACTATCATTCTCCCTCTGTAATACCTATCCGCCAAGATACATTCCTACCATAGACTCATCATCTTCTCATTTACCTATCTATCTACTGGTCCGCGTAAATACCTCATTACTGACTTATTTTCCTCCCTATGAGTTGCAGTGGTTAGCATGCCGATTTTGTGACCGAAAGGATTTGGGTTCGAATCCTATCATCGGATCAGCCATGGTCGGCTACCGTAGTGTGTCCTTGGGGGAAGGCACTCTACTCCAATTGCCTCGGCACTAAATAACCTACTTGTGTTGCTGTGCTGTAAAATACCTAACCGAACCAAAACCAAACCTACCCGCCAAGCAACATTCCTACCATAGACTCTAAATCATCTCATTTACCTATCTACCTGTTGGTCTGCCTAACTACCACATTACTATTCCATCTGCCTTTATCTCTGATACCTACCTATCATTCTAACCATTTTCCTATTTACCCACCTACCTACATACCTACCTGCCTACACATCTATCTATCTGTCTGTCTCTCTGTATATTTAACTACCTTTATATCGATCTATCTATCTATCTTTTTGGGTGTGTCCGTAGCAGGAATGGGATTTGTGAAATAACATAACTGAAAAAACACAAGCAAAAATACACAGTTATCTTTGCCTTAATTACAGGCGTGTCTTTTCCAGAGATATTCAATTCATTCCTGCAAAAAAAAAGTGGCTGAGAGAAAATTGTACAACTACTTGCCAACAAACAAACCATCATGCAGTGAATGAAGCAATCAACAGCTAGTAAATGGCCATCATGCAGTGAATAAAGCAATTAACAGTTAGTGAATAAGACAATGATCACGACATTATTTATATCATATTGCATCTGATGGTACCATCCACTCATGTACAGTAAAACTTTCCTAAACCGGACAATGCTGGGACCGAAAATTTGGGCTGTTTAGTAGTAGTAGTAGTTGTATGATTTAAAGGCACGTCATCACAAAACCCGCTGTATAGTGCCAATCAAAAGTAAAGCTCCAAAACTGTAAAATTGGCACACACACAGACACACACACACACACACACAAAAACATATAAGAAGATAAAGTCTTTCAAATAAACGTTAACAAATAAAGAAGTCACAATTCTGTGCAAGGTATATAACATAAACAATAATAAAGGTATATAACATAAGCAATAATAAAGTTATATAACATAAACAATAATAAAGTTATATAACATAAACAATAATAAAGTTATATAACATAAACAATAATAAAGGTATATAACATAAACAATAATAAAGGTATATAACATAAACAATAATAAAGGTATATAACATAAACAATAATAAAGGTATATAACATAAACAATAATAAAGTTATATAACATAAACAATAATAAAGGTATATAACATAAACAATAATAAAGGTATATAACATAAACAATAATAAAGGTATATAACATAAACAATAATAAAGGTATATAACATAAACAATAATAAAGGTATATAACATAAACAATAATAAAGTTATATAACATAAACAATAATAAAGGTATATAACATAAACAATAAAGGTAAAAGATACAAAATCCATTACAAAAATATGGTCAAAAGTTGTTATATAAACCCCTATCCCTTAAAAAGTCCAAGATTTTCTTTGGTCGTACATCATCATAAAATTTCTCCATTGAGTTCACATCAAAATACTTTAATCTTCTAGGGTGGAAATCAACATATTCCACATGAATGCATGTCAGTGTCAGTGGATACTGGCAGGTCATGCTCTCTGGTCGAGGTTAACCTACCAGGAGGTATTCATGAGCCAGGTATGTGTGTCCCATATGCGACTGG
Organism: Margaritifera margaritifera; assembly: GCA_029931535.1. Classification (NCBI taxonomy): domain Eukaryota; kingdom Metazoa; phylum Mollusca; class Bivalvia; order Unionida; family Margaritiferidae; genus Margaritifera; species Margaritifera margaritifera. Next base: position 121,385 of record JAQPZY010000730.1, read on the forward strand.
CACAATACCACCTCATCTCTGCGATTTGTTCTATATGAGGGAAGTCATACTCCGTTGGTGGGTTTTCTATTCTGAAGATTGTTTGTGGAGTTTTCATTTCAAACATTTTCACAAGTATGAACAGCATTCTGATTTATATAATAGCTGAAGTCAGTACATGGAATTTTCCATTAGGAAACGGAAGACTGCAAGGCAGCTTTGGCTGCTTTATCTGCCCTTTCATTGCCCTTAATACCATTGTGATCAGGCAGCCAGCAGTACAGAATACTCTTTCCAGATTGTATGTGCAAATACTGTTTCTGCAAGGCTTTCCGTGTCGAAAATTAATCCGAAAAGAGGATGAACTTTTCTTATTTTTTAATTTTTGGAGGTATCAACGTAGTTCAAAGATATGAGTATGACTGTAATTTCTGCGGTGAAAATGGAGGATGTATCCTGTAACCGACTCGAGATGGTGCCACGGGTTTTGCAATTGCAGCTCCAACCCTGTCTCCATCTTCAGAACCGTCTGTATACAGGAATGTATAGCCAAGAAAGGAAGCTCTGGTTTCATTGAATTTGCATTGAAAAACAAGGGGGTGTGTTGAGGACTTTTGAATTCACACCAAATATTATTTTCGCTGGTGATTTGGGAATACATAATTTTGCAATATTCGCAACATTGAGTTTTGCTGCATATAGGTGAGGACTAATTCGTATGCGAAAAGGTGGATTGAAATTTAGTTTCTGTGTGTACGGTATTTGGTATTTAGAACCAAAGACGATATCATATGCAGTAATTTACAAGTTGATCCATATATAACTGAGCCATAGTCAAGTTTAGATCTTTCGAAAGTATTGCATAGTCGGAGTAGAACCTTCCTGTCTGCTCACTATTCTGTGTGTGCCACGACTCGTATTAAATGCAGTGCTATGTGACATTTATCCCTGAGTTATCTAATATACCACAGAAAAGTTAGTTCATCGTCAAAAAAAGTCCAAAAATGCGGTCATCTCTACAACAGGAATAAGAGAACAGACATGACAGTTTAGGGTCATCATGAATTCGTTGTAATCGGCAACAGTGTTAGATTTCGAAAATTTGAAATTTGCCCATTTCTGAACTATGTTTAAGTCTATATCGGCAGCTGACGCTCGGTAGTATGTATACACGTTGATCTATTGCAGATCAAGAAGTCGTCAATATTTAATGAGCAGCTAGTTACTTTTTCTGGGTTAATGCATTTAAATATGTTGTTAATTTTGATGTTGAGAAGGTTGACTGACAATATGCTGCCCTGAGATACACCCGCATCCTGAGGATTGCTTTCAGAAAGGGTGGTACCTACCTTGACTCTGAAATATCCACCTTTTTAAAATATTGGGCATAAAGATAGGTGGGCGGCCCTTTAAACCTATATTGAATAGGTCATGTATTATGCCATACTTCAATCTGGTGTCACAAACTTTCTCCAAGTCAAAAAAAGATGACTTCTTTAATAAATGCTCAAATCTGACCAGGCAGTCGATTGGGCTACTCTGGTGTCTGAATATACACTGAAGGTCTGATAGTAGTTTGTTGGATTCAAGATACGAGAGGAGTCTGTTATTTATCATTCATTCCATGGTTGTCCACATACAACATGTTAGTGATATAGGACAGTAGTTGGAAGGGTCGGTGTGGTCCTTTCCAGGTTTTGCTAATGTTATCAGTGTTGCTTTTCGCCACAACGTAGGGAAATCGCCAGTTTCCCAAAATTTATTGATTTACTTGCGATGCATTTTGATATCAGTGTTCTTTTCCTTTTTACAATCGGAGGGGGCGAGATCTCTTATCTTTATACGGCGATAGAGGAAACACATGAGTATGTTACTATCAAATATATTTCGATTGTCGCACATTTGGCTAACCTCACAAACATTCTCCGAACGCAACAGAAATTATCAGGAACGATTCGACGTCAGTATCAGGTTCGTCCTTGCGGGACATTAGGTAGCCAGACTTATCCAGTTGCACGATTATAGCTCAAGGGAGATAAACCTGCTATACCAAGCAAACTTGTTGAGTCTATCTTTCATCTAAACAGGGAACATGAGGGTTCTAAATAAACTACTAGAATAAATATAAGATAATTACTGACAGCTTTATGCTCGCTGTAAAGTAATGACAACAACAATAGATCAGTTGTCTTGAAATTTACATCTACAAAAAATAATTATTTATGAATTATTTGTTATGTAGACAAAAGATAATAAAATCTGCTCTCCCCAAAGCTGGTTCATACCATCTTGTATTTGCAATAATATTTACATCAATGTATTTCATATTTATCTTAGTACAGATAAGCAGTTTTCTTGCCCTGAACGCGTTAATGGTATGTTTACTGGAAAGATCCGCACAAATTATAGCACTGGATCAGGTATATACATTTTGCCTGGTTCCCGAGACCGATTCAGAAAAATAGAGTAATCTCTCAGCATAGCGTATGATAATATTACGGCTTGGAGTCAGTTTGATGCCTGTGTAGGAACACTCCGTGGATAGAATTAAGTAAAATGCCAAAACATCTAAATCGTAGAGACTTTCTCAAATACATTGCCATTTCCAAAAGTTCCATATTTAAAGCAGCCCTTTTATAACACAGAAGTCTGTGTGTGTGTGTTCTTTGCTATGTACATAGTTTTAAATGGAGCACAAGAAGGGTTTTTAAATGTTGTGAAACCCACAAGAAGACTGGACAACTTCATCGAAATTGCATTAAACCTTCGATTTCTTTAATCAGTTCTGTTTGTGTATGTAGCTAGGGAAAAATCAGCTGATCCCAAAGCTCAATCCCAAACTTACACTTGTGTTCCAATCAACATCTTAAACTGAAGAAAAAGAAAATGATAATAAAAAATAAAGTATGAGGCCAGTTAGTCTTAAAGACATGTAGACTATATATAAAACTGAAAATAAAATGACTAAAAAATGTGATCAGCAGTAAATGAATTCCAAGCTACGTTGTCTTATAAGCATTTATATCTACAAAACTATCAATTGAAAATGGATATCATTCGGTCAGAAATTCCTCAGCACCGCTTCAATGTGATTTTCTTTTAAAACGTGTACCTCCTCGTGCATAAAATTGTTCAGACCATATATTCAAGTACAGTCCACCACTGATCATGCATACAACTAGGTCAGAAATTATCTGACAGCGTGTCACCTTGGATTTTTATTGCAGCTCATACATAAAACTAGGTCAGAAATTACTAAACACTGCATCAAACTGCCTTCTGATGGAGCTCATGCATGCAACTATGTCAGAAATATGATGAATTTTGTGTAAAAGTATGAAGAACATCCATCAAAGGGTTTAGGAAATATATGCAAATAATTAAAAAGAACCAACTAACTTTGACCAAAACCTTTGCGGGAAGAAACGAAGAAAGTGACTATGACATCAGGTTAATAGGGGCGAGCGAGCATGGCACAAACTTGATTGTGTTAGCTTTATAATAATGTACACGAAGATTGATGAGAATCTATCAATTGGTTTAGGTTATATATATATATATATATATATATATATATATATATATATATATATATATATATATATATATATATATATATATATATGTCACTGAAAAACCTTAACGAACACTTAACAAACTGTTGCCGACAACGTCACCTCGCCGCAATGAATGATATGTCTCTTCCCAGTAACTCAGGATCATCACATAGGAAGAGTCTTTTTTTAAGTGAATGGGGGTGTTCTCTTTCTCGACGACAAATAGTATAATCACAACATAATAAACATTCCAACTCGTTGTGTATTCTAACTGAGTACACAGGAGTAATTTTGGAAGATGTTTAACATTTTCCAAATAATCACGAATGTTGGGAGTTGTATAAAAATAAAGGTTATTATACAAGTTGAAAATGAAAGTATCTTCAACCCTTGCGGTGAATAATGCACTGAGTCCACATGCTACCATCAAATCATGCACGCACTGTAACTCACACATGAAACTCATTTAGGTAGAAAGTAAATATTTAAGGGAACATAGCAAATATTGGTCCTACATTACAGTCTTACAGTTCTTTGCACGTGAAATACTTGTTGACCTTGAGCAGCATGTTCTCGTGCTGGAATGTTGAATAAACATCACCGTAGCTCTATGAATTAACGGTACATGACTCCGTGACGTACAAATCATTCAGCACAAATCTTATGACAACTAGCAGTAAGCTAGGTTAGATTACCGAATGAGATAAATCCAGACAGACATTATCTCTTTGCAATCTGTATCAAATATTATTTTCTAAAAGCATTACGAAAGGTGGAAAAAGATACATACACTGTATGTTGAAAGAGTTTAGAAACATGTGCAGTGTTTCAGTTAAAAATGGCGATGTGCTAGAAAGTTTACATACAGTCAAAGATTGTTTGTTAAATATGCCTTAGGGCACCTATGATGTTTAGAACATAATGTTTATAGTGCCATATTGAGAAAGAAAAATCCATACTAATGCATTCTGAGGGATATTCATTGAAATCATGGAAAGATCTGTCTTATAATTGCTTTCTCTTTTAGTTGCCTGTTGTTATTCGCATAACTTTCATCTGGTATGTTCGTTTTGAGACTCATTTCTATTAACTTCCATCCAACTTAATGCACAAAGGTTATCAAATCAATAATGTACTTCTCAAGATATGGTTTTACATTTCTAGCCCATGTACACATATAGAGGCTCTTAAACGAGTGTTTGTTTTCATCCGAAATTTATGAGGCGAGTTGAATCATACATATTTTCTCGAAGCTTTGGACTGCCAAACATTACAATAAATCAACAAGCTTCATTACTTTTATACGAATACAACATAAATGTAAGTTTATATTCATCACGCGACAAAACAAAGGAGCGTGAGTGAAAATATCAACCTTTATCGAACTGCAATAGTTGAGGTTAGAAACTCAATGGGACACTTCTTAAGTTATGTGTTAAGTTAACGCTTTTATGTGGTGTGACGTTATGACGTAATATTTGCATTTACGTCCGACTGAATTGCACCCTGAGTTTTTTACTACTGGGGGGACAAGATCTTGGAAAGCTTATACTTCTGAACAGTATTTGTTGTCTGAAAACGTATGTGTGTGTGTGTGTGTGCGTGTGTGTGTGTGTGTGTGTGCGCGCGCGTGCGTGTGTGTGTTAGGCCGCACAGTAAGTATATGAGCTTTATTATTTAGCGGATTACAATGTTGACGTTTTCTTTAACACAAGGCCATGTATATTATTATGAAGTCAAAAGCATTAGAAGATCTGCATGTTAAAATCTTCTGCCTCGAATTAATCGGTGTTACGTCGAGGAAGAATGTTCACAGGTAGATTCAACGGAGACTGAAAAATCGTTGCCTGCATTGGGATGTGCACCATTTTACACCAAAATTTAAATATCGTTTTCAATATCAACTTGTCATATACATTTCAATGGAAAATTAGATCACCGATCATAGGTGGATGAGGAATGATATCCCACGGAGTCAAATCCTACACGCAGGTAAAGCAATGCAAGTAACTCAACCATTTCAATACCCACCTCAGTCCGACACCTTGGTTCATTTCAGGCACCAGCTATACATACAAATTTTGAAACTGCCTACTGGTTACTTGTCTAGGTGACGTTATTTCCATCTAATTATACCTTTTTATCATATCATATTGAATATAGTAATAATGCCGAGCATACAATTTTCAATATGGCAACGCATGGACAATTTTGAGCAGATAAGCGCCAGTAATGGTATAAAGAAAGCAAACAGATAATATGGATAATATCTTGCTCACAACTTGTATACAGAGCCATAATTTATGAAGCTATTTTAGTGCGCGCAATCTACCGAAGAAAGACAGACCATCTTATATACAATTTGCCTAGGTAATAAAGCATATAATTATTGTATACAATATGCCTAGGTAATAAAGCATATAATTATTGTATACAATATGCCTAGGTAATAAAGCATATCATTATTGTTTCTATACAATATGCCTAGGTAATAAAGCATATAATTATTGTTTGTATACAATATGCCTATTTAATAAAGCATATCATTATTGTTTGTATACAATATGCCTAGGTAATAAAGCATATAATTATTGCCTAGGTAATAAAGCATATCATAATTGCCTAGGTAATAAAGCATATAATTATTGACTAGGTAATAAAGCATATCATTATTGTTTCTATACAATATGCCTAGGTAATAAAGCATATCATTATTGTTTCAATACAATATACCTAGGTAATAAAGCATATCATGATTGTTTATATACAATATGCCTAGGTAATAAAGCATTTCATTATTGTTTATATACAATATGCCTAGGTAATAAAGCATATCATTATTGTTTGTATACCATATGCCTAGGTAATAAAGCATATCATTATTGTTTATATACCATATGCCTAGGTAATAAAGCATATCATTATTGTTTATATACCATATGCCTAGGTAATAAAGCATATCATTATTGTTTGTATACCATATGCCTAGGTAATAAAGCATATCATTATTGTTTCTATACAATATGCCTGTTTAATAAAGCATATCATTATTGTTTCTATACAATATGCCTAGGTAATAAAGCATATCATTATTGTTTCTATACAATATGCCTAGGTAATAAAGCATATCATTATTGTTTCTATACAATATGCCTAGGTAATAAAGCATATCATTATTATTTCTATACAATATGCCTAGGTAATAAAGCATATCATTATTGTTTCTATACAATATGCCTAGGTAAAAAAGCATATCATTATTGTTTCTATACAATATGCCTAGGTAATAAAGCATATCATAATTGTTTATATACAATTTGCCTAGGTAATAAAGCATATAATTATTGTTTCTTCTTACTCGGTATCCGTATTAAAGATTTGTACTATTTTTTTTATTTTTTTTTGTAAGAACACTGCCTACCGATAAAATTTAGTTACATCACCGTTTTAAAGACTCGCCTCCAAATGAACATGAAATGCATTTATGTTTAAGTCATTACATGCTTCTTCAGTGTACTCAAGCAATAAATTGGAGTGTATTTTAAGTACAAACCTACGGTATGTGATCATAAACGAGCTCCCACTTCAAGAAATCTCTAAGGCTTCTGTAGACCTATCCCCGCCCCCCCCCCCTCCACCCACCTGTAGAATTTGTATGAATGGCCAGATTCATTTCAGATACGTTTTCAAGTGTCAAGCAATGCCTGTAGTTCATACTGAGTATAGCACAACTAAAAATATAAGAAACAGTAAAGTAAAATAAATTTAATACGTATGATAAATTGTACATTTTGTAAAATAATGGAGGCATGTGGTGATTCGACTTTAAGACCCACATTTTTGAGCGTCTTCCTTGAACGGGCAATTTCATAACCAAAAATATTCTTTTGTTTGGTATACATTTTCCGGCCAAATGAATCTAAAACAAAGTCAGTTCCAGTAACTGACTTTGTTTTTAAATTCATTCTGTAGTAAAATGACAGTAAGTCTATTGTACTTTCTGGAACTGGAAACTAATTTATGGCCATATACTGTAACAAACTTTATACTTGACAGACTCTCTGCCTTTCTGATTTTTCTCGTTTGTCTCCCCGGGATTTCACGAAAATTTTTATTTCTGTTTCCAGCTAACAAAATATGGGTCATGAATATTTATTATTATTTTGAAAACTAACACACTCGCATAAAGATTCGAGATCATCTGAAAATATAAACTAAAAATTAGACTTACAGGAGGACAGATAATAAAGTGTCATCTGCTACGATTTTACAGGTAAATAAAGGTAGCATATCCTACATGGGTTAGTAAGCAAGTCAGCAGGACGTAGACGTAACGCATAGGAATACAGATAGAAATGTCTTTGGTTTGAAACTTGGCAATGTGAAACAATATAGAAGACATGATGATGATGATGATGATGATAATAATAATAATAATAATAATAATAATAATAATAATAATAATAATAATAATAATTTAATGGGGGCAAACCATTTAGCATACATAACTGAACAATGACGAATGAATGGCTGACACATGTTCATGATTTAGATTCATAAAACAATGACGTATATGTAAACAGTAGACAATGACGTAAAAAAATTGAAACTATTTTGCACATACTAAATAATGGCACAAAGCTACATTGAAGTGAATTCAACCGTTTTTCAGAGACGTGATAGAAGTAATTCACGAGTCTACCATTAAAGAAACAATATCTGTATCTAGAGGAAATGACTATTTGTTTACAAGTTTGGAAGCGATACAAGTTGGCTGAAAGCTAATTATGTCAAATTATAATATCAGAGAGATAAAATGTATTAACTTGTTGATTTAAAAAATTAAACATTATATGCTTCAATGTTTCAGAGAATATGCAGGTTTACAGATTGCATTTCAATGACGATAACATTGAAATAAGCAATATCAACCCTGATAGCAATTTTGTTAAAACTGTACAGTACGAAAGAAAGAATACATACGTATTTATTGCAGGTAAATAGACCTATGAGGCGTAAGTTACAATACAGCCTAAAGAGCTCGTAAAATTTACAACGTTATTTTTCCACTGATTTAAAAAGAGAGCGAAACTTTGTGTAGAACAAATTAGATTTGAAATAGACATGGCGACTCAATATATGAAGCAGTCGTAGCAGAAACAACTATAGGAATTACCAAAATTTGACATCGATCTTAAATCAGCCATACGATTGGTGAGATTATACAAAACGATGCAAATTGATGAGAAGAAAAGAACCTGTTTTAGACTTTCACATTGCTTGCTGATAACACCTAAAGAGAATTTATCAGGCACAAAGTATCCTCCGGATGTTTTTATATCGTTTGAAATGACGGAGAACGTTAATTTAGATCTTTACTTCGAGTATGAGAGTCAAGCTGCTTACACTCTATTATGGGAACAAAATAAACGGGATAAAAAGAAGAAAAAAAATTACACTGAATTTATAGAATGGTTAACTGAACAATCTGCTTAGAAATTACAAAAAACGAGCGAGAAAAAGATTTCCCTTTAAAAGAGTTTGTCAGTCACGTTGATGACCCGTGGCATGCATACATTGTTGACGTACAAAGAATATAACAGACAGCGATGGAGATAAATATACCTTGATAGTAATATAAATAATTTTTTTGCAATACTCTTCGGTTGAAAATGTTAAAACGAAGAAAGGAGATGACATACACAATGTCTGTAGAAAAATATTAAAAGAGAGAAAGCCTGAAAAGATACAATTTGATGAAGGAAAAATATTTTACAACAAGAGAGGCATGGATTTGCTATAAAAGAAAATATTGAGTTCTTCTCAACTGAAAAAAGGATGTATAAACCTATCGGATTACATGATTACTTGACAACTAATACATTTGGCACTCCAAAATTCAAAGTAGGTGAAATAGTTTGAATTTCAAAATACTCCAAACATTTTGAAAAAGGCTACATTCCTAACTTTACCGAGAAAATATTTCAAGTCAGGCTTGTAGGTGATCCAGTTGTTTATAGGCTGGAAGACTTGAAGAGAAAGGATACATAGGACATGTTTTTCGAACAGGAGTTATCTCTGTGTGACAAATAAGATGACATATATACAGTTCAAAGATTTATAAATAAAAATAAAAAAATATAATTTTTTTTTACAAAGCGGTGAAATGTATCTACTAGTGAAAATGGAAGGGATTTGATGAAAATATGAACAGTTGGCAACCATCTGCAAACATGCCATTAAATAAATTAGTTTACGGAAGATATGGAAAGATCCCAATTACATCTCAACAAAGCTGAAAGGTACAATATAAAAAACTACAAGCTAGTCAAGTCGATGAGACTTTGTGTCAAGTCAAGTCAAGTCGATGAGACTTTGTGTCAAGTCAAGTCAAGTCGATGAGGCTTTGTGTCAAGTCAAGTCAAGTCGATGAGACTTTGTGTCAAGTCAAGTCAAATCAATGAGACTTTGTGCAACATAAGGGGTTATAAGATCACAAACATATTGTGTCAATCTTGGTGGCATGTACACTTTTCTCAAATTTCATGTAAGGAAGGAATGTTATGCTCGATTCAAAGGTTATGCTAGCAAGTATTCTTTTTTTCTGAGTTCCTCTTTCCTGTATACAATTTAAATATATCCATAAAACCTTCCATTACAAAGAATTACCACAAAAAGAACCAAAACCAATTTAGTACTTGTTTCATAATTCTCACACATAGTGTTGTTTCGAAGAAGCATCTATCCGAAGGAGACGATTTAAAAAATGAAACGACTAAGCGTCTGCTAAGCAGAACAGAAATGATGGAGGAAAAACAAATCATGCGAACAATGCCTAATAATTATTTACTGGTTGCTTTGTTGCTGATGTTGCTTTGTTGCTGATGTTGTTTTGTTGCTGATGTTGTTTTGTTGCTGATGTTGTTTTGTTGCTGATGTTGCTTTGTTGCTGATGTTGTTTTGTTGCTGATGTTGCTTTGTTGCTGATGTTGCTTTGTTGCTGATGTTGTTTTGTTGCTGATGTTGCTTTGTTGCTGATGCATTTGTGCGTTTAACAGCAGTCGTTACAATAGCTGTTATAACATAAGTAGCTGCTTTCCCTTTAATGAAGACTTACAGGAAAAATAGATTTGACAATAGAATTATGGAATCTCTTCAATAATAAAACTATTTAGCTTATTTGATTCAACTTTTTTCTTGTGCGTTTCTTTCTCTTTGTTTGGATGATATCTTATCATTTTCATCTGCTTTTGCTGATTTTCATGTAGCTATTGTTTGGTCAAGGAAAATATATTTTGGTGATATTGTTATGGACGATCAAAACGGTCAGAAGAGGGACTTGGTATGGCATGATTTATGTCTAAAGCATCTTCAGGATTGTAAATTTTAGCCATTTTTTAAGTGTGTTAATGGTACACTTAATATTTTCAAAATCTGATTTTAAGTTTTGTCTCAATCTTTATGAAATTGTTTTTGTTGTATTGGAATTAATCTGAAGGTTTCATTACTGTGGTACCTTTATTTAATATACTTTTTGTTGTATTTATTTACATGTTCTCTGTTTTCTTTTCTCCAATTTTATTGTTTTCACTTGTACAGGGTTTAATTTGTCTTTGCTTTTTTGTTAAACTCAGTTAAATATTTCACTTTTTGACATCCAGAACATTGGTTGTATCCATTATTTTTATTTATCCAATTAGATTTCAAATTATTTTTCAACATATAAAGTAACATTGTAAGAGAGAAAGAGTCCATCTTCGGTACACGTTGAATTGGCAGGAGGACTTACAACTTTCTTTTAACATATTGAAATCATGCTGATCTAATCTTCCAAATTTCCGGATAAATATTAATTTAAGATAAACAAGACATAAATGAAAATAAAAGCAAGACTGACAAATCATGTTAAAGGCAATGTGTGCCAGAGACACAATCACAAGAGAAAGTAACTTCAGAAAACCCAAAAGATTGACGAAGACTTAAACTTGGCAGACAATTTGGAAAATGTTCACAAGAATTGAAAACATTAAAAGTAGTAAGATTGAAGGCTCAACAACAAGAGTCTGAAAAAATAAACAAATTGTGCGAAATGCGGAGTAACTGTTAAAATCACTCCTTTAGCACCCATGCAAAGCATGATCTGTTATTTTGATAGGAGGTGTTATATGTTTTATGTATCTTTTTCATTTGGTCTAAAGCAAGGTTGTTTATGTTTTTCTGATGAAATGGCAAAATTTGTCTGTGATGTTGGAAAAGAAGAAAATCAACAGCACCAAAGAACAAGAGTAATTTCTGTACAAAGTTCAACATGACAAAACTTTGTCCACGTACAACCAGTTGGAGATATACTATAACTTTTTTCAGGTAATAAATTAAATATCTTTTACCGACAGAGAATTGTCTACAGAAACAAAAAATGTCATCAACTATGTTTAACATGCAGCACTTAAATCTGTTCTCAGAGTTCCCTACGACATACGTTTGAAGAAGTTGTTTAAGATGTCAATAGGTCCACCATCAAACATGGATATTGGAGAAATTGTAAAACGAATTAGTTAATTGATGGGCAACCTGATATTACATGGATTTTTACCAAACAAAACTGATTATACTGTACAAACAAAAGGAAAGGTTGAGCAGATATTGAGTAGAAAGGTACTAAAAGCGTGAACAAAATCTCATATCTACTCAAATAGATTGATGAGAACAGAAAAATATTTTTTTTTAGAGTGAAATGTGATTTGTTTAAGGAGAGATTCGGAATCTTATCTAGTGCCGTACAAACATTGCAAACCGTACAAGAAAAAGTAGACGCTCAAGGGTCAGAAGTCTAATATTGAACAATGTTAACAAACCAGTCTAGTTGAGGATAAATAGTGAGATAGAAGCTTTCGAAACTGACATGGAGAAAATAATGAATCTCTCGAGGACTATAACACTTTACAATCTCAACTGGAACAATTACAGAAAAATCCGAATGGTGAAAGTCAAGAAAAAGATAAAGAGATTAAAAAGCTAATGAGTGAGTTTAATACACATATTACGGACTTGAACAACAAAAATAATTTCTAATGATATTACCCTGTCAGAGTTACATAAGAAGAATGATCTAACAAAAATAAACAAACAAAATAAATAAATAAATAAATAAACAAACAAATAAATAAAAAGTAAATACATGTGTATGAAAGCATGGTAAAATCTACGTAAATAACGATTTATATATTACAGATTTTAGTAAATAAGATCCAAACAATAAAAGGTGTTACATTTACTGAATTTTATAACAAGCTACATGCTGATTCTGAACAATACAAAACTGATGCAAAGCTTTATGTTGATGGGGAATTGGTCAGTGCCATCGGTCTGGTATAATGTAGGATTAACTAAATATAAAAAAGATGAAACGGTCGGGAAAAAAAGATTTAATTAATTTGAAACAATAGTTTACAATGGAAACAGTTGCGTTCAAAACTAAAATAGATAACAAACACTCTCGAATTCTTGTTGGAGAAATGAGGAGTCATTCAAAAGTGAATTGAACACGGAAATATGAATAAAGAGTCTTGCATTAGATGCTAGAATCAATGAATAATAAATCTATAAATGCAAAAGGAGTTTGCTAAAAAAAAGCCAAAGAATCCATGGATATATATTGCTTTACGGTTTTTGCACTGTTCAACATCAGAAGTATCCCTATCCGGATGGCATTAGTTTAAATGTAAAATCTAATTGATCTAGTTTCAATTGCTATAGAGACAACAACTTAAATATATGAAAGGTTTGTTGGACAAGTTTACATCCGAAACTACACCTCACAGATCAGTAAACAGTTATGGATTAACCATGCGCCATCACGTTTAGCTGAATACAAGTTGAGCACAAAAGATGGTTAATAGCAATGTCTTTCAAATGAAGGGAGAAGAAAAATCAGGCTTACAAACCATTTTTTCACCTTGTTTATTGAACCTGTTAGATATTGGGGCCTTTTTTTGCTCTACATTTGATTAGAGGTAAACAATCCAAAATGTTGCTTACTAATTAAACGCTAAAACGAATCTGAACCTTATCTTCGCAGCTTAAAATAAATACGTACATGCTATCGTGAAGAAATCACTAACCGGATCGACTAATAAAGAAAATCATTTTAAGCCATGATGTAAAATAAAAACTGACAGCAATATCAGCTTCAGGAGGAGTAGTCAAGATGACTGCTATGGGAGCCATTTTAGGTGTCAAATCGGCATCATTTTCATTGATGACCACCTAGACATTATAAGAAGTATTTTAGTGAAAACCCTATATCGATATAACCATTTGGTCAAAAGATAAGCAATAACAAGGCTTTCAAGATGATCAATTTGGCGGCAATATTAGATGTCGTGGGGGCACCAATTTCATTTAGGACCAACCAGACCTTTGAATGGTTGTGTGTCATGTTTCATAACAATCCTCTGAGTAGTTTAGAAGGAATAGTGACAACAAACGCCTACTAACGGACGTACGAGACACGACGGTCGATGGACAACAGGCCATCACATAGCTCTTCTTGCCTATCTTCTGGTCTCTGACCAGTATTCCTACAAAAAGTGGAGAAAATGAACCTGATTTCTTTTTAACTTACTAATAGACCTACATTATCAGTGGCTATATAAGGCCTGCTAAATTTGGTTCATTCTCAAGGTGTTCAATTGAGAAAAAATAGTTCACATAAGCCACAAAGTGTTTCTTTGAGGAACAGCAACAGCAAACAGAACTCTATAACACAAGTGTAACAGTTTTTGCATTGACAATAATTGTATCTGACTTGATTTGAGAAGCGCGTATGATAACAGATTACACAGTAGTGGTAAAAAAGCCCCTAGCTTATCTGCAACAAATCAACAGAAATGAAAATGTACATGCCCATACAAAGTATCTGTATTTATGTCTGATGCTGATGCCGAGGGAAACATTTAAAATGATGAGCTGAAACCAATTATGCTCTGGTCATGAACAAACAGCACAACTGTGCGCAGCACGGAATTTTGCCTAAGCAAAAAAGTACCTAAAATAATCTCATAACATGATAATTCGCGGAGTTACTAATTGTGGAAAGACTATTTGACTTGATGTATTAGAGACTAAATGCATAAATATTTTCGATTGCATCCTAAACATCAGTCCAGCCTTTCTGAACAAAAAGACTCACAATAGAAAATGGTTAGTCAATGATGAAACGAAGATCGAGATAGACCCGGAAGAGTTAGATTTACTGGCTGAATATTTATCACGGAATAAATACTTTGCCTGTAATTGATGACTATGGGAATTCAACTCACGTTAAAAACTAAACCATCCAAACTAGGTGCACTAGCTTTTACTGGTAAGGATATTAGCATATCAATATGGGTGATCGTGCAAATGTACACATCCTCTTTTACTGGTAAAGATATTAACATATCAATATGGGTGATCGTGCAAATGTACACATCCTCTTTTACTGGTAAAGATATTAACATATCAATATGGGTGATCGTGCAAATGTACACATCCTCTTTTACTGGTAAAGATATTAACATATCAATATGGGTGATCGTGCAAATGTACACATCCTCTTTAACTGGTAAAGATATTAACATATCAATATGGGTGATAGTGCAAATGTACACATAATCTTTAACTGGTAAAGATATTAACATATCAATATGGGTGATCGTGCAAATGTACACATCCTCTTTTACTGGTAAAGATATTAACATATCAATATGGGTGATAGTGCAAATGTACACATAATCTTTAACTGGTAAAGATATTAACATATCAATATGGGTGATAGTGCAAATGTACACATCCTCTTTTACTGGTAAAGATATTAACATATCAATATGGGTGATAGTGCAAATGTACACATAATCTTTAACTGGTAAAGGTATTAACATATCAATATGGGTGATCGTGCAAATGTACACATCCTCTTTAATTTAGGTATTCGTAAAGGATACACCTTGTTTTGGTTGTCTTTCACAGTAAAATAAAAAGACAACGTAAACTGTGTTTCAAGAAAACATGCTATTTGAATGAAATGAAATTAAAGAAGAAATTTTACATGATTTAAAACAGAAAACACGAAACAAACTTTTGATGAGACTCCAGTTTCTTTGACAAGACAATGTGTTTACGTATCCGTAAGTATGTATGTTGTCAACCAAACAACGTGGGATGTCATACATACACAATAATATTTTGTTCATTTTGATATTGTAGCTCCCATAATTAAATGATCTACGTAAATTTATTTCTTGGTATTTTTTTTTTCTTGTTATTAAATGAAGAATTTTCTGCATTTCAAATTTTACATTCTTTTTTATTACACTTTTTAAAACAAATTCCTTTAGAAGCTTTATTTTCGTCTTTTTTCTAAATGAATAAAATGTCGACTTTAACCCACAAAACACTTGAATAGGTACACTGTTTAACTTATTCTTGAAAAGTGCAGTAACTTTATTATTCGTGTGTGGCAAATCAAATATGTTCTAATTTTGCATGGTCTCTAGTGTCATAGCACTTGATTTTATCCTTCGTGGCATTGTAAAAGTTTTCTATCTCGGCAGAGATACACAGTGAATCAGTGTTTATCACTATATTTGTTTTCAACACGTTGTACAATTATTCGTACATCAAGCAATAACACAATAAGATCACCGTAGTTGATTTTGCTCATTTAATTTTCTTGTTTTTCAAGCTGACTAACAATAAATCATTGTCAATAAATGTTCTCCAGGCAAATGATACATCTTTTCGACATTTGAAAATATTATTTTTGTCTGTACATATTTTAACTGTTGTACTTTCCCTGAAATGTCCCATCTGTTTACCAAACACACTGTTATTCAATTTGGAAAAAAGCCTTTCCCGAAATAATTTGCTTCTTTTTGTCTCAAATCTTGTATTCAGCTATATGTATGGCTTTAACTATAGTTGTTTATCAAACAAGACTACTCTGTGTTTGGTTTTTATTGGTTTTATATTTCAGTTTTAAACCCGATTGTTTGTAAAGTTTGAAGTTTCTTTATTAAATGACATTTCCCTTTCTTTTTCAATGTACATACCAATTTTGGTTCAGTTTACTTCGTATCCTTTGAATCATTTATCAACTTCTTCTGTAACTCTGAACATTATTTTCATATAGAATTAATTTCTTTAGAGTCAATGTTTTTTCCTTCAAAAGGTCGTGAGAGTGTGATGGAATTTCCAAATGCACTTCTAAAATGCAGTCAGTCTCAATATTGTTTCGTATTTTCAACACATTTCCTTCTATCCATATAATTTGTTATGCAGTTGCTCATCTACAGTGACACATTGCCCATCCCTAAAGACCGTCATCAATCATGTACATAATGAATGACCTGGACCTTCAAGTTTCGTACTCACTTTAATTTTTATTTATCTTTCCATCTTTGTTCGATTAGTATTCATGAATTGATTAAGAATATCTGTGTCGTATCGTGTTATCATTTTATTCCACTTTCAAACATCAGGAACATGTAATATGTCAAAAATTCAAGTATTTCACGTGCTGTCTCTAAACTTGCATCGTGTGCTAATCCAAGAACACTAAAATAATGAACAGGGCGTAGCGTGTAATCTTTCACATAAGCATCACGAAACTCTTGAAAAATTGTCGCACAAAATTAAAGTATCTTTCATGACATGGTAGCCATGTAGATTTCCAAATGTTTGAAGGTTCCAATGTTTGGAAACATCTTTAACGTATTGGTAAACGTGACTTGATATGTTTGAAGTGACTTGATATGTTTGAAGTGATGAATACGACGTTTCTTTATGTGGTATAGATCCTTCACTGAACCTTTCAAAGCTCTCCATGCATTTATGTCATCCACGTATTCATATGGGTAAATGTCTCTCCTAAAATATGCATGTATTATATTGTAAACTGTTTCAGTGCTTTTTGTAAATTTATTAGCGTTAAGTTTTTTTTCTTGATTGTTCAATAAATTGTCACATGAATCTAAAACTATCTACAAATCTGATCGTCCATTTAACTGTTCTTTCTTTTCCTTCTTTCCTGAAACTATCAGCTATACATTCCTTACTAAATGATATATATTTTTCATCGTTGTATGATATGACTTTTACCTCTTTGTCTGTGCCATTTTTAACCAATATCTGAATAAGTGGCTCGATGACCGGACAAGTTATGAATAAAAATGTTGTTTATTTCAGACATTTGTGATTCAGATTACAATCGTTATGAACTGAACCTCTATACTTTCCTGTGCAATGGTCGTTCTAGCAAACTTTGTATTTAAATATGTCTTTCTCACATAAATGGCATGTATTTGTTACATTAAAATATTTTCACCTTCCTCTGTGAACACCATAGGTATTGCATCTTTCGGTCTTAACTCCTCTTAAACTTGTTTTGAAATATTAACTCCTCTTAAACTAGTTTTGCATTATTTCCCAACGAATCGTAAAATACCATAATACAATCTCGTAATCTAAACATTTAATCTTTGTCTTTTGTGGATTGATTTAACATAGACACGAAACCTGATGGAATGTGTTTTGGCTGTTTTGATTGTCCAGGGTATATCAGACAGTATCTCCTATGGCATTATTGTTGAGTACATGTTTGTGCTCATTATACTTTTAAAATCAAAATTAAAACCAAACAGACTTTTTAATTGCTGCTAATAGTTGTTTTAAATTTAAAATTTAGACTTCTTCAGACATTATACCTGTTAAATTATCTATATTATATCATAGTCTTTTGTATTCTGATAAATTTTCTGGTGTGCAGAAAAATCGAGCATTTCTTTCAGGTATACTTCTGTTCGTCTGTCTGTTTGTCTCTGGCAATACTAATATTGATTTGTTTTTGTTCCAACAAAATATACCTTCCATTTTTGAAATCATTAGGACCACCACACCGAAACAGAATTAACATGTCAATATGCATTTCTCTCTTTAAGTTACGTTAAGAGGTTTGATGTAGCATGGATGAACTATTTCATAAAAATTGACTATATATAAAATTCATTTTCAAATTTCCCAATGTTCCCTTTTATACCGGATATCGTTTAAACCAGTGACTACCGTCTTTATTTTACGCATTGGTACAAACCTTTTTCCATAATCCATTCAGGCAAATCTGTGCATGAGATCTACATGCTGTTGATACTTATCTATATGCAATGCTAAATATTCTAATCTGTCAAACATCCATCTTTAACTTTCGCTTATTTCCCGTTCAAATTTGGTATATAAAATGTCACCTCTGTTCAACAATTTTAAAGGCATTGTATTATGGTAATAATTTCTATATTGAACCTTTTCTCCTTCTTGAATAGATCGTTTCATAAGCCTGATTATTAAGAGTAATTGATCTTTCACTGATTTTTCTACTGATGATATTCTTCACACATGTATATGGTTTAATGTCATTTAAAAATTATGAAAGATACTTTTACCATCTTAAAATCTATACTTTGTTTTAAAAAAAAGGATCTCTATGTATTTTCGCTGTTTTTTATTCCTCTTAAATTCTTTTCCTTGTTTGAAGGCTCATTATTTTTTCTCACGATTTTCTAGTACTGGCATATCAAGTATCAGAGTGATTATTTATATTTATTCAACTAGCAATAGTTCAGGATATGTTTAAGTATATTGCATATGTATAAGTTTCAGTGTTTTTTTCATTGCGTACATATACTTCATCGTTTATCTTGTGTGTATATATATATATGTATATATATATATATATATATATATATATATATATATATATATATATATATATATATATATATATATGTATATATATATATATATATGTGTATATATATATATATATATATATATATATATATATATATATATATATATATATATATATATATATAATTGCTTTCTTATTACAAGTCTTTATGGTCTTGCACGCACTTCCAGATTTATCTTATGAATCTGACTTAGTAATATATTTCCAGTAATGTCTTTCCAGTAATGCATTTCCAGTAATGTATTTCCAGATTTATCAAACATATCTCATGATTCGGGCTTAATGACGTATTTTTGGATTTATCAGACATATCTTGTGATTCATACTTTAGTGGCATATTTCTGAATTTATCTGACAGCTATTTTTAAAGATCTTTCTCACCTCTGCCGATTTTTAAACCACAGACCTTTACATCTTCATCAGGTCCTACTTACTAACCCAATAACAATATTTCCCTTGTTTATAAAATTCTAGAAGCGGACATTTCATTAGGTGTACTCCAGTCGGACTGCGTTAGTGATTTTTAATTTTGATCTATAATATTCCCATATTATTAAGAGTCAGCTGGTGTAAAAAATGTTGCACTGCGCTAGTAATTTTATGTTCATTTTTAGTGTTGGTAATCCACACAAAAGATGACTGTTTGAGAACTGTCAATATGTACATTATCTTCCCCAACGGTGAAATTGGTAGCAATTAACAGAAGCAAATGTGGTAAATAGGCACTAAATACTCTCGTAAATAATCGTTTTAAGCCATTTGACATGTTTTAACAAATCTTATATGAAGTGAAGACTATAACAACATCTATCTATCTATCTGTCGGTCTCTCTTTATATATATATATATATATATATATATATATATATATATATATATATATATATACACACACATATATATAATCCAAAGCGAGTTGGGAGCAATGGAAAAAGGGAAATAACTCCAGTAACTATTGAAGACTGAGGAAGTATATCAACACTGGAGTTATTTTTAAAAGAAAAATGAAATATCATGATCTCAGACATAATTGCTAGCACGCGTCTTTAAGCGACATTAAAGTGATGCCAGAAGTAAAGCTGCTAGAGAGACAAGTAATTGCAGATAGACTCGCCTACAACAATCCATCATGTGCAGTGAAAAAGTTCATGAATACACAATACGCAGAGCATTCTTTACCAGTTTGCACCATATATTCTCACCCATCAACAGAAAGTGAAACTTTTCTAAACTGAAGATGACCCAATTTTTGTGTAATTTTATAAAGATGGTTCGTATATGCAGGTTCGATTAGTACTGGAACGACCCTATTTAGAAATTATGACTATTTGAATTTGTACATAATAAATAGTTACAATAATGATGGTGTCCGAGCTACTCTGATAAACCAGGTGACAAACTTTCATTCTAACTGTAATTATCTAACACTCACACCCAGACAGCGAGATCACACCCAGACAGCAATATCAGTAGTTAGGTTACCATTGGTATAGTTGCAATCTCTAAACGTTTGACTGACAGGTGGGCAGAGTTGGCGATCCATCAATTCAGTTTTAATGCGAGCTAGGCTTGGTTGGTTGGTTGGTTGGTTTGTTTTACGACACAGTAACACCTGAAGTTTATATCGTGCCGCGGAAAGCATAGTAAAGCGCCTTACCCAGGACCTGCCCAAGGGTTTTGGGGGCCCTAGGCGAACTATGCAAAAAAATTCACTTCCGTCCAATTTGGCACCCCTTACCGTCTAATTTGAGTCAAGTGATCTGAGCAAACATAGAGAGTTAAATTTAGGCGTGCAAATTTACACATCTAACCATTGACCACTAGATTAAGCTTGAATTCGCGAAGGATATTAATTTATATGTTTCACACTAGGGTGTATTGGCAACCAAATACACATTTTTCTTTGAACTCAAACGTATGCTACAATATAAAATAAAACATAGAACTTAGTAATGAGACATTCCGTACTTTGGAAGGTCTTTACATTAAGTCTTTCTTTGCCCAACGAATCGTTAAAAATGTCATTAAATGATGGATGATTTTATTATATGTAGGTTATATCGATAGGTTATATCGCCAGAGCAGAAATATCACCGCTTTCTCATTAATATCGAATTATAAATACATTTAAAGCCTCTCTGTTGACAATATCTCTCATGGATAGTTATATGAATTTTGAGTAAATATTTAAAACATATGATGAAAATTGGATAATAAATTTAGAAGATACAGTATCAAACTTTTAATTTGCATACATTATTTAACGAGAATCGCATTGACGTCGATGCTTCAGACCTGAGAGCTCCGACAAGCTTGCAGAGTAACGGTGATTACGTAATGTCACGCACGTAACAACCGAAAATATTGGTTAGTGGTCCATTAGGTTTATGTTTGTACCCCTGACTAGTACTCCATCTTCCAATAAAATCAGTGCATTGAAACCTATCTATAAAGAACACACAATAAACCACGCAATTTTGTCCTTTGTGGACAGGTGCCCTTTATAAATATGTAAACAAACTTAAGGTAGTCCGCATTTGTAAAATCAAAGCTTAAAGAGCAGCTCAAAATGAGTTGATCATTACATTAGGACGAAAACTTCTGTTTGGAATGATAAGGCAATATCTATCAGGATATATGAAATTCTAAATATGAGCAGGTGTGCATGGTAGACCCTTACTCATACCATTGTCTGACATATTGAATTACAACTGATTACCGTATATACTCGCTTATAAACTTGATCCAAATGCAAACAACATCGACCCTGATCTGCCGTCGCATAATGCGCCGGCAGATCAGGGTCTATGTTGTTTGTTCTACTGATTAGTCCTTACAAAATGCATAGACCCAGATCTGCCGGCGCATTATGCGACGGCAGATTTGGGTCTATGCAGTTTGCAGTTGGTATTGAGTTATACGCGAGTATAGACGGTAGATGATAATGTGGATTATATGGAGAGGATAACGATGATAATGTGGATTATATGGAGAGGATAACGATGATAATGTGGATTATATGGAGTGGATAACGATGATAATGTGGATTATATGGAGAGGATAACGATGATAATGTGGATTATATGGAGAGGATAACGATGATAATGTGGATTATATGGAGTGGATAACGATGATAATGTGGATTATATGGAGAGGATAACGATTAAACTAAATTATTTGAACCTCAGTTTGATTTTTTAAAGCACACATCAATAGAAAAAAGAAGAGAATCAGGATTTCTCTGAGCGTCTCTATTAACAACTTTTGAGTCGATTCTTTCTCAGAAGGACTTGTTGAAAATGGCTTATTTGGGTTGACGTATTTAGGTTGACGTATTTAGGAACATCTTGTTATGTAAATGTATGACTACTGAGATTTAAACTCGACTACCAGTGTCCTTGTTTAAAAAAAACCAAAGGGTACGGGTATGGACTGACCAGGTTGACTAATCGCGATAATTATACGGGTGTACCAACATTTTCTAACGGTGAATGTGATTAGATCATCTGGAGTAAAAATAAATCCATGGCAAAAATATACAACCAGAGGAAATTCGAGACAGCTAGAGTGTATTTTTAGAAAGTTTACCAAGGTATCGTACTTTGTATTTAATGGATGTTTATAAAACCAGTGCCAGGCCAGTTGGCAACTGGTAACACGCCGGAAGATCCTTTTATAAAGCATAATTCCAGATTCAATGTTAAACAAGACTGCCTACGGTTTACCATTTATCTAACATGCATATATACAGAACGCGTTTCTCGACGTTACTCCAATTGAAATTACTCCAATAAATGAATTGTAACAGTTCCGAACATGTCGACGAAATGCAGTTTTAAACATGAATTATCAATACTGCAAATAATTCGGAACTACCTCGGCTATTTCTGCTAGACAAACATATGCCTCGGATTTATGTCGGCTCAGTAATTTACAGAACAAAAATCATAACTTTTGTTCGCCGGATATTTTCTCCGCAAAAAAATACCCAATCTATTTGGACTACCTCGGCTATTTATAAGTTGGATTGACTGTAGGATTGACCGTGAGGTTACGAATGAAAAAAATAGTTCGATCATTCGTAACTTCTCGGTCAATTCTTCTTTCGTAAATAACCGAAGTGGTCCGAATGGCAGCTATCAACATACATTCGAGGGTATGATCCGCAGGATTGACATCGAAGTTGCGAATGTACTGCAAATATGGACATGTTGAACAAACTATATCGCAAATAAATTATTTAATTCCTCATTGATTTGGCATTGTTCAGATGAAACTTTTCTTAGCTTCAAAGATTTATTTTTACCGCATGTCAGTGAGCTCTTTTTACCTGAGACCATGCAGGTATATGAAAACCTGGCACTTCTTTTTCAATTCTTCTTCTTATTCTTGTGGATCACGTGCCTAGATTTTTTAAAAATAGGCGCTTTAATAATAATACCTTTCCGCACTTACATATAGTCTAGAGCGATCCTAAAACTAGCCTGTCTTGTAAGAATGAAAGAAAACATGTGCAGGCCCAGCCCAGGGCAGTCCCCGGGGATGGCCTAAACTGCTAGCGTGAAGAAAGGGTATAAGAGTACCAAATATGAACGTCCGTAGCTTAGAAGTATAGACGACTGACCTTTCATATCAGATTGCTAATTGTAAATCCATGCTATGGGAATCTGTTTTTCTTTTTATATACCCCGCTGTATGAAGTACCGTATATACTCGCGTAAAAATCGATACCAACTGCAAACTGCATAGACCCAGATCTGCCGTCGCATAATGCGCAGGCAGATCTGGGTCTATGCAGTTTGTAAGGACTAATCATTAGAACAAACAACATAGACCCTGATCTACCTGCCCATTATGCGACGGCAGATCAGAGTCTATGTTGTTTGCATTTGGGCCTGGTTTATGCAAGAGTATATACGGTAATTCTCATTTTAGTTATACGCGAGTATATACGGTAGATGATATATAGGATTCACTCAGTAAGTGCGTGTGTCCCTCCGACTGTTTAATCGTAATGGCAGGTGCTGCTCATGGGTTGTGCTTAATTGCAAATTGTCTGTCTTACTGTTTTATTCCATGGAGATAAAGGTCACTTGTATATTTAAGAAAATTAGAAGGTCTGTTGGTCAAACTTGGCGACATCTTTTTTTTTTAAATATTGGCAAGAAATGTGGAAGTAATCGATAAATAGAAGATCATTTGCGGAAATATATATTTCTTCATTTTTGTGGGAAATGATTATTCTGCAAAATTTAAATATTTCAGCCCAATTTTCACATTCAAATAAATGAAATCTTTGTCGTTAATCTCATAATCAGGACAACTGTACAAAAATTGAACACCGTTTGTTCGTCCCAAAACGATAACAAAAAGTTTTGACTCTGTAAGAAATTCACTGATGGTAGATTTTATTGAATAATATATATAAAGACCCAATTCAAACAGGTAAATACTGTTGATGTAAACCTCGTTGAGGACTACGCGACCCTTAGCTAGCGAAGATGGAAATGCGCTAGTTGAGTGGTTATAATGACGGACTCGCGACAAAACGTTGCGGGTTCGAATCATTCCTTCCATCTGATCAGTTAGTCCAGCTCGGCTACCGTGGTGTGTGTTTGGGCAGAGTTTATTAATCTACATTTCTCCTTCCCAAGCCCAAAACTTTCGCATATGTATACCTGTCTATATATCTATTTATCTACATACGTCTATACAATGGTATATATATATATATATATATATATATATATATATATATAGAGAGAGAGAGAGAGAGAGAGAGAGAGAGAGAGACAGAGACAGAGACAGAGAGACAGAGACAGAGACAGAGATGGGAATAGATTTGATTTGTAGTACTTTTATCGTGTCAAAGGATTATCATACGATTACGTCTTTTTTTCCAGATGAAATTTAAAGTGGGTATCCTATAATGTGTGGATGAAATTTAAAGTGGGTATCCTATAATGTGTGGATGAATAGCTTTTTGTCTTTCAAGTGGAACAAATAAGCAATTCAACAGGAATTTTCAAGGTTCTGAAAAGTTAAGAGATAGATCTGCCACCACGGTAATAAGTCTGAAAAAAACAACGCCCCCATTTTTCATTCCCACATGTTAAAAATAGAAAGTTATAATCTGAACCTAAGTAGAATTCTTGATAAAACGCTGCAAACGGGAGGATGTACATTTCCTAATCTCATACCAACTACTCATTAATTGATAGCGAAATCGTCAGGACTTAACTGTAGACCATACGGTCCCCACGAGATTTGCGTAATAATATGCCGAGCATTTCTGCCTCCGAGCCAATTTATGTTTTAAAGTTTGTTGTTTTCAGTAGATAGATTATATTTCCTCAAATTTATTCCAGCGATATGGCATAACAGTTCTGCAAATTTAAATACATTAACTTAAACACACGTATCGATTGTGTTCTACTATACTACTTGTTTGTTGTTGTTGCAAGCATTGAGTACCGGAACCGGGCGGAGGCAGTTTAGATGGTAGAGCACCGGTCTAGTGGTAGGGTGATCCATGGTTCGAGCCCTGATCCAGCTGCATATTTTTCTCTTTTAAGACACATTGTGAGACAACGTTTCCATCAATGGGCACATAAGACTAATGTTGTCTAGTGGTCTATATGGTGAAATAACGGGGAATAAATAATAGAGACACTGGGATATTTATCTAGCAGGGGAAAATGTCTCAGAACCGGTCGGTGGCATAGTATTAGAGAGATCAGGTGGAAGAATATCTGTCTAAATTAAGGCAAATGCCAGGTTCAATCCCCAGAACGGCAGCGCATTTTCCTCCTAGTGACAGAACCACATAGCAATACAAAACCAATAAAGCCATTCATGACATGTGTACAAATGGAGGCAAATATTGATGAGAATAGTACATATGACTTTCATGTATTTATGCTAAAAAAAAAGCCACACTCAAACTGTCTTTTTCTGTGTTCAAGCTCTGATAAATTTAAGCTGTACTACGAATCCGAAAATGAAGTGGCGTGGATACCCATTGGAGAGAAACGAAATAAAACAAAGCAAGACGGTCTATTATGAAACTATAAATGATATGAAAGTTTTTCACTTTTTCAGTGTTCCAGGCTATATAATAAAGTCATTGATTATGATAATACGGTTCATTAGCATTCCTTTCATAGACTGATGAATACTTTCATACTTAAGAAAATCAGTAACATGTGAACAAGCACTTCATTTACACAGTGAAATTCAAATAGATTCGATTTCGTTTTCCAATGTATTTTGCACGTCATAATGACGTCTCCTTCATCTTTCTGAGAGATAATCAGTTTGTTTAATGATGATTATATTCTAATTCCCTCTAATTGTTTGTTTAAATAATTTTAAAATGTTGTACATGTGAAAAAAAACAATCTCCGATGAAAGATTATCAATATTTGACAATGACTTCATTTTGGGATTTGGCTTTGATTTACGATTGGGTGATGGTGTAAGAATAAAATACCGCTGACTTGTTAAAACTTTTCCACAACAAAACTGCCTTTTGAATGAATCAGTGCATTTGTGTCAGTCAAACCTGCTTTGATATCACCTGTGTTAAGCAATCGCTTTTCTAAGAAAGAAAGAAAAAAAAATCAAGAGATCATGAATCTACTAACTGAAGAAATGATTCTCAATTCAACAGCCATTTGTCTTAAGAAGTCAATATTTTTTCACTTCCTACAGGTGCCTGCTTGACATGTTTGACAGTATTAATCTACACATATAAATGCACTCCGTACGTCATTTCTAACAAAGGAATTTAGCTTCATTTTTCGAAAAATGCTTATGCAATATTTGTATTGTCAATGTGGTATCTCCTGGGTCTCAGTAAATAGTGTATCGTGTAATAGCAAAATAATTACAAGTTTGGATTCAATTAAAATTTCTTTCTTGTTGTTTTTTGTGTTGAGTTGTAAAACTGTTCTAATCGATCTAGCTCGGCAAACCAGACATCAGTCGATTTAAAAGTCTTATGTACTAATTAGAAACGTGATCCTTAATTTTATTGATTTCATTCATCTGCATAATTGGGGTTTTGTATTATTTATTGTCATACATTTTCTATAGTGTTTTATCAATATTCTCAGTAGCAATTGATTTTAAATGCAGTCATTTCTTTGGACGACCTTTTTTATATTTCGTAACCCATCAAATGGATCTGCACTAATAGATACCGACATGATATTTAAGTTCAGATGTACTTCCTGTGGGCTAGTGGATGTAGAATAAACCCGGTGCACCCTCCCGCATGTCGAAAGAGACGACTAATGGAGGCAGGGGAGCCGTGGCGGCTCAATGTCAGTGATTAGCGTTCCGGACTCGCGACCGAAAGAGTGCGGGTTCGAATCCTGCCGTTAGATCAGCTACCGTGATGTGTCCTGTAATTGCCTTAGCAGTATACAACTTAACTGTGTTGTTGTGCCGTAAAACACCACACCAAACCATTCCGTAGACTTGTGTTGTGCCGTAAAACACCACACCAAACCATTCCGTGGACTTGTGTTGTTGTGTCGTAAAACACCACACCAAACCATTCCGTGGACTTGTGGATTATATAATGATAAAAGAAAGATTACCAACTGAATACTACTAAATACATGCCAAGAAAAGATACACATGACATATAATCCAGAACAATGAGCACAAGAAGTTAACATTTAACTCAATCAAGAGCAATTAACACAATGACGTGAACATTTGAACGTAATCCAGAACAATTAACAAACTGATGTGAATATTTGAACTTAATCCAGAACAATGAACAAAATGTAGAGGAAATGTGAACTTAATCCAGAACAATGGACAAAATGAAGTGAGCATTTGAACTTGGAAATCCTGACATAAAACAATGTATCTTCCAGATCCTTTTTCAAAAAGATAGCTTGCCTCTGTGGTTATACATTTACCTGTGTCGAGTGAAAGCTGGCAGCTAGTCCTAAATAGCTCACCTAAAGATTGCCATTTTCAGCGAGTCTTAAGTAATTAACAGTAAAATTATGCCGGCATTAGTGATCGTTAAATTCGCCAATGTCAATCGAAATTCTCAGAATTCTATTAATTTCAACAAAAGCAACATGTTTGAAAATTGGGCGAGGGAGGGGGGCATATGCTGTTGTCTACAAATATTCACCTCGAAATAGCTGACACCCGCCCGCTTCCTAGCTATAGCATTTACTGTATCATAAAATACCTAGCTATAGAGTGTACTGTGTCAAAAGATACCTAGCTATAGAGTTTACTGTATCAGAAGATACCTAGCTATAGAGTTTACTGTATCAGAAGATACCTAGCTATAGAGTTTACTGTATCACAAAATACCTAGCTATAGAGTTTACTGTATCGCAATATACCTAGCTATAGAGTTTACTGTATCGCAATATACCTAGCTATAGAGTTTACTGTATCACAAAATACCTAGCTATAGAGTTTACTGTATCACAAAATACCTAGCTATAGAGTTTACTGTATCGCAATATACCTAGCTACAGAGTTTACTGTATCGCAATATACCTAGCTATAGAGTTTACTGTATCACAAAATACCTAGCTATAGAGTTTACTGTATCACAAAATACCTAGCTATAGAGTTTACTGTATCGCAATATACCTAGCTATAGAGTTTACTCTATTGCAATATACCTAGCTATAGAGTTTACTGTATCGCAAAATACCTAACTATTGAGTCTGTTGTATTACAAAATACATAGCTATAGAGATTACTGTATCAGAAGATACCTAGCTATAGAGTTTACTGTATCGCAATATACCTAACTACAGAGTTTACTGTATCACAAATTACATAGCTATAGTTTCCTGTATCAGATACTACATAGCTATAGAGTTTACTGTATCACAAGATACATAGCTATAGAGTTTACTGTATCACAAGATACATAGCGATAGAGTTTACTGTATCACAAACTATCTAGCTATAGAGTGTACTAAATACCCAGTTAGGGAGTTTACACTATCACAAAATACTCAGCTATAGAGTTTACTGTATCACAGTATACCTAGCTATAGAGTTTACTGTATCACAGTATACCTAGCTATAGAGTTTACTGTATCACAGTATACCTAGCTATAGAGTTTACTGTATCACAGTATACCTAGCTATAGAGTTTACTGTATCACAGTATACCTAGCTATAGAGTTTACTGTATCACAGTATAACTAGCTATAGAGTTTACTGTATCACAGTATACCTAGCTATAGAGTTTACTGTATCACAGTATACCTAGCTATATCGTTTACGGTAAAAAAAATTGTCAGGAGTTTCTTTTTCCTAATCACGCCAGTCTAAGTTATGAAGTCTTCCTGTTGCGATTTTTATTTTACCTTTTCAGAGATATATAAAATATACATTTCATATTTATACGTATTTTGTATAAGTTGATATGGTTACTTCCTTTATGTATCTAATTTCATATGGTACATGTCAGTTACAGTTTGTGTGACATTTCATATTTAATTGTACATCTGATTCATTGCAAATTGTATTTAAATTTTTTGCTACATTACATTTGCATTTAATGTTACTTTTTACATGTAAGTTAAGGCATATATTAATAAATGCATTTTTCCAAATGTCTTGCCTAAAATTTTTATATAAATAAATAAATCTGAAAGCGTTATAACACTGTTTTATGTGCGTCATGTCTCCAGTCAAAATAACGGAAAAAAAGTAACGAGACGGTTTCACATATAAATCCTAGACCAGACTTGAAAGTCAACCACTGAGGAAAGTTAGACAATTATACATGTAACCATTATGCAGACCTGGTTGATGACAAATATGTATTGAGTTACAATGGATACAGCATTACAACATTGCTCATGAACATCGGATAACTCCGTGGGTGGGGTGGGGGCGTCGTCGCAAGCCATGGGCGGAAATACGCTACGCTCTCGTGTAAAGATTGCATTGTGGATTTTCGCCTTTGGTTTGCTATGTTGGGGGAAGTCGATATGAAGTGAACTTTTTAAGGGAAAATCTTCCAATACCCCGTTGCGAAAAAAAAATATGGATGAAGAAAATGTTCTTTGCACCCTTCAGAAATAGAATCAATCCTTATTCAGTAATTTCAGGTACGTCCCGAAGATTAAATTATTAAGGGACTATTTCTAATCATCTATTATTTCTTTTCAACCAAGAGGAAAATGTGTATTTCTTTCAGGAAAGTTGGATAATTATTTTAATAGCTGGCCTACAATTAATTACCATTTCACAAAGGTTAGGCGTGTAACTGTGATGCAATCCTTGCCCTTTTTTTCCTTTCTTTTGGCATTACAGAAACACGATATCTCTTGTGCGATCCATGATACTGTTTTTACAATAGTTATTCTAAATTGCTTTCGGGCAGCAAATATTAGCTTTGGAAACCGCGGCCTTGGCTCAAATATAACACTATCTGCTTTATGTAGTGCTGCATTAGCGAATACACCGTGTCCAGCAAGCTGAAAGCCGACCATGAAATACTTTGGCTTTGACGCTTTGTGGCTTTGTGGGTTTAACACCATCTTTCAGCACATGATAGGCTATACATGGCAGCCAGTATATTTGGTGGAGGAAGAACCCGCGAAGAACCACCGAACCACGGGAAGCTACTGGCAAACTTTCTGACATGCCCGCGTTGGTCGAGCCGCGATACTGGAACTCATGCAGGCAGACAGAGGTGAGATGTGTCAGTGATCTGTGGAGGGGAGCAATTCTTGCATATCTTACTCCCTCTCTCCCTCCCTCCCATCTACCTCCCTCCCTCCCTCCCTCCCTACCTACCTACCTACCTACCTACATACATACATACATACATACATACATACATACATACATACATACATACATACATACATACATACATACATACATACTTGCATACATAATACTGTATCTATCAGCCTATATTCATAGTAACAGTAGTTCGGTTGTAAAAAAAAAAATTCGAGCTCCAGTTAAAAGAGGTTCGTGACTCTTTCGTCAATCAACCATGTAACTGTATATATGCAAAAGGCATCAAGTGATTGTTACCATGGCACATCCACAGGCAGAATTATGTCAGGTTTTAAAAATTACTCGCTATTAGATTTCATGATTGTTTTGCAAATAGCAATAAAGTTCTTATTTTCTTTGCCTCGACAGCTTTAGTGATTTTCGTATTACCGTCTGCCTTTAGTTGATAACTTTAATTGAAGATGTTCATCTTTTATATGTAGAAATTAGATTTTACAAAAACTTCTCATTCCGTTCAATTACTTCGGACATAAAAAGGCTTGCATGGAAAACCCGACGCATTGGTGTTGCCTGAAAAATAACCCTGTTTTGTTTCCCACGCGAACGAAAAACAAGTTTTTAATCTAAACAAGCGGCAAACTGTGAGATGAGTAAGCTGTGAATTTTCTGATCTGACAGCACCTGATTATGGAGAGATAGGAGTATTCCAATTAACCAAAGATTTCAAAAAAATAATAGCCTTTTAAAAGTAATATAAATGATTCATAACCAGATGCTTGTTAGTTCTGTAAATGTAATAAAATCTTCTAAATACAGGAGATGTTTGCGATAACGAAGGATAATGAAATTAGGGACCAACCATTTAGCTTTGAGGAACGGGCGGGGAGGAGCTGGGAATTTTTGGATAAAAGATTTCCGGCCATCGAATAGCTTGGCAAAAAATCCTTGTTCTGATTTACTGGAAAAAGAACCTATTATATTCATTAAATTAATTTACAAATTTCATTCCGGTAAAAAAAAAAGACCTGTTCCAAAGAAAATCCCAGCTGACCCTCCCCCGCCCCCCAAAATTAAATGGTGTTTATTACAATCACGGGTTTAACCGATGTAGTCAAGTCTAAAACTTAAACACTGTTCACGAAGAGACGACACTCTTCTCAAATGCAAAGATTGTCAGTGTTAACAATCAGATCGCAAGTTCATTCCAAATATAGTTTTCACATGACGTCACAAGCTTCAAAATGATCTCCCTTTGAAATCATTGGCAGCCATCTTAATTGCCATCATCCAATAGGAAATATATCCCGAGTACGGGTGAGATTTGGAGCGGGGGGGGGGGGGGGGGGAGGGGGCTGCGTGAACGCACGTTTTTCAATTAATTTGCGGCTTGCCAACCAATCGCGTTGTTGGAAAAGACAACCGTGTGAAAAGAAACGCAAGACAAGGCTGTTGTTTGTTTGTGTTTTTAAATTTTGTTAGAGTCGGTCTCATTTCAGTCTAAAATGATACAAAGGAGAGTCTCCAGGACTCCTGTCCAAGAACTCCAGTCAATGAAAAAGTGATGCTGATATCAATAAAGAATAAGAGTAGCATATAATATTACGCTCCGCCAACATCCCGCCAACATCCCGCTCAAAGAAGAATAATGCTTACTTGAAGAGTGTTAAAAACACACAAATGCACAAGCAGTTTAGCAACACTTTAGTAAATTTATAAAACATCAACGCTTGCAATTCATGGTATTGTATATGAATAACACGGGATTTACGAAGAAAAATTACTTAGTAGACTTGTTCAAAGGTCGAACTATAAATTTTCTTCCTACACCTAATATTAAATACACAAATAAAAGGCTGATTTTTTAACAAACATCACCCTTAATGTATACAGTGTTTGATAATTGGCACAAGATTAGAGTTTCTGTAACTTGTTTGTGTATAGCATAATTGGATAATTATTACTAGTTAAAATGTTTGTTTTTTTATTGTTTTTTTTTTTTTTTTTTTTTGGGGGGGGGGGGTTATTAAATTTTCGACAGGAGAAAAAATATTTAAATCATTCACCTCCTGCGGGCTGATGAGTGTAGAATGGGCCCGATGCACCTTCCCGCATGTTGTAAGAGAGGACTAATGGAGACCGGAGCTGCGGTGGCTCAGTGACCTAAAGGATACGGTTCGAATCCTATCATTGGATTAGCCAGAGTTAGCTACAGTAGTGCGTCATTGGGCAAGGCACTTAACTCCAATTTTGCCTCGGCACTGAATAACCTCCGTTTTCATGCTGGGTTGTAACCAAACCAGATAAATTATTCCAATAGTACGGTTTGAAAATTGACTGAAAGCACTCATGGAGTAATAAATCCTCCATACATATATTTCCTTTTAAACGAAAATAAGGACTGTTCAAAAAAAGAGATGAGTGGAGAAAAAATAATTACACAATGCAGAAATTAGTTGAGTACAATTTTAAACAATTATAAGACATCAGTGCTTGAAAATTCATGGCATTGCATATGTACAACATGGGTTTTACAAAGACATCAATGCGACTTTGAGCGAATGAGTAAGGGACCGACCATTTAATTTTCATGGGGATGAGAGTGAGGGCAAGAGGGGCTGGGATTTTGCTTTGAAAAGAATTCTGACACTCAAAAACGTTTCCCCGAGTAAGTTTGAGATGGTTACAATTATGCTCTACAAACGCTTAAAATGCAGCAGCTTCTGGAGGCTTCGCCCCCTTGGCCCCCTCCTACAACCCCCTGGCATAATTCCTACTTGTTTACGCACCCCACCCCCACCCCCAACGATATTTCTGGATCCCCGACTGACATAAATCTTGATAACATATCGCATTATAACGGGTATTTCGAAGAAAAGAAACCATTCGTATAGGCAATACAACTCTAGTTGTAGCAGTGGAATATAATATTGTTGTGAGTAGTTGTTACACAGATAAAAACTGGAGATTAAATGAGAAACTTTATAGTTTTACAATGTGTCGATCGATTCGGCTTGCCAAACGAGTATTTAATCGATTTAAAACTAGTTGCATGATTCACGGGAAACTTAAAATTTATATTCATTTGACTCCATTTAACATGAACTACTTCTCATTATTTTTTTTATTGATAAAGCAGTTCGTTGCTTAGCATATTTCATGTTACCTTGCAAGGTACATTCTGATAGCTTTAAAATTCAATTATATATATATATATATATCGTGGTACTATCTACTCGAATGTGAGCACTTAAATCTTCCACAGTGTATTTATTATCGTGTTGGCAAGCTTTTATCTATACATCATATGATCTGTTTCATGTAAGGGAATTTTAGATTATTCATGACAGCGTTTTCGTGACTTTAATTTATGAAATCTGAAACGTTAAAACTTCTCATCTCTGACGTGGAAGAATTAAATATATGGTTCAAACGTGCTCCTGTCTAGTGTTCTCGTTTACTGTTTCACCGATTATCAAGAATTTTACATATAAAGGCGTCAAAATTGAGTTTAAAGTTTTCCCGTGGAGGTTATAAATTTGCATTTACAGACTTACATGCAACAGAGATAAGATTGCCGTATCTTCGTTTATTTTCTCGGCAAATACAAGCCACAGAAGTTTTAGCGGTTCCTCAGATAAATTCTTACATCAAAAATACTTTAAGTTGCTTG
Organism: Margaritifera margaritifera; assembly: GCA_029931535.1. NCBI lineage: Eukaryota > Metazoa > Mollusca > Bivalvia > Unionida > Margaritiferidae > Margaritifera > Margaritifera margaritifera. The sequence continues at coordinate 156,135 of JAQPZY010000730.1, forward strand.
TTTTGTAGACTGCTCCATGCGGTCTCAGTACTTGTGAAAATGTCACGAAATATAAATATTACACATTGATTGGGTAGGACTAGTCCTGATGTACATCATTTTGAACACCCTCAAGTCAGAAAAAGACCAGGGCATATATTGACGCATTGATTTATTTGAAATCCACTTAAACTCTTCTGCTTTTTACAGTCAGTTCGATCACCTAACTATAGAGTCTATAGTCGGACTAAAGTGTGGTTGAACTTAATATAGATTACAAGAGTGACGTCATCAAGAAAGTGTTGTCTGGCCATCGCAACACGTGTCGTTCCTCAGGTTCCCAATATGACGGATGGGTGAAAATGGTATAATGCAATTCTTTGAATACTAAAATTAAAGCCAAATATCATAAAAAGTTTGGATTTTGAAAGTAAAACGCTGTTATTTGGTGCTGAACTTTACAGTATGGTATGAAAATGTATTTAGCGTGAAATAAATTCATTTTTTCTTGTCTTATACCAACACGTTTATACGGTAACATGTCGATGATCTCCTATTTCCGGTAAAGTCAAACGTAAGCGTTAGGATAAACCACAGGGGATCGTTACAAATGAAATTAAGATTATCGGTCAATGGATAGAGGGATGGGGAGTCCAAATCTATAACAATATAACACAAGGTTCCTCAAACCCTCGGTATTTCCAACCTTGCAAGCTCGTATTATTTTCGTCTCCTAATGTAAAACTTACACCAGCTGTAATCAAGAATGGATCAATTTTCAAAACATCTCAACAGACCTCGTTCAATTCATGACATATTGGAGAAAATTCGATACTTGTTTGCCGATTTCGAAGACCTAGGTACTACCGGGACGGAAGTTGCGGTTAGCATTCGTATAGTCTTTGATTTTTCCCTTGACGGAAAGGTAAGTTCAGAACACCGACATTTATACGCTAATGTATAAGAATGTACAATATTTACTGCGGAATAGAGGTTGCTCTGAACTTACCTTAAAAACAAACAAATATTTCTTTTTTTACTTAGACTTAAGGTTTTACTCCATCGTTGCAAGCCTCAGGAGAAAATCCGCTACGCTCTTTATTCACCCCTCTGGGATAAGATTTCCTTGTTTCTAACGAATATACATAAATCTACTTAATCAATTGTTGCGAAGTAAAATGTATTTTAAAAGTTGACTCAGCATGTCCTTTCATGCTGACTGAACGACTGAACGAGCCTATAAAAAGTTTCTCTTCGAAACACAGTCACTTATCAATCGATTGAAATTCGTTGATGTTTATATGAGAGCTTGTTTCATTGTGTTGTTGATGACGAACTTTTGTTATGCAAATTTATGAGAATCGACTAAATCTTGTATGGGGTAGCCATGGGTGAAAAAATATCGTAGCGGACGATCCTTTTGGTCTTAATAAAACATCAACGCTGGAGTAAACATTCTATTCACCAGAGTGGCTAATGTATCAAGATTTTGAAAGTACTTCCCAGAATGCCATACGATAGGCGTCTGAGGTAAGATGATAGATTGTGGAATAGGCTGAGGATATCTCGAGTGCAATTGAGGATATCTCGAGTGCAATTGAGGATATCTCGAGTGCAATATAGTTACAATGACCATGTGAGAAAACTGATGCATGGTGCAACTGAATGACACACGGACATCAGGTGTGATACAATGAAATTTGGCTATATATTTGTTTCAAATGCGTAAAATATTCACTTCATTAATATTTCCATCGAAAAGGAGTACAGCAGTTCGTTCCTCAATAAATGGGGCAGGGGATATGTACTATTTTTTTTCAAAAGCGATTTGCTTTTAACCTGCAAGGATAACAATTTTTTCGAACATAGATTAAAATTATATTTACCATTTACCTGCAATTTTTACAATCCTAAAATGGTTCTGTAAAGAAACGGCTAGAACATTCCCGACTATTTCAGGCAACACATACCCACGTGACCTCTGGTTATGAATGATGATGCTACATCTTCTTACGACATGTATTAGAATACGCTCGCTTGCAAAGTTGGCGATCAAAGCCGCAATCTTGGCTAAAATCTGTTAAGCATTTCAATTAATTTGACCGTGATAGTGTTAGCTTGTGTAAAAATAGACTTCCTGCCACTCTGAAACACTTCACCAATGAATGTATGTATACCTTATCCATCAACTTAGCGGTCTTACCTATTAATAAAATAGTCCCTACTGGCTTACCTACCTATATTCGTATGTCACGCTTTGAACAAAAAGTTCATGCCTACCTTCCTACTTGCATACACACACACGCGCACATTAAAACATACATACACATGACCTCTTGTTATTGCTCTTGTTTTTATCACTGTGGTGGTGAAAGTTGTTCTGTTTGTTGTTGGTACCAGTTGTTGCAAATGTTGGAGGTTGTTCTAATGGCGGCGTATTTTTTTTTTCCCCACAAGCAGTGAGTTCCACTTGGGTCACTTATAACTGGCAGACAGTGATTCCTATCATTCCGTCCAGCTATTATCGTTATATTATTATTAGAACAACTTACCTCGTCACATAAATATACTGTAAATATTTGTTTCTGTTGTTTGAATAACTAACTTTACAAGTTTTTCATGACTTTGGCTATTTTCTTATATTATTAGACAATACTGGTTGAATAAAGTCACCTTTCTCTTTACTCACGTCGGATTTCCCAAGAAAAAACTGCAATCGAAATATCTCGTGGCTTTTCTAAAAAAATGCATATTTTTTTCCCAATCATTGAATAAAAAGCCCGAGGGTGTTGCGATTGGGAAGGACTGGCGTAATGATAATTATGTCTGGAAAACAAACTTATTTCGTATCAAACGTAAATGAAATACAAGTTTTTATGGGGAAAATCAGCATCCATTAAGATAAAGGAACCATTCATAAGCTGTGAATTTTCTAATCTTTCATAAATACATATGGAAAACTCAGACTACGGACCACTGCGTCGTTCAATAGCTTTTAAATAAAATGTAGTCCTTCGCAGCCAGAAACACATCTATTGTGAGTTCCCGGCTGTAAAGAACACCCTCTTTAGTATAAACACATTTCATTGCCACACATTGGATTATAAAAACAATTACAATGGAAACAAATTACAATAACATACGGGATCTTTTCCATTATAATAGTTACATGATATACACCGTCTCTCAAGTACGCAATCCTACAAACGAATATACTTTGTAATAATGAACATGCGGATTTATCACATGACGTCAATGACTGCGTGTTACACAGACCGATCATATTTTTTCTCGATATTCCACATGTGTAATATCATCTTATGTCACCTAATGAGGTAAATGTGTAATATCACCTTATGTTACCTAATGAGGTAAATGTGTAATATCACCTTATGCAGGGCCGGTTTAACCGCTAGGCAAACTAGGCGGTCGCCTAGGGCGGCAAAATTAGGAGACCGGCAAAAATTGAATGAATAAAAAAAAGGAAAGAGAAATAGCGTCAAATAGAAGATGATAAACGTCTACAAATAGAAAGAGAAAAACAGTAGGAAAGAATAAATATACAATATTCATTTTCGAAGTTAATTGTGAGGAGGGGAGAGGCGCAAGGCTGAAGGTTCGCCTAGAGCGCCAAATACCCTTGCGCTGGCTCTGACCTTATGTAACCTAATGAGGTTCGCCTAGAGCGCCAAATACCCTTGCGCTGGCCCTGACCTTATGTAACCTACTGAGGTAAATGTGTAATATTACCTTATGTCACCTAATGAGGTAAATGTCTATATCACCTTATGTTACCTAATGAGGTCAATGTATAATATCACCTTATGTCACCTAATGAGGTAAATGTGTAATATCACCTATGTCACATAATAATGTAAATGTGTAATATCACCTTATGTCACCTAATGAGGTAATATGTAATATCACCTTATGTCACCTAATGAGGTAAATGTGTAATATCGCCTCATGTCACATAATGAGGTAAATGTGTAATATCACCTTATGTCACCTAATGAGACAAATGTCTAATATCAACGTATGTCACCTAATTAGGTAAATGTGTGATATCACCTTATGTCACATAATGAGGTAAAAGTTAACGTTATATTAAGACAAAAACGCTAATGTCTCAGGCATCAGACTTTATTTCAAAGTCGCCTCTGGACACTAATTTCTAGTTGTATTAACAGTTTAATACAGCATTTGTGCTCATTTTAAAAGTGATTTTTTTAAATTTGTTGAATATATTGCGATGTTTTACTGGCCAAGACTCGCATATGACGTTATGACGTTATGGAAATCGTTTGACACATTTCATTTTGAAGTGAGCACTCGAATAAGATTCTCTGTGGAATCATTTGTCGGGGTCTCATTTAATCTGTGTAGCTGGATATTAACGTAAATATACGTATCCCAAAACCCGATGCTTCTCTATCTAAAGTTTTGCTAATACCCTTTTCACATTTGCACACAGTCTGGGGCCGTCCGAAGTTGAGGCGTCCAAAACTAGGACACTCAAAGGGCGATTACCACTATAGTCAGCCGCCGCCCTTTCACAATGATAAATTTGATGTGTTATGCTACCCGTTTGCCAGTCGTCAGTCTTCTCTAATAAAGAAGTTATACGGAACAATATTGGTTTAATAAACGACGCCAAATCGCCCTTTCAAAAAAATAACTCGGGTTATCACATTATCTCGCTGATTAAAAGCGAGACTAAAGATGTATGCCTGTTGTGTACGTACTGAAGACAATGGTGGATTTTATAACTGAACATCCTACTGAGTTTTGTTATTGGACATTAATGGTCCTTGTTTTTTTTTTATAAAGCCTTTAAAATCCATTAAAAAATAACAATAATAAAAATTGTCTAAGTATAAATAGATTCTAACAGCTAGATGTTATATTTCAGATTGGGGCCCCGGGTGGCCGAGTGGTCTAAGACGCTCGCCTTTACAGATCACTCACACATCTCACCTCTGTCTGCGTGGGTTCGAGTCTCGGGCTCGGCTAACGTGGGTATGTGAGAAAGCTTGCTAGTAGCTTCCCGTGGGTCGGTGGTTCTTCCAGGGTTTTTCCCTGGTTCTTTCCCCACCAAATATACTGGCCGCTATTCATGTGCTGTAAAATGGGGTTAAACCCACAACAACAATTATACTTCAGATCCTATCTCCCAGGCCAACAACTCGAGCTTGTGACGCGTATCATCAAGGTAAACACACAAGCCAGTTGTAATTGACACAAAATTCAGATACCTGTAATGACTTTTCAAGGTTGATGATTACATTAGATAATAACTGTAAATTAATTTCTAAGTGTAGCATTCATCACCTGTTTGACGTATTAGTAATGAGGGTATGGAAATACGGTTAAAGAAAAATCAATAATGTTCGCTGCGAGAAACTGAGAGTTTCTATCAATTCTTTAATGAAAAATCATCAAATAATGTGGGATATTAAAGGGATAAGGAAATAAAATTGTTTTGAAATGAAAAGTGATTATATCATGAAAACGTGGAATACATCGTTTTTGTGACAGGCATTATTTTGTATGGACCCGGATATGGATGCACTTTTTCACTTGATTAACCGTTGTACAAGTAATTATGGATACACTTTTTCACTTGATTAACCGTTGTACAAGTAATTATGGATGCAATTTTTCACTTGATTAACCTTTGTACAAGTAATTATGGATGCACTTTTTCACTTGATTAACCGTTGTACAAGTAATTATGGATGCAATTTTTCACTTGATTAACCGTTGTACAAGTAATTATTCGCATATTAATAAACAAAGTAAAATGTACTGTGTATATATAAAACTGCATATCATAATTTAAATGAAGTCTCAATCGGAAAAATAAAAATAAAAAATAAACAAATACATAAATATCATATACAATACTATGACTTGCGGGTGGGTTGTGATACATTTGTCAATAAACACATTTATTAAGAAAGAAGACAAAATGAAAAATAACAATGTGACCCAATGTGCTAAATGGATGATCATTTCAACTTGAATGCATTCAAATATATGAGAACATCATGCAGTGTTTCACCGTGTTCTTTCTGTCGCACTTCTGTCAGGCAGTGTCTTCACACCGGTAGCCTTATTTTCAATACGTTCCTAGAGCGGATGAAAAGGCCGAGGATGCGCCGACTGGAGAATACAGCGGAAGAAAAAGCCGAGGATGATCCGACTTGAGATTACAGCGGAAGAAAAAGCCAAGGATGATCCGACTTGAGATTACAGCGGAAGAAAAAGCCGAGGATGATCCGACTTGAGACTGTGGAAATGGTATATTATGTTCCCTTACTCCTCGAATGTCTTGGGCACAAAATTGTATGCATGTATCCGATACTCAAGCCATGAATTTCTAGTTTGGAAATGTATTCCATATTCAATCTATTACTTATTTAATGCTAGTCTGTGACAACAAGGTCTTATTGTCATGGAATAAGATGTTATGAGTGAAGTCTTGCATTCGAGGAAGGATGTAAAATGTCCTGAGTGTAGAAAGCTACACTATAGAAATAATCCGTCATCTGCAAGTTTAAATTGACAATGCTAAAAGAAAGAAAAGACAAACATGATAAAGTGCAATCAAATGTATATAACCACACAGTCGGTCCTTGCTTCAATCCGAAAAGATACAATAGATGCTCTCCAGTCCATTGACTTCAGACCATGAATAAATATGATGTCTTAAGCAGCCACCTCCGTGGAAAGGATTAAAGAAATTAACATTGGCGTCTTAAGACATGTAACTGTTTTTGTAGATTTATCTCTATAATATTTAGGTTTAGAGATCTTTAAAGGGTGACTGTGTAATGCAGGTGATTGCCTACTGGAGAGGACCTTAAAGCCAGGTTTGACTTTAATCTATAATGTCATGCTTCATAAACATGTCATTTATATGGCCAATAATATTAACTGCAAGAGTTCCACCGGTAACACCAGATAACACTTTGAAATAAACAGTTGTGGTCAGGAGCACTAATGAGTACACCATTCATAGGGTAAGATTGGAAAATTGACTGAGATCCTGTCTGGCGTCATATATCTACAATGTTTATCAACAACAAGACTTCCTCGAGCTCCATACTATTGATAATATAGGAGTTTTGCAATATCTAATTTCCGTCAGTTCCTTTCGAAATGTAAATACACAAAAAGTTCTATAAAAAAGTCGGCCTTGCATGAGTTACTATAAAACATCAACCCTATGAATTAACCAAAATGATAAAGCGAAAAGTTAATGAGTTACATATTACTTTTCCTTCAAGGCGAAATTGTTCTTCGTAATATCCCTTGTGTTTACTTAAGTGCCACATGTCTACTATCCTGGTTTACGCAAAAAAAAAAAAAAAAAAAAAAAAAAAAAAAAAAAAACAGCTAGCATTCATTTTCATCAGAATAATGTGGAATTTAGCATAACTTTCCCAAAGAAACTCTGAACTAATTATATCGATTGATTTCCTTTTTCGACTACGTAATTATTTGTGTAGATCCAACGAACAAAATTTGATCATCGAAGGTAATAATGCAGTATTTAAATTGTTTCCCTCGATCTGGCATGGAAAATACGACACACGTCGATTTAAAGCCAGCTCATTTAGGGTAAATTTTTACTTCAGTCATCATTTCTAAACTTTTCATTTTGTATTTGTTGTCATATAAGTTGTACATGGCTAAACCAATACTCTCAGATTTCAGGATCATTTAATTATTCAATCCACCAAATGCGTCTTCAAAAAATTAGATCAACATTTTAGTTGATATCATATTCGTTGATTTGGAAACGATGTAAAATTTAAACAATTACTGAGGAGCAACTTCAGAATTTTGTGGACAAACACAAAAGGTATACGAATATCCGGGTGATGTTAATGATGGATGCTATGGTTATTTTCATTTTAGACAACACAAAAATCAGATTATAAATTGAATAGGTCTTTAAAAATGTAATCAAGTAATATCATAAACTAGAATAATGACTACTTGTGACCTACAACCCCTCTCTCGTCCCTCCACTGTTTTTTTCCCATTGCTCCGATATCTACTATGGACAAAAATTCCACCCAATACTTCTATAATGTATCGTTCTTTTATGTATATTTTGTCTTATATTTTCCTTATTGTCGGCATTAGGCTAACATGTTAATGTATGTATTTATATATATATATATGGATCCAGTTGTCTTTAAGAAAATACAAGACTGCCTCCTGTCCAAAACTCAGGTTCATCCCTGTAAAATAAGCATTGTGATTACCACTTCGTTACCATCTATAATATTACGCATCAAAACATGCCCGTCCCAAGGACAGATAAGTCTTACTATCAGAGTGATGGGATCAAACATACAGCATGCTGAACATGTCAGCTTGTAAATATGATCACTGAAAAACACTCTATTCATAGACTATTTGAAAACTGGCTGAAAACAGACCTGGTTCATATGCTTTTTTTTCTCAATAAAACAATAAGGCATTCTTTATCTCTCTGATAATACAAAGGACTTTTAAACTCTGCTTTCCTGAATCTTCTCTGAAGAGCTGACAAAAGTATGTCAGTCTAGTTAATTAATTAATTAATTAATTATTTAATTAATGATTTTTTTTATTAATTAACGCAAATGAAAAAAATAAAATAAAATAAAAAAAGCCGATTTTAGATGAAAATCTATCAGGCTGTCAGTAGGAAGCTTCACCGGAAACACTTTATTCTCCGGTAATGTGAGCTGGAATTCATCTTCGTTCTTTTCTTTAACAACGCAATTGCTCTCTATATTATACACGATATTCAAGTCACCATAATATAATGAGAAAAGTTAGAAACGCAATATATGAACGCAAATTTATTTTTTTTAAAATATTATTATTATCTCTATCATTTATATCGAACACAACCATTATGCAGTTATTTTCTTCTTAGAGATCCATGTAATTCCAACATTGTAAGAACCATTCGAGTCAGACTATACTCGAGCTAATTTATGGCTTTCAAAAACTCGAGATGTTCTTGTTCATGGCGGCGCGGCCTTGTAACTTGTTACATGACCTATTCATCTCAGTATATAATGCTTTATTGATCATGAAATATAGACCACACCACCAACATAATTCGTTTATCTGAAGAAATTTAAGATGTTAATCCAGGGATGCTATTTTTTAGCTGGAGTAGGAATTGTGGTGAGTCATGAGAGCATTACTAACAACTACAGCTTTAAAAAACAAATATTAAAGTTTGAAATTCTAAATGATCGACCTTGCCCTGTAAACCAGACATTCCTAGATTAATATCCAGTCGCATTTATGATAAATTTAATCCTCGGATTCATTTTACATCTCTTCCTTGTAATAAACCATTATCTGAGTTTTGTATATTTAGCTTCATAAAATTATAATATGGTTTCATGAATTGTCTCAGCTAGAGTCGTTTTTCATGTAAAATAATTGCTATGGAAAACCAATTTGTTACAAAACCCATCATTAGAAAATTGAACATTAGCATAAATCGTTCGTTCGTTAGTTGGATTAACGACGTGTGTGGTCAATCGGCCATTTACGTCGAGTTAGCATAGAGTATGTAACATGATATTTATCCCTTGATTTGCGTCATTCTGCCTTCTCCGATAACACACAGGTCTTATAAACAATACCATCTGTTATATGATGACATAGATCAATTTCCAGGAATAAATGGATAGAGAGCATTCATAACATCTTATCGGAAACTGGGTTTCAATTTACTTAGGTTAATCAAAATATTCCCAATAAATCCTGGTTAGATCTTTAAGGAAATTGTTTATGGTCAGTTAATACAGACATGGGAATCATCCATTACTAACTCGACAAAAGCTGATACATATAGAATTTTTACACCAGAATTAAAATTAGAACATTATTTGTTAAAAGACTTATAAGAAAAAAATAAGGCAAATATAACAAATATTATTAAAAAAAAATAAGGCAAATATAACAAATTTTCAAACATGTAATCATTGTTTACCGATAGAGAAGGGAAGATGGGAAAATTTGCCTAGACATGAAATATTGTGCAAACTTTGCATGCAAAACTGTGTGGGTGATGAATTTCATTATCTCCTTGAATGCAGCTATTTCGGAGAACAAAGAAAGCAACTACTACCCAAACACTTCTATATCAGACCAAATGTACTAAAGTTTTAAGAAATATTGACTTCTGAGAAAGTTGGCGTTTAAATAAATCTCACTAACATGATTGATATTATTTAGTCAAAATTTCGTTAATTTCAAATCATCTTTACTGGATGTGTTTGTTGTTCTTTCCATTTTTTTCAGGTAGATAAAAGTACCATAGGTTCATTATTGTAAAGTAATGAGTTCACTACAGATTGATTTGTGTTCCATTTATCATAATTTATATTCTGTCTTTCCGATTATATCAACATCTTTAAGTTTAAACTTGTTCGTATTCCATTGGAGTATTGACTGGGATATTGCATTCAATCATATTTAAATTGCAATTACTGTGAATGTTTGTTATCGTCCATGGCTGATGTACATGCATGCAAAGTGAGATACTAATATTTTACCTCTTATCATCCGTATTGCAACCTGAGTGTAATAAAGAATTTGTCATTGTCAAGAATTTGTCAATATGTTTATGTAAATATTGCAAGCACAAGATGGTACAGCCCAATTGCATGGGGGAGCAGGCTGTTTATTTTATTCTAAGTTACAAATAAATCAGATATTAATAATTTTTGTAGACATAAGACTCGGAACATCTCACTTCTCCGTTTTTGATGACTAGCCTACATCAAGGATAAAGTTCTCAGTAATTATCTCAAATTCATTATGTTGATTTGTTTATGATCTTCGGTTCCCTGTTTACATATAAGATGGCCTCAACCAATTGTGCTTTCAGATTTTAAAAAGGATTGTCGCAACATTTCGGATCTTTAGCAAGTAGAAAAAAAGCCTCGAATGTAATACGGTATTCTCCACAAGTCCGACCATTCACTCCCGTAACCACAATTGTAAGACCTTTTCTTTTCCAACCCACCCATAAGCACAATATGGCGTCTTACTTAAAACGCCGACAGATTTTGTAGTAGTACTAATGAGTCGATTACGATATTAGTTTTAGCATGTTTATCCGTTGGCAGAAAGGCTCGAAATGTTGCGAGTGAAGAAACGCTAACTTTTCATTAGCCTCTGACGAACTTGGGCAATTTATGGCTAAATTTTAGGTAATGTTTTATCATCCTTTTACAGCGCAAGTTTGCCGAGTATTTGTCATTATATCTAGGTCAACAATGTATGAACATCGTTGGTTGTACAATCTAATGGTATACCATTAGAACACCTTTATTTATACTGTATTATAAACTTTTTTCATTTTCCCTAAAATATCATCTCCTTGCAACACCTGCTGGATTCCTGTCCGTGAATATTTTAGTGAGTAATAGCTAAATTAATAAAACTTTCGGTTCAAAGAGAAATATTTTGATTTTAAAATCAATTGATCCATTCAGGCTGTACAACAAGAGACCTGTCGATTTAAATCTAGTTTTATTCGAGGGAAAACGTGAATATTGGATTCATTTCTTTTTATTTATCTCTGTAAAACCATTTACTTTGGCTTTGTATTGGCTGTCATGAATACCTCCAAAGAGCTTTATAAATTCCCGCAGTGAAATTGGCTCTTGATGGAAAGTTATTTCTGTGGTCCGTTTTCCTTCCCCCACTCCCTTTTCATTCGGATCTACAAAGATTAATGCCCAATTCCGGTTCAGGACGTCAGGACGTCTTCTTTCATTTTAAACGCACTTTAGATATGTACTCATGAAGAAAATTAGGAAATGTGCGAGCTAAACGTTGAGTGCACGGGAATAGTGCTGCTGCCATAATCGCGATAGATATTTTAGATTATTTTGCGAATACTTCGAACAACACAGGAAAAGATTATCAATTTAATACTCAATACAACATAAATTAAAACAAAATCATAATCTGGGATAATATAGAACAATACCCACCCCCATCTCCAGTTCAAAAAGGTCTTTTATAAACTGTTTCTAATATAGCTCCCGATTTTCTAGTATATCACTTGTTTGGTGTATGTTGTACATGTATTTTTGATTGATTACTCATTTTTCTTGCCTGCAGTATGCTAAATTGTTTGTGTATGATTAGATCTACCGGTCTGTTTTAAGAGAGTTGATCGTTGATTTGAGAACTATCGAACCATTGGATTAAGAAAATGAACCATGAAGACCTAGGATTTACTGGTGTTCTAACTTTGAAATTACAATACCAGTGACTTAAAACATCATTTAGAGTATTTATGTTGTATTATCTACTACTTGGAGGTAAATACTCGAGTAGCTCGTGCTATCCTGCTGGCATGCGTTTATCTATTCATGACACGATCGTCTTATTGCAAGCAATTTTTCAATGTATTTATAGCAGAAATAAAGAGCCGTGGTGACTTAAACAGCTTCTACTTATTTATAAACCATTTGTTTTTATCTCAAGCGAAGAAAAACATGATATATTATCTAAACATGCTCCTTTCTAGATTACTTGTCTACATGTCTACAGCTACAGTCTTATTTGTTATCAAAAGAAGGTATATATATATATATATATATATATATATATATATATATATATATATATATATATATATAGAGAGAGAGAGAGAGAGAGAGAGAGAGAGAGAGATGAACTGCCAGGAATCAATTTCAGTATAATTGTAGATTAAAATAATGTTTCTCACTTTGAAGTGAAACATATTAAAGAACATGTATGCATAATTTGAAAAGAGAAGAAATGCATGCATGTACTTTAGGGGAGGAAAATATGTTTTCTGTGACCAACGTTTTGTGTTCTATTCGTGAGATCATTTGTGGTGTACACATGATTACTAGCGTTTCTATTTGGACCTTAGGTCTCAATCTATTGTAGCCCTTGTTTTTTAATAAGCAGACTTTCTAAAGATTTACCACACGAATTTTCAAATTTTTTCTTTCAATACTTTGGAAAGTGAAAACTACAATGAATCTTAATCATTGGCCAGCGTATTTCAAGATGGTACAAAAACATAAAAAATTACTATATTTCTCACAATCAAGAGCGTTGACTTCTTGAGACGAAAGTTTCCCATTACATTAATAATTCTATAGATAACCATTATAGTACAAAATAACGTATCGTGAATATGCATTCGTTGAGAAACCGAGAAAACATCTTAGATTATTTCTAGAATCATACGAATACAGGATTACGTATATCCTAGTTTTTAAAAAAAATGAAATAAAAAAGTATAAAAAAAAAAAAAATCGGCTCCCATTCCAGGTCTACGTTTCAATCCTAGAGGGGTCTACCTGAACGAGATTGATGAAAGGAATTTGTTCTGAAATCTGCACATGCAATTTGAACGGACTCATAAAGGTAGGCGTCGTAATTAACTGTAGTATTATTATACTAGTTCATTACGGTAGTTCAAGCCCGATTGTTTTTTTAACGCACATTAGTGGTGAATATTGAGGAAAGAATATCAATAAAAGTCTATTAAATATTGCAATTAAATTGATGGCATGGCAACAATTATCGTTCACGAAACAAATATCGGAAATGAGCAAGTCTGCAATTTTGAAAGGCGTGACGATAGCCAAATTGTTTTAGACAGTACTTGTTCATAAATAGATAAATTAAAATTTAGATCAACTACCGACTGTACTCGCGTATAATTCGGGTCCAAATGCAAACAACATAGACCCTGATCTGCCATCGCATAATGCGCCAGCAGATCAGGGTCTATGTTGTTTGTTCTACTGATTAGTCCTTACAAACTGCATAGACCCAGATCTGCCGGCGCATTATGCGACGGCAGATCTGGGTCTATGCAGTTTGTGGTTGGTATTGAATTATACGCGGGTATATACGGTATATATCGACAACACTACTATAGCGGTCGTTGATAAACACATACGAGTTCATGTCGGCATTGACAGGGAGCACAGGTTGGTTGTTGTGACAACCTAACGGTTGAATGAGTACAAATATATAAGTTATCATTACACCAAATGGAATCGATTAACCTTGTAAAATTTTAAATATTTAAATATACTTTACTACATAATAATGGTCACGACAGATGTGACCTTTATCATCTCATTTTAAGTTGACTAATCTAAACTTGAGTTCACTGATGTTTTCTGCTTTTAACACCATAGGTTATCCCCCGATACGTCTCCGATTGCCCGATGGATGCAAGCTTCTGGTTTTTGCAGATATGAAGGCATTTAACAAATCACAGAAAACAGGATAGGTTGTCATGGAAACGTAACTTGTCGGACGGGGACCAATTCAAATTATACAACCGATTTCTTAATTTCCTTGTTAATAAAAATCTGTTGTCGTCATCTAACAATGGACGTCTTGAGGCGAGTGTAAAAAGAAGAGAAACAAGAGGAAAATAAAAATGGGGAGTTATAATAAGAAAGGTACATTGTCAAAAGAGGTTAAGAACTAAATGATCAAATCGACGTTAACATATGTAGAAGGAGAAAACTTTTCAAAACTGTTATGCATGTGTTAACACCATAGTGCGGGTTTTGGGGCATGCGCTGTGGTGTCGCAACGGTAAACTCTGACCATGGTATTCAAGGCCACGTTAAATAAATAAATCGCCATCATGTTTCATAAAAGTTACACTCGCAAAGAAAAGAAACATTCATAGTGGGTTTTTAAAAACTGTTTAAAATCTTTTCACACCTCCGAAGCATATCGTAAATAGTTTTAAATAGAAACCTACCGCAGCTAAAGACTTTGTCTTTAATTTTTAGACCACTCATTCTGATTTCTACATCTAGGCTTCGGAGTGATCATGTAAATTAAACACCTTCAAGTCATTGTAGGGTGCCTGTGGGATTAAAAAACAAAATGTATCCATGGAGGTAAAGACTTTTTTTTAAAGACAATTGAACTTGTTTGTTTTGCGTTATACAAGGATTAGCAACTTTTTTGTATACAAAATTTTTAATAAGTGAGTGGTCATAATTTACCGGGGGAGGGGGAGAGGGGCAGTGTAATTTAGGGATAAGGTATGACTTTTATATGCAGTCAGAAATGAATTTTTTTTTGTATGTGTGCAAAACTAAAGGTAGGTTACCCTCGTGTGTCTCATAATATTCTGTGTAACTTTGTTAGGGGTGGATAGATCTTAATTATTCAGATTACCCCCACACACAAACACACACACCACCACCACCACCACCACAACCACTACCATCACACACACCACACAAAGAAATAATGGCTCCTCCCTAAATGTTTTATGCATGTTTTTGGATAGTCGTATTTGTTCAGTAATGAGAACAATAGATGTAATCATCATAAGACGAACAAGACGTATTTTCTCCAACATTGTTGGAATTTAAATTATTTTATATTTGCACATTGTTTGATTTATTTCTGAGAACTTTGATACTCCTCCGGTTGTATATTACCAATAGACTTACAGTAAACAATAGACTTACAGTAAACAGTAATTTTTAACCTTTACATTATTGGTATATTCATACACTTTTTAAAGACTGGTTACTATTATTATATTCAAAAGATATGGATCGGATAAGACTGGTTACTATTATCATATTCAAAAGATATGGATCGGATAAGACTGGTTACTATTATTATATTCAAAAGATATGGATCGGATAAGACTGGTTACTAATATCATATTCAAAAGATATGGATCGGATCAGACTGGTTACTATTATCATATTCAAAAGATATGGATCGGATAAGACTGGTTACTATTATCATATTCAAAAGATATGGATCGGATAAGACTGGTTACTAATATCATATTCAAAAGATATGGATCGGATAAGACTGGTTACTATTATCATATTCAAAAGATATGGATCGGATATGCATCTCTGAGACTTTTGTAAATACGCTTCATGCTAATATATTGAATGTATTTGCCAAATACCTACCTTATATACTCGCGTATAATCCAGATCCAAATGCAAACAACATAGACCCTGATCTGCCGTCGCATAATGCGCCGGCAGATCAGGGTCTATGTTGTTTGTTCTACTGATTAGTCCTTAAAAACAGCGTTGACCCAGATCTGCCTGCGCATTAAGTGACGGCTGATCTGGGTCTATGCAGTTTGCAGTTGGTATCGGTTCATTTATTCTGAATAAAGCTATATACATATTCATTGGTACAATATAGACGAGTCCTTTAAGAAATTGAAAATTGTAGAATTATTTTCTGAGAAGACACCAGTCTACTGGGTGAAAATATCCACAAGAAAATGTTGCATGAAGTTATCACGCAAGTTTAGAGCACGTCATTTAAGATTTCTCTCATCAAGTTCAAAACACATACATACATACATACATACATACATACATACATACATACATACATACATACATACATACATACATACATACATACATACATACATACATACATACATACATACATACATACATACATACATACATACATACATACATACAACTTTCCTTTATATATTCAGAACTTTTATTCTAACTGTTTACAGAAGCTAATAGAAATTAAAGAGCTACTGTAACCTCCGGCAAATTTACACAATCTCTACCGGAACTTCCAATGTAAACAATTATTCTCAAAATCAGATACGGGATCCACTAGTTCTATCTATCTACAGTTTTTTGAAATCGTAACATCTTTATACAAAAAAAAAACAACAACTCACCTTGTCCAGTTGAATGTACACTAAAATCCAATCATTACTTTCCAGTCCGGTGAAGAGTTTGAATGAAACTATCTGTGACGACTTGCGATTTATAACATTTTATCGGGATGCCGGAGGGGGAGCTGGGGAGGGGGTTGAAAATAGACCGTTTAAACCCAGACCACTGCGCTATAATGAGTTTAGCGTAGTAGTATGATTTTCGTGTTGATCTCATCCCCCTTAGAATCCGACTCCAAGAGGCTGCCAACCATAAATATACAATCCAACAATAGTGTTGTGGGCCAACAGTTGACCCCTGAATTAGGAAAAAATATGCATTTTGAAACTATTCGTCATGACCGTTTTCATTTGTAAAAAGTCTGTGACGTTTTAGTATATTTGGATATATTTGGACTATTATATCCTGTACTTTAAGAATGAATATATATATATATATATATATATATATATATATATATATATATATATATATATATATATATATATATATATATATATATATATATATATATATATATAAACATCGAGAGAGAGAGAGTTGACTGGATGACTGGAAAATAAGTTACATCAGCTTATACGACCACTGCTCTCAGCTCACATGTTTGCTTGAGTTTGAGAAGCCCTGGGAAATCACAAACCTTTGATTAGAGAACAAAAACATTTGAAAGGAAAAATTCACGATTTCGATTAAATACGTATATCTATAAATGAAATATTTAGTGAAGGTAAGACGCCATTTTATTCTTCGTTTTTTTAAAAATTAATTTTAGGCCTGTGATACAATGAAATTCGTCCAAAGACGTTTTAATTAATTCAAACAACAGTCTTCAAACAAACTAAAACTAAACTGCATACGCGACCTCAGAAAAATCAACTCCTAATACAAAGATAAGTGAAAAAGATAAATAATTAAGAAATAGGGATAAACTTACGAGAAAAGGAAACATATATGAATGAATGAACAAGCGAAGAAACAAATTAACGAATATATGCTTGCACAAATGAATGAAATGAAATGAATGAATGAATGAATGTCGCTAATCCAAAACATCCAATATCAATCAGGCAAAAAGTAGGGCAAATAGATTTAATGTGTCTGTCAGTTACAATTAACTTATGCCCTTTCTCTTTACTAAGTGTTCAAAATAATCTTTGGTATTTACCAGTACAACAACTTTTCAATCAACATCAATGGAGTGAAGAAAACTTCGGCATTTCTTACAGAATCAAAATTACAAAACCACATGGACAGGGCAGTACTATCTAGTGTTAGGCTGTTACATGATAGATTCAGTTTGTGAACTCGTAGAGAATAGCTTACTCAATGGTTTATTCATTCAAGGATCATGACTAACAAGTGGTCTGGAAAATTTACAGACGTGAGGCTCCAGAAGAGGGCGGGCAGAGGATATTGCTTTTTTTTCTCCCCAAACTTTGACATATATCACATTTTCGTGGCCATGATCATTCAGCAGTAACTCGCTCGCCATGTATCCCTGCAGTTTCAAGTTCGATCTCCAGTTTCGTGATATAAAAAAAAACTAAAAAAAATCGCGACGCTCGTTCATTAGTTATACTAATACTGTTAATGCTAATTTCACGCAGATAAGTTAGATATTAAATGGAAAATAATTGTGAACTTAGGCCATTACGTATTTTCTTCCGACTTTGGCTGTCCAAAACGCATTGTGATTGGTTCAGGATTGACACAGCTTCGAACAAGTACTCGTGTCTGTAAATTCTGATCAATGCAAACAAGACGAGAGTATTTATATATTAATTGGGGACAAAAAACAATAATTGTACGTTTTATGATTAAAGCAATGAAGATATACATTCAATGAGTGGTCGCTGGTGCCCGGCCTAAATTAGCAAGCTAATATCATAGTCTGGTAACAAATAAATTCTGTGTCTCCGAATTAGTTAGTCTTGTAGCGGAGTATATAGAAGAGAGCATACGACACTGGAAACCAGACTAACGAGCGTGGTGCATCATGGGAAAAATTATAGAAATTGGGTACTTTCACTAAGATGGAGGACGATAGTTCTCTGCGGTCTCAAGAACACCTGAAATCTGACGTAGTAGTCATCGAACAGTGAATGCCGCTTTCATGTGAAATTGATTTTTAACCAGTCAAATAATCTGTGTGTGTTGAAAGAGAACATTAATATTTAAGGTACTCTATAAGCCAATAGCAATGAACACATATATGTGATTATACTTATCATTTAACAAAGCAAGACGTTTCTTTTTATCACTGAACTAGAGACCACTTGCGATGTCTGACGCCTCGTCCTTCAACCTCATTTGGGAATCTTTTAATTTGTATTAATGAATAAAATCAGAAGCTAAATTTGCTTAAAATGAGACACTTTATCTAAAACATCTATATCCTCTGTTCCTTTGTTTCTATTTTGTGTTGCAATTTGGAAAGATATCATATGTTGTCACGGAATCGTATAAATCCCTTTTATTAAATACAGTGTAACAACGATACCCGAGAGTGAGTTACGTATATGTTACAATATTTCGAAACAGTGAGTTCGGTTCACCCCATGCCGCACGTGCGAAGTACATTCGATGGGAAAAACCGAATGCATCAAGCGTACGGACGATGTAGAGCTGCATCGTCTGTGTATAAATGCCTCACCGTAAGACTAAATCTTTACATTACGGAACGTCTTGTCAGTGAGCAGTCTACTTAAGATTTGCACGTCTTCAGCTGTAGAGGTACGTAAATTATTTATTAATTTATGGTGTATATTTTCTATGTAGCTTCGACTTGGTTAGTACAATGCAAATATTTTCTATTCTTGTTTGTTCTTAATAAGAGCTTTATATTAGCAATATAAAGTGGCATTTTTAGGAAACGTTTAGTACCATAAGATTCTTATCGGACACGTGTAGGTTCACTTCTGAACTTGTTTATTGCTTTGTAATGTTGTGCCGATAATGTAATTTGTATAACTTACCGTATATAACGTCATTACGTGTTATCGTATATGCCCGTGTCGATCATACTACACGGTGTTAGATTTATTTTCAGCTGATCAGAGTCGACGAGGTCCCAGCTATAGAGGGGACAATGGAAGCTGACTATAGCAGCTGTAAAGCTAACCATAGCAGCCGTAGAGCTGAACAGTGTGTTGCTTGAATACCAGGTGATCGGGCGTTGCTGACCCATTGGTGGGCGTGGATCGCTTGATTGACCAGTGCGACTGGCAGCCAAGTATGCTAGTGACGGAGTGTTTTTGAGTCACTCCATATATGTAATCTTTTAGCCGTGGGCTAATTTTGGGTTTTTGTGATACCCAGTGGTTTGGGAGTGTAAGATATTTTGCATGATATCTATCCCATTTGTTTGCACCACATTTTATTATTTGAATAAAGTGCCTCATGTTTCATTATTTGAGGGTATACATTTTTGCTATATGAGTAAAAATACATAATTTTTGCTATCTGAGTAAAACACATCATTCCTTTCGTCGTATGAGATGAATCATTAGCCTTTATCATTGCACTGTGTATTTATTTATTTGTATTCATATTTGGGTTACCTTATTAGGTTCGTGCGGATTATGTTAATTTGTCCAATATTTGGACCCTATACACGCACGTATTAATCATAACCTTTCTTCCCATTCAAGTCATTCATCAATAAACATTGCATTTTTATCACCATCAACAGTGTTCTGTTATAAATCCGAAATCCAACCTGGTTATCTTGTTACATATGTGTTAGGACTATTTTGTTTAATGAGTAATAATATAGGATAGGCCTTACACATAACTGAATGCGTTAGAGGCTCAAATCAAACTCAAGTGGAGAAAGGCTCCTTTGAGGGCGATAACTAAGGCTTATGTCGTATTCTTGTTAAGAGTTTAAAAAGATGTCGAAATACATGCTGTAGTTTAAATCAGGAATGACACGATAGGCATGAGCGATAGTCAGTGTGTAGAGTGTTGCTCGCGGGTCTTACACCCCAAACTTGATGCTAAAATCTTGGTGTTACTCGCGGGTTTTACACCTCAAACTTAATGCTAAAATCTTGGTGTTACTCGGGGGTCTTACACCCCAGACTTAAAAATAAAATCTTGATGTTACTCGCGGGTCTTATTCCCCAAACTTGATGCTAAAATCTTGGTGTTAGTCGCGGATCTTACACTCCAGACTCGATGCTAAAATCTTGGCGTTACTCGCGGGTCTTACCCCAAACTTGATGCTAAAATCTTGGTGTTACACGCGGGTCTTACACTCCAATCTTGATGCTAAAATTGTGGTGTTATTCGCGGGTCTTACACCTCAGACTTTATGCTCAAATTTTGGTGTTATTCGCGGGTCTTACACCCCAGACTTGATGCTCAAATCTTGTTAGGGGCCAATACATACTAATACAAGTGTAATATTGAAAATAGGAAACAAGCAAATTGAAGTATTGATTACATTCTGTAATAAGTAGGAAGGGCACCTGGCTGGCATTGGATAGAGCTGATCCTAATTTTGAAAGTCAAATCACCATTGGGGGTGGGGAGTGTACTATTTTTTAGGGTGTCTGATTAATCCCTATCTGGAAGGAACTCTGAGGCACTTTAAAACAAATTCAGAGGTTTTCTTCTTCATATTTGTTTTCAACTTTTGTCTTTCTTCGTACATTCTCCTATGTAAATTGTAAAACGGACAGACGAATAGTTAACAGTAAGAGACATACGGTCAACCAGACGTAAAGAGAGACATGTTAACGTAGACAGGAACACAATCAGACAGACAGACAGACAGACATAAAAGACATAAAAACGGACTGACAGAGAGACAAAAAGATAGATAAATATGACAGATGAACAAAAGCACCATGGCACCCATGCAAGGCACTCCAGAACTGAGTTGATGCACCATGGCACCCATGCAAGGCACTCCAGAGCTGAGTTGATGCACCATGGCACCCATGCAAGGCACTCCAGAGCTGAGTTGATGCACCATGGCACCCATGCAAGGCACTCCAGAGCTGAGTTGATGCACCATGGCACCCATGCAAGGCACTCCAGAGCTGAGTTGATGCACCATGGCACCCATGCAAGGCACTCCAGAGCTGAGTTGATGCACCATGGATAAGATATGTTTCATTTGAAGCATCAGTACAAAATGCATTCCTCCTTATACTGGTTACTCTCTCTCTCTCTCTCTCTCTTGCTCATTTCCAGGACTAAGATTTTCACTGATATATATATATATATATATATATATATATATATATATATATATATATATATATATATATATATATATATATCAATTACACTTTATATTAATAGGAGTATAAATAAGGGCGCTCTGCGTGGATACAGTAAATGTCTTGCATGTAAAGATTTTAAACGATTCTATATCAAATCATTATTCAGTCCTTTCGTAATCTTTTCATAAATTAACAACCAAAATCATTTCTGAAGGGAATAACTAACTAATCCTGTTATTGTACATAAATCAGTCATTAATTTTTTAATGTATGATGATGATTTAATATTACTATCCGTCTTTAAATAAGAATTACAACTTTGTTTAAATAATTTTGAGGACTACAGTAACACTTGGAAATTAAATTTCAGTTGTCGTTTATTTATTCTAGAGTGGGAAACTTATAAAGGATGTCTTGTTTATTCTAGAGTGGGAAACTGATAAAGGATGTCTTGTTTTGTTTCGGAAGTTGTTCTCTACAGATAAGATAGGCATACAAATATTTAGATATTGTAAAAAAAGGCTTCAGGTTAATTCACTGTGCTATTGCTAACCTTAGTAATAAGGCCTTAACGTAGTTTATATATATATATATATATATATATATATATATATATATATATATATATATATATATATATATATTTATATATGCTAATCGAAAGCTTTTCTTGAAAAGTTTTGACTCCTATGTTAAGCCCGTTTTATGCTATGGTTGTGAACTTTTGTCAGTCTACATTTTAAATTTGTATAAATTTTTGTCTTCTAATAGTGACTAATTCTCTCTGGAGAAGTCCTCGATAATAGTTTGTCAAGGATAATTAGCACACAATTTTGTAAAGATCTAATAGGCGTCAATAAATATGCCACTAACATTGTCACTAAAGTTGAAATAGGTCGCTATGAAATACCTATTTCAAAGCTGTAACAAGTCGCTATGAAATACCTATTTCAAAGCTGAAATAGGTCACTATGAAATACCTATTTCAAAGCTGAAATAGGTCGCTATGAAATACCTATTTCAAAGCTGTAACAGGTCGCTATGAAATACCTATTTCAAAGCTGTAACAGGTCGCTATGAAATACATATTTCAAAGCTGAAATAGGTCGCTATGAAATACCTATTTCAAAGCTGAAATAGGTTGCTATGAAATACCTATTTCAAAGCTGTAACAGGTCGCTACGAAATAGCCATTTCAAAGCTGTAACAGGTCGTTATGAAATACCTATTTTAAAGTTGAAACAGTCGCTATGAAATAGATATTTCAAAGCTGTAACAGGTCGCTATGAAATACCTATTTCAAAGCTGTAACAGGTCGCTATGAAATACCGATTTCAAAGTTGAAACAGGTCGCTATGAAATAGCTATTTCAAAGCTGTAACAGGTCGCTATGAAATACCTATTTCAGAGCTGTAACAGGTCGCTATGAAATACCGATTTCAAATTTGAAACAGGTCGCTATGAAATAGCTATTTCAAAGCTGTAACAGGTCGCTATGAAATACCTATTTCAGAGCTGTAACAGGTCGCTATGAAATACCGATTTCAAATTTGAAACAGGTCGCTATGAAATAGCTATTTCAAAGCTGTAACAGGTCGCTATGAAATACCTATTTCAAAGCTGAAACAGGTCGCTATGAAATACCTATTTCAAAGCTGTAACAGGTCGCTATGAAATACATATTTCAAAGCTGTAACAGGTCGCTATGAAATACCTATTTCAAAGCTGTAACAGGTCGCTATGAAATACCTATGTCAGCTTTAATTCAGGCTTTCAAAAACCTCCGTTTGAAAACCACTATATATTCTCTTACGTCTCAAAAGTACATAATAATTTAAATTCGTTTTTTTAAACGAGAAAAATCGATTTCTGATCAAGTTTGGGATAGTAAATGCACATTGTGGAAACCAAAACTTGTCCACGTTCTGAACAAAAAAAGTTGGTATTACCTAGACACCTGGTTATTGGTGACAAAATCAACTCAACTGAGACAACATACAATGTACTCCATACTAAGATCAGAGATCCCAATGATTGTTTTACATATCAGTTGACTGGTGTTATCAATTATTACCAAGTTTAATTTGAAAATAATTTACAAGTAAATACAACTGCCTACCGTGGATGAAGTTTCCAAATGGCATACTGTTTTGAAACTCAGTTTGAATATTTAGAAATCTAAAATAAGAAATTTAGCCGAACTGCGTATTTCAAATTACACACGAGAGAGAGAGAGAGAGAGAGAGAGAGAGAGAGAGAGAGAGAGAGAGAGAGAGAGAGAGAGAGAGAGAGGTGAGTTTGGTTTTATGGGTTTAACGCCATTTTTAAGCACATGATAGGATATACATGGCGGCCAGTATATTTAGTCGAGGAAGAACCCGAGAAGACCACGGCAAGAACCACCGACCCACATAAAGCTACTAGAAAGCTTTCTCACATACCCACGTTGGACTAGCCGAATCTCGAGTTACCTCACTTTCCGGCAAGGGATTGCCTCCCCATAGTAGGTATTTTACTATACAGTAGGGGTGTCAAACTCATTTGCTATGGCGGGCCAGATTTGATATAAATAATACATAATAATAATAATAAATAATGAGTCTGGCGGGCCGTATGTTTGACACCTCTGCTATACAGTATCTAGCTGAAAGAGTATTTTTCTAAGTTAACAATGATTTTAAAGAAATAGTTCTCATCGATTGAATTAAAATTGATTACTTATTTGATATAAACATAGTGCCATACGTCATGACTATTATAAGCAAAAAATGCATACAATTTTCATATTTTTTCACTATTTTCAGCAAAGTACCTACAGTGGGGAGGTAATTCCTATAATTAAAGGGAAGCAACTTATATAATACTTAAAGAATCAATCAAAAATATTTAGAGGGTTTAAGCTGAGGTCCTCGTGTCCAGACGCATCCCAATAAATTCTGATACATTTTGGAGACTCGACGAATCGGCTCACTGCCATCATATGCAGGAATATCCAGGAGTGCTTAGAGGCATAGTTTATGCTTGGATTCAATGGATGGAATATTTACTACGATACATAATTTTCCTCAGACCAACGCTAAAAAAATAAAGACTTGCGCAATGGAAACAACCTACCCAAGACAGTTACACGCGATCCAGGCCCATGTGAACAACATCTTGCTAAACAATTAAGACAATAGACCCATTTCGTACGAAAAAGCATGTTTTCCAACAGTTTGTGTAGTCCACATCCCAATTCGAATGTATATCTAATATCACAGGCCGGTAACCATTCAGATTTCTCTTTCTTCTGATCGGTTCAGCGGTGATACCATTTAAAAAAAAAGTTTATGCCTAACCCAGTCTACGGAAATCGCCCCTCCACCCTTTCATGATCGCTTGGCAGGCACTCTCCACCATCGTCGCTAAGTAAGCGCCTCTGCTGTCTAGTGATTCACTATACAATTTTGTATATTAACCCTACGCAGACTAGTTCTGCAGACTCATAAAAAAATGTTAAGAGTATTACAAAATAGTTTCGCACGCTTGATCTCTTTTCACTTTTTTTGTTGTGATGACTTTCCAAAGTCAATCTAATACATGTCTTGATTGTAATCTGAACTAAGTAAACTTCTTCGCATATATGTGTTTTCGTAAACGTAAAATTGCTAAGTGAAGCAGTTGCGTTGTCAAACTCATCAGTTTCAGAGGTGAGAAGTTCTTGCATCTTGTCGATTGGAACATCCGCGGCCTTTTCATCTAATCCAGAAAAAAGCCTCATATGTAATTAGCCGCCTTTGAAAACTATCTTCTGAACTACTTTTGTTCACATGGCTCAGTATGGCGGCGGAAGGAGACAGCGTCACACTTGATATATTGTAATGCACTCCGCCGGAGGCGAATCACCAAAACCCATCAAATTTCTGTGAATTCCTACGACAACTTCCAAGGTTGTCTATAGACTTGACGCAAATGGTCAAACGATGTTTCAAATGGCACGTTCTCAAGCTCCACATGTGGTCCGCAATCCCATAATGCCTAAATGGAAGTGAATGGTTTTGAAAAACATCGCAACTTTTAAAGTTTGGCTTGATATGCTTAACTCCCCCGCGATGTATCATGGGTAAAATTAGAAAAGACTACAGCTCGTAGTTATTGGGGTCTCTTAAAGACCAGAAGTGTGACGCAGTTGACAGCAAATTCAACAAATCAAATTAGGCTGATATCTAGAGCCTATCATCTATCAACAACTAGCCTTGAATTCACAGTCACAAAGATGTTGTTGAAATATTGTCTACGTCTAACCAAAAGACTTTCCCGTCCTCGCAGGCCGAGGAAGCCTCCGCTCTCGGCCTATTTCGACTATTAGTCCGTGTCTTTTTCTGTCCATTTCGATTTTTGTGTTTGGCTGCGTCGCCTTTCTCATTTGTACGTTGAAAAACGCACCCAGAAATGTCTTTAGAGTAACTTCCTTTGGCACAGAAGTCGAAATACAGGGGTTTACATTCTGGTTCCAGACGTTTTCGCTCATTCACCTGATCGGTGTTGTTCGCTTCACAGGTTCCTAAAAATAGAGAAAGTAAAAGAAAATGAAGAATAAGTTGTTCATATCTCTCTCTCTCTCTGTCTTTGGAGAACGAATATTAAAGTAAAAAAAAAACTACATTGCCAAATCATTGAAAATTATAAGTGCAAACAGACAGCTTGTCTGAAATTAGTTCAAGAGTTTATATTTTTCAAAACCTGGTAACGATCTGCTGATTGCAACTATCAAAGTATCCAACATAAATTCTCTATTAATTATCCACTTTGTATGTCTCTTGTCTGTTATATTTTACGAGCAACACGAACCTCTCTAAATGCGGCAATAAATATTAATTAAGTTTCAAAGCAATAACTATATCCAAGACTACAGGACGACGCGTTAATTGTATCCCTCTTTGTTGATGCATGCATAACATCTAGCAGTGATTAAAAGACCACATTTGTACTTGAAACCATCATTCTACTGAACCCTTTTAGTGACCATTTAACCGATTTCTAGCTCTTCCTTGAGTATCTCTCACCTATGCCGCGTCTTATATACGACTTTACAATAACTGAGATAAAAATGACACAGTAACGTCAATGTTTTTGATGTTACTTCGACGATTCCTTCTTTCTCTAATTTAGAACATGGACTTAATGTTTGTAATTATTTGGTTCAGTCCGCTTGAGAACGTAAATAGGATACAATGGAATTGAACTGAATTAATCAATAACATCTGTTCCGTACGAATTATCTCAGCTTACATATATTCAAAAGAAACAAATAAGTGAGCAGTTATGCAAATTGCACTGTTCATGGTAAGGAATCAAAATTTGTTATTATACATTTACTTCTACATGAATCAACAATTACAGTCATAGATTTTACCTATATTTTAAATTTTCGAGCTCAAATTGATTTTGTGAACGAGATTTCGTTTTCCCGAAATTGAATGACGTGTGTGTGTGTGTGTGTGTGTGTGTGTGTGTGTGTTTGTGTGTACGTATTAACTCTAGATTTATGTAGTTTCCTTCCACATGTTAGAAATGTTACAGTACTTAAAACGTCCTTTTGTAACATGGAAAACAGTACGAAAACCAAACGGTAGGGAAACTGTGATAAACCGTACGAAGATTAAACTTTAAAATGATCACACCATTAGGGACAATTTTTTTAAAAAAAATTTTTAGGGGGGTGGGGGAGGGAGAGCTTGGAAATGTTTTTCGATTCGGGATACTTTTTTTCTTTTATCTCAAGATAGTTTCTTTTTCCAATGAGCAACACGAAACTCTCTAAAATTATTTCAGCTTACATATATACAAATGAAACAAATAAGTGAGCAGTTATACAAATTGCACTGTTCATGGCAAGGAATCAAAATTTTCTTGTATACATTTACTTTTGCATA
The DNA here is from genome assembly GCA_029931535.1 of Margaritifera margaritifera. NCBI lineage: Eukaryota > Metazoa > Mollusca > Bivalvia > Unionida > Margaritiferidae > Margaritifera > Margaritifera margaritifera. Next base: position 184,020 of record JAQPZY010000730.1, read on the forward strand.
ATTCAGCAATTACGTTCATAGATTTTAACTATATTTTAGATTTCCGAGCTCAAATTGATACTGTGAACGAGATTTCGTTTTTCCTAAATTAAATGACATGGGTATGTGTGTGGTGTGTGTGTGTGGTTGTGGGTGGGTGGGAGTAACCGCAGCAAAACGAGGCAATATAAATAAAAATTCGTACTAGTTATCACTTTAATAAAGTTAATGCGATGGTTTAGTTTAGTCTGATTCTTTGTAAAATAAAATGATTAATAACGATTGTGTTCTAATTTACACATGGAAAGAGATACACCAGTAAACCGGAGTTGCAATAAAGAAACATCCAGAATCCGCTGCTTTCCACTTGGATATTTAATTACACGTAGATTCCATGAGAAAAGACTTCGGTTTCACCATGGTTAATGCGTTCTTTGATGGTAATGTTATCGTTCATATAAAGTACGTGAAGATGTAAACAGTGTTTTCTTGAGGTGTTCAAAGTAAACTGCGATTGTTTGATTGTACGTATTAACTCTAGATTTGTGTAGTTTTCTTCCACATTTTAGAAATGTTATAGTACTTAAAATGTCTTTTGTAACATGGAAAACAGTACGATAACCAAACGGTAGGGAAACAGTGATAAACCGTACGAAGATTAAACTTTACAATGATCACACCGTTAGGGACTATTTTTTTTTTTATTTTAGGGTGGGGGTGGGGGAGGGGGAGCTTGGAGTTTTCTTTACATCCGGGATACTTTTTTCTTTTATCTCAATATAGTTTCTTTTTTCCGATGAATATAATATTATTTTGTTTGCTATAAATCAGAGGAAGAATATTTTTTCAAGCTATTTGAAAGCCGGATTTTTTCCCCCTTAGGAGCTGTGTCCAAACAGGCGCAACGGTATATTTCTCTTACAACAGGGGAATTTAATTGCTCGGGAAATGTTAGGGAAAGTCCGAAAACGGTAAGAAATAATATGGGAACGAAACAGTACCATCGGAAAACAAAACATTATCAAACGATCCGCAAAACAGTACCATCGGAAAACCAAACATTATCAAACGGTCCGCAAAACAGTACCATCGGAAAACAAAACATTATCAAACGGTCTGCAAAACAGTACCATCGGAAAACAAAACATTATCAAACTGTCCGCAAAACAGTACGTTACGCATATTGTGAACAACGTCGATTACGGAAAACTTTACAAATGTATGTCTCACTTTTGCTCAGTCAGAAATGTAACGGGTCAAATGAAATCGAGATAGCTCATACATGTGTATTATATCTGATATATCGAATTTATAGTGAAAAATATTCGGTTAGGCGAATTGTATTGGCAGTGCCCGACGCACTTCCCCAAACAATTAGTCCACACGAATAATTTTCAGCATAAAGTCGATGGCCAATTAATGATATACTTTACTACAATTAAAGACAGTAACGTCCGTGTTTTTCAGCTTTTACCTAAATATAACCTTGAACAGAATTTTGTATCTGAAAAACACGTTTTCCAGATTCAAGCGGATGGATTAAGGAAGCCATTTTTCGCAAATTCTTGACGCATAAATCCCATTCAAGTTCCCTTGCTTATGACGCCACATTATAATTTGAATAGAACTACTTTTTATGTCACAACATGCATTGTCTTGAATAATTTTCTTCTTGAGATAATCCGACCTCCCTTGTTCTGTGGTTCAGTATTTATGTTTGTTTACTCTTTCGTGTTCTGGTTATCGTTTGTAATATCTTTCTATTTTCCTTTGACGGATCATCTTCTTCATCATGGACACTCAGTCTCTTTTTTGCAATCTGAGAACTCTGAACAAAAAAAAAAAAAAAAAAAAAATCAGGGCGGAACATCATTTGGCCAACATCCTTTAACAAAAGATGCAGCTCTCTTCTTCATTTCGCATCTCTGAAGCCTCTGAAAGTCTTGAAAGCTAAATCTTTACATCAAACTGGGGAAATGGAGACATCGATTCAATTTCAAATTGAACTTCTCCGAAGATATTGTGATCCAAACACATTTCGTGACTACATGTGTAAACTGAATACATTTCTATCGAGCCTAAAAAGGCAACTTTCGGACAAATAACAAAGCAATTTTTCTAGAGACCGTGTAATACAGAGAAATCCCAAACGTGGTCTCTTCACGGAAGGAACGAAAACGAGAAAGAATAGAAAGTTTCGCAGGAGAAATCTTTGGCAAACCGGAATGTCAATACTTTCATAAACCTGTCACTGGTTAAGTTGCCTGACTCCGACACAAGTCTTCTCTCCAAGGGTTTCAACTTTTGTTACTGGCCCAAAACGTATAATATACTTGAATTAAAAGATAACCTCGCGAGTTTTGTACGCAGACTGAGAATCAAAGAAAAGTTTAGTGACGATGCTGGAGAATCCAATGTCAGTAACGATGAGCCTCATGGATTTCGCCCAATAAGCAATTATGTTCCACCCCTTAGTAAAGTTCCAGTTGTAGAGGCATTCTTGACCGCGGTGGAAAATTACATTAATTCGCACGAAAAAGGACAAGTTAACCCAACAGAAAAGACAGTCGCTGAAAAACTGCGCGAAATGGAAGATGTTGCCATCAAGCCAGCAGATAAGGGATCCTGCTTTGTTGTCATGAATACGTTTGACTACATCGCTGAGGCGAACTGGCAACTTTCAGAAGAGAGATTTTATAAGATACTAAATCATGACCCAACAACTGAACACGCTGAAATTGTGTGTAAGACATTACAAGACACTCATACTGCAGGACACATTGATGATAAAACACTGACTTACCTCCTAACAATTGACGCCAAACCAGGGAGAGTATATTTACTCCCTACAATTCACAAAGACGAGAACCCGTGGAAGCCAATCATTTCTGGAAACAACTATCCAACTGAAGAACAAAATCTCAATTCCTTGATTATCACTTTCAATCTGTCGGGAAACACTGCCTTCAAATATCTAAGGTACTACGGAATGTTTCAACAAAATATCGAAAACCAACCTTCCAGATAACACTCTTCTCGTCACTGTGGATGTCTGTTCCTTATACACAAATATCCCACGTGAGGACGGTATCATTGCCTGCAACGAAGCACGAGATGGTCAACCTGATCCTTTCCGCGTCTATATACTATTTGGTCAAACTTTTAACACATGTTCTTAAGTTTAACAATTTTGTACTGAACAACCAACACCTCCTGTAAGTTAATGTAACTGCAATGAACACTAAAATGGCACCTTCGTATGCCAATATTTTCATAGGAAGACTCGAGCGAAAGCTCCTCATTGAGGTACCCTATGGACCTCTAAGCTGGTACAGATTCATTAACGACAAATAATCAAAATGGATCGAAACGGGCAACATTTTCAACACATTTTTTTTAATTCGCGAATAATATCCATCCTACGATAAAATACGTCCGAGTCATGAAACAGGTACATCTTCTTAGCTAGTCAATCTACCTTGCTGGATGGAAACATAGAAACTGACCTGTGTTCTAAACCAACTGACTCTCACCAGTATTTACTCCCGACCAGCTGCCACTCCCAGCACGTAACAAAAAATCTTTCTTACGGTATGTGTGTTCGGACCAAATATATATGCTCTAATCCAGCTATATTTGAAAAGAAACTCGCAGAACTCAAGGTGCACCTTAGAAGGAGAGGATACAGAAGTAACTATATTGAGGAGACTTTTTACAAAACTAGATTCCTCGATAAATTTATTTGATTCTTTTGTATCTCCAAATTTGTCTTATTACTGTGAAATTTGGGGATTTTTGAAAGAAGACAATATATCCCTGGTACATAGAAAATATTGCAAGGGGTTACTAGATGTTAAACTTTCTACCAACAATATGTTTGCATATGGAGAGTTGGGCCGATATCCACTTTATGTAAATAGATGTGTGCGCATCACTAAGTACTGGTTCAAATTGCTCAACATAAAAATTGTATTCTTCGAAAAATATACCAATTAATGCTTACCAATTGCGAAAGAAAGAATTATAAAAACTGGGTTTCTAATGTGAGAAATATACTATTTATCTCAGGCTTTGGAGAAGTCTGGTATTACCCTAATTCAGTCCAGATATCTTTCTTTTTACCGCTTTTTAACCAAAGACTAAAAGACATATTCATTCTGACTGGAGTTCAGCAGTTGCTTCGAAAACTTCATATATGTATAAAGATATAAAATATATCTTCGAAACCGCTTCTTATCTTAGAATAATTGATAATGTCAGCCACATAAAGGCTTTAAGTAAATTAAGGGTTTAATCATATTCATTAAGTATCGTGACTTGTAGGCATGTGGGAAACGAACGGAATGAAATGAAATGTGAACTTTGTGTAAATAAATGAGGTCGAAGATGGATATCATTTTGTCTTAATTTGTCCTCTATACCTCTCACTTAGACAGTCGTATATTGATCCTTATTACTGGCAGAAAATAAGCATGTATAAACTACTACAATTACTTCAAAGTGAAGATTTAACAACTGCAAAAAACCTAGGTAAATATGCGTATAATGCATTCCAACTTAGATTATCAGCTCTCTCTCTCTCTCTCTCTCTCTCTCTCTCTCTGATTGATGTGTACACAGGTCTCTCTGTCCCCCCCCCCCTCCGAGGTTGTATGTATTTATTCATTAATTTATGCAACAGTGTATTGTTTATGAATTATGTATTGTATTGACTATGTGCTGTTCTGTTTTTCTTCTGTTCTAATAAAGGATCCCTCCTAAAAAATAAAACCAAGAAAACCAATAAGCTCGTCCCCTTCGTGGTACTTTCCACCTCGATTTCCCAAATTTACAACAGATCATTCGGAAGCAGTGGCACCAGATCGATATATTGTGGATCAGTGATTTACAAGAACTTAATGTTGTAAATATACTGATTTTTGTAAAATCACACATTATTATTGCTATTACGGTATGCACAACAAACAAATCCAAAGGGAAATGAAGTTATTTGTTGCAAGTCCAATAGTTGTGATGAAAGTAATATTCACTTTGGTTTTTAAACATTTTACTGCATATATTAAAAAAGCAAAAGAGTTAGACACAACTTCTTTGATCTTAGAATAGCCTTTCCCGTAACAAATATAAAACACATACTATTTTATGCATCAGGTGAAACGTATAAAATAAATTGAAATGATACGTGAATGAGTGTAAGAATTAAAACGAGTTAACCCAATCATTGTTTCTTTGAGATGAGAGATTATAAAGAAGTAAAGTAAGGTTAGGCACCATGGTTGAATGAGACACAGACAAACACACCAATGCATATATACAAATATATGAACATGAGACACACACAGCAATGCATATATATACAAATATATGAACATGAGACACACACAAACACACCAATGCATATATACAAATATATGAACATGAGACACACACACACACACACACACACACAAATGCATATATATATAAATATATGAACATGAGACAAACACACCAATGCATATATACAAATATATGAACATGAGACACACACAAACGCACCAATGCATATATACAAATATATGAACATGAGACACACACAAACACACCAATGCATATATACAAATATATGAACATGAGACACACACACACACACACCAATGCATATATATATATATATATATATATATATATATATATATATATATATATATATATATATATATACACAAATATATGAACACGAGACACACACAAACACACCAATGCATATATACAAATATATGAACAGTTCTTATGTTATTGAACATTTTAGTCGTATTCCTGGACGAATACATTTAATAATATTTGAACTGTAGTATAATAGCTTCAGATACTTGTAGACACAAAACACACACACACACACAGATATATATATATATATATATATATATATATATATATATATATATATATATATATATATATATATATATATATATATATATATATATATTTGTTAATCAAATGATGCTCGAGAAATGACCAAGGAAATCTCTTGCGGAAATATAATACTAGTGTTCAAGACTTAAGATTGCAACAAAGTTACTAAGACACTCTATTATTAAATCAACAGGTTACAAAACGGTTGCTACGTCTAAGAATCAGGTAAACCTACTTTAAACAATGTATTATTTATTGTGTAATTTAGAGTATCGTCGTCAAACAAAAAACATGTCTACGTCAGTATGAACTGGAGCTTTGAGTAGGTTATTCATCGAGAGGATTCGAGGATTCTTGTACAGTAGGTTATTCATCGAGAGGATTCGAGGATTCTTGTACAGTAGGTTATTCATCGAGAGGATTCGAGGATTCTTGTACAGTAGGTTATTCATCGAGAGGATTCGAGGATTCTTGTACAGTTTACATTAAAAGAAATAGTGATATGCTGTTTCATTTGATTCAGAGCAACTGTTACAAACTATTGACAAGAATATGTTTCAAATATAGATCCGACTTATGCACTGAACAGTTATTCCTCAGTGTAGCACGATAAATAGACATTTTTCTTTCGCCTGTGGAGTAGTAAGATGGCACTTAATTATTTTTATTTAATTCGTTTCGGAAGACAAAAATAAAATTAGAGTCTCCTATACTGTGAGGTAAATTGTTCCATAATTATATAGTCGTATGTAAAAGCAAACTTATTTGTCAACTGTAAACGAAAAAATCATACTTTAAAAATTTTAATTGAAACTGTTTCTTAAAGAATATCTCTGGTTCTCATTTTGAGCACTGCTGGTGGAATAAATTTCGTTTTAAAAGTCAGGTGTCATATGGTAAACCATTTTATAAAATGTAACTAGTTTGTGGACTTATCTACGCTCTTTCAAAGGTAGCCAACAACATTCTCTATATAAAAGCTCAAACCTTACACTTCTGGTAAGAATTGGTTTCGCTGCACCAATCCCATACTACATTTGCATACTCTAAAATTGGTCTGGTGAATGCCATATATATTTAGTTTAGTGAATCTCTATTCATTTTGAACTTGAACGCTCTCATTATTCCAATTTTCTTTGATGCTTTTTTGAAATAAGTTCTTAAATGTGGTTGTGCCAACTTCTATCACCCGTCAGAGTTACTCCGAGATGTTTATGGTTAGTCAAAAAAGCAATAGCTGTATTATCTAAAAGTATCTTTGGATGAGAAATGTGAGCAGGTGAAGTATTTTTAAATAATCCGGCTTCTGTTTTTGATGGATTTAAATTAGTAAGATGGCCATTGTTTGGTCCATCGATATAATCTTTGCAGGTCTTGGTTCATTATGATCAATCATATTAATATCTGTAGATATGTAAGACAGAGAACTATCCTCAGCAAGAAGTCTTTTTTATACTAGACAAACCTTCTGCAATATCATTATTATAAATAAGAAAAAATAGTGGACCAAGTACAGGTCCTTGGGGGACGCCTGCTCGAATTTATTTTATGAATGAAGCATTGGAATTTAAAAGAACCCTTCACCTTCTTAATGAAAAATGTAATCACAAAAAACACACAAAACAAACAACCAGTCTAGCATGTATCCTCTTACTCCATATTCACTAAGTTGGTGTAACAATCCTTTATTCCTAACACGAGCAAATGCTTTAGATATGTCGCAAAAAAAAAAAAAACAACAACATACACCTATAGTTATGCGTTTCTAGTGCTTGTGTGATTTGATAATGAATGTCAATTAGCTGGTATACTATTGAATTGTTCGCTAGAAACCCTGAATGTAAATTAAAGATGGTTTCGTTAAAAAAAATTGACAACATTCTTCAATAGAATTCTATCAAAAAATATTTCCACGCAACTATGAAGGGCTATTGGGTAATATTTCGATATTAAACATTTACGTCCCTTCTTAAATAAATGTATCACAATGGCGGTTTTCCATATGGGAGAAAATTTGCTTTCATTTTAAAATCTATTAAAGAGAAAGTAGATGGGGTTTGATTATAAAATTTGAGACTCTCCTGAGCAGTGGATGACTGATAAGATCTGGTTCTACCGCCTTGTCCAGAGGCAATAACATGATATCATCGTAAATCTCTTGTTCTCTAATTTGTACAAAGTCAAAAGTTTTATCAATGCGACCAAACTTCGGGGGTAAGGAAACATCCATGTCATCAATGTCATAGACTGATGCAAAATAATCATATATGTACTTTGTTTTTTCGATAGCCTCTGAAATCAATTTGTTTGAAGCATTTTCTTTTTCAACAAGCAGAGGAGGAACCGAGTTGAAATTTATTCCATGAATCAAAATCGAACAATCTTCCAGTTATGTTTCAAATTTGAATAAGTAAAATTAAAAGTTTAAAGTTCAACACATTTTTCGTTTGCTTTCTTTGATTAATCACTTTATTTCTTAGATTCCTATACATTTGCCATTTACAGCGATTGTTTGTCCTTTAAGCGATTTTTTGAACCCTATTTCTTTTTCTACTGAATTTTCGTACCATGCTGTCATACCAAGTTTGATCGTGTGAACAACACACACTAATGTTTTCATGTGGCATGTAAGTTAACGCCATATCGAATAATTTTGATGTAAAAGTTTCAGTAGCATCATCAATGGTTTATTTACTATTATTATTAGTAATTGATTTCAGCTGAAAAAGTATCAAAGTCTGCAGGAGACTATAGCCAAATCTTATGACTATATGTTTGCTTAGTCTGAAAATTTACTTTGAGAAAGGCGAAATTGCCATAATGGTCTGAGATGGAAGGTACAAAACGGAATAACACTGCTTTGCCTAATATTTATCTACATAGATATAGTTTTGTTTTTGTTTTTGTTTTTGTGACTCTGGTCAGTTGCTGAATGATATTTGTTAAATCGTTTGAAAGTATTGACTCTTTTAATTTGTATCATCTTATATTCAGTAGATCGTCATTTATATCACCAACTATAATCATATTTGGATTTTGATTTAAAACTTTTTCACCACTACAACAATTATTTCTGTCCTTGAGCAGAGTACATCGTAACTGCGAGTAGTTCAAATGAATATGTGTTCGCTACCACCGTTCATGCATGGTGTGTAATCAATTTTCAAGCTTCTTGACTTCATGAATCCTGTAAAATATGAAATTTTATTCTTACAATTACAAATAAATAAAAAAGTAATAATGAATCTCAATAAATAAACAATAGAACTAGTTCAACCATTGTTTAGAACTATCATCAAAGCACAAAAGAAGGTCGCATGAATGCATATGTAGTTCATTTCTAGTGTTATGTACTAATAACTTATAGTTTTCTGCCTCGCATGATGCGATTTTAAGTAGTCTAAAGGTTTGGAAAATCTGTAATTATTCTATAATTAAACATAATTTCACAAAAAGTGTCTACTGAAACTCTATCTGAGGAGGGGATCAAATGACACATGTTTTATTACATACTCATTTTATTTTACATGATTGATCTCTTGCGTTCAATCCGTATTTTCATACCGCGCACTTAGATTGCAACGATTTTAGTGTTTTCATTGACGTCCGTTTATATTCTTTATTGTACCGAATCGAGCATTTATAAATTCCAATCTGTTTTGAATTTTATTCGTATGTATAGCGAAACACATTTGGAAAGTGTAAAAGAGAGTGGATATAATAAATACAAAACCACATTCGTGGTTTGTTTTGAGTCGGGGGAAAGAACTCGTTTAATATGGCGTATAAATACGTCACAGCTTAACAGCTTTGACGTATCCCCACGCCATATAAAATATTCGTTTTTCGAATCGGATCAAAATACGTATGTAGTTTTGTGTATTTCTAAAATGCTAAATACACATATTTTGCTCAATTACATATAATTTTCTTACGAGTGCAGTTCATCAGCTATCCACATTTTATCATAGAGGGGTGTTTCAATATTATATTTCTATGACGGATTTTCTTATGAAACAATACTTGTTGCAACAAAAAAAAAAAAAAAAAAAAAGCATATAAAAATAAAAAAATAAAAAAATAGGAGATATACATCCTCAACATTTTTGGAGCCCACAATAAACATATCCTAAGATTTGTGTCTGCATAATCAATCTCAACTCTCAATGAGTGAGCTGAGACTCTTTGTTTTGTCAGTACTATTCCATATTTATACATTCACCAAAAGCACTAGGAAATCTTTATTATATCCAACATTGGTTTTCATGAACTGATCAAACAATAGGTTATATATATATATGCCTCTCAATCGTTGTTTGAATCAGGGTATTTCCATACATCTGAAACATATCTAAACAGTGTTGCAGCAATTATAACCAGTAAGAAATATGCTTTTTATGACTGTTCATACAATACTTTATACAATGTAGTTGTTATTACATTCTCACTCCTTCTTATTTTGAACCAATATTTTACAATATTTACAAGTATATTTAATTTCATAGGTAAACAATCAAGCTGCCAATACACAGTAGCATTTGATGTTGACATTTTGACATTTAAAACATATTTCATAAACTTAAGTTAAGCCCTTTGCTCATATCTGAACAAACTTTGGTGGATACTGTGAAGGCCTTGCCTAACTGCCATGAACTGTTATGTGAAGGCCTTGCCTAACTGCCATGAACTGTACTGTGAAGGCCTTGCCTAACTGCCATGAACTGTACTGTGAAGGCCTTGCCTAACTGCCATGAACTGTTCTGTTGCTCGCAAGGGCCGAAATATCGCTGAAATCGGCTTTCATTTAAAAATGCCTTCTGAGATCTCAGAATCCTTTATTTTGGTCACTGGCATCGTCTCCGGAAGCCATTTTTTTTCTCTGTAAACAAACGCCGTTCTACATTATACGGTTGGCAACGGTACGTGCAAAAACTTTGGCATTGATAGGACTTATGCCGGGAAAATATTTACATATAACAACAGTGCATAACTAGAGCAACTATAATGGCTCGCCATCACATAACCCAAGGATGATACGGTGGTTCAGTGGTTAAGGCGTTTGACTACTGACCAGAAGCTTGCGCATTTGCTTTCCATGGCTGAATCAGCTACTGTGATGTATTCTTGGGCAAGACACTTTACTCTGTTTGCATAATCACGATATCGGAATTATTTGAAAATGCCTTCCGAAATCGTCATCATCTCACGGCGCCATTTAGTTTTCTTTGCAAACAAACGTAGTTCCACGCAACGGTACGTGCAAAAAACTTCGGCATATGTCGGACTTTATTTACGTTCCCATGAGTGGAAAATATTAAAATGTAACAACAGTGCATAACTAGAGCAACTGAATTGGATCGTCATCATAAATCCCAGGAAGATGCGGTGGCTCAGTGGTTAAGGCGTTGGACTAGTGACCAGGAGGTTGCGGGTTCGATTCCCACTCCCGAATCAGCTTGCCAAAGACACTTTACTGTACTTGTTTCGGAACGATGTAACCTTTAAAGTGGTGCCGATCCGTAAACTACAAAATCAAAACCAATCGCAAACCCCATGCTTTTTATTGCATATTCCAATCCCAACCCCAACATCCTTAATCTCAGTACTCACCCCAAATACCAGACAGTAACTCAGAGGCCATAATGCAAACTTCGTCACATACATGTCGCATCTTCTAGCAATGATTGCATATATAAAGTGTGGTCAGAAAATATTTGAAAATGTGATTGTAATTTAAATATTTTTTTTAAAATTTTAATCGGGGGGGGGGGGCGTGGTGTCGATACGAAAGATGACGCCCTAAGGTCAACATTAACTACAAAGTTTTAGGAATGTTCACCAAGCAGTTTAGTAGGAGATGTGGTAACAGACAAAGACGGACGGACGTACTAGTATCACAATATTCCTCGCTGAAGCGTGGAGATAATGAATGGGATTTACGTTAAAGTACACAATAAACATGAATACTATTTAAATATTCCATTTTGTACTTTACATAATTTAAGTAAAAAATTATATTGTTATCTGAAACGCATAAACATTTATGGTTCTTGTTCATCCTTCTAGTTCGAAGATGACCGTGATATTACTAACTGGTTTGGTTTCTGAGAGTATGCGAATGGCTGATCAGGCCAATTTGTGCTCTGAACTGTCTGTGGCACACTGGACATGAGATGTCGCATGGAGTCGCTTGATCAATAGAGGAAAGTGCTCCTGTTCTGAGATTTACGCTGCTCGCGCTACTGCCTCTGCAATTCTGCTTATTTCAAAGTCTGTAACTCCAGTACGGATGAGACTGCGCCAGGTGGAGTGATCCTGTTAGAGATCTTCGCAAAACTCATGATCAATGTTGAACATTTATGGTACATTACTAATGACATGGCAACTACCACTACATCTATTAACTATATTTTGTTCCCTACTCAATGTTCCCGGACTCTTTTGGTCGCAAGTATTACATGAAACCCCAATCGGAACACTCTCGAGCCTTTCCGCCGATGATTGGAAAAACAAAAAGACACAAAAACAACCTAGGAAATGCTATAGTAGCCGCTACTATATATATATATATATATATATATATATATATATATATATAGATATATATATATATATATATATATATATATATATATATATATATATATATGTATGTATGTATGTATGTATATATACATCCAACTAGTTTACGAAATTACTTCATGAGCACATCATATACCATCATTATTAGCAATTCGACTAAGATGACTTATTATTAGCCGAAACATTCCCATATTTCTTTTTTTCAAGCATGAACTCACAAAAGAACTTCCTACTGGACTTGTGCAAATAATTCGATAAAAGTATCATAATGCTTTTGGCATGGATCTGTTTTTCCCAGCGTACAGTAGTGTGTGACAGAGCTCTTTGCCATTTTCTCGCGATTACCCTCTTTTACGTTGTATCACTTAACTGAAGTATTTCAGAGATAGAATCTGGTACAAAATCTACGAGTCGTTCAGACTGCATTAGGCCAAGGGATTAATATGAAATAAACGATTCAAATTTCAATACAAACATATTTTTATTCGTTTGATTTTCACTTGACAAATGTCTATTTTATTACTAGAGAAATAAAAATGACTATTAAAAAATCGCAATGTGTACAAACGAACCTAGATGAGAAGGCCAAGTCAAGTGCTTTCCGAGTTCGTGGTTAATGCATCTAAAAATTAAGGTCACTTTCTTTGAATACACTCCGGGTCACTATGTGGTATTAATTTCAGGAATCAATCGGATGTTTAATAAGATAAGAAAACCACAAATCAATGCGAAACTGACACCCGACAAATTTGAAATGGTGTCTGGTTAAATACAAATTGTTTTGTGTCAGCAAACTAAACAAATAAAATAATTTTTTTAAAAAAAAGCAACGTTTCTCCATATGAGTGAGCTATCATGTATTGTTCAGTTTGCAATCTCTTAGTCAATCTAAATCAATTTTGTCAGTTATATAAAAGCTAACATTGCTTCAAGAATGCCACCAAGAGATTGAAACACACACACACACACACACTATAAGAAATTTGTAATATATATATGTTTTATTCTTTCTATTGCCTTCGCATCACCGTCATGGATGCTCTTCAGGTAGGTACATTATACTTTCAAAGTGCTTTTGTAAATACACTATTGGACGCCACTGTTAAGTAAACTAGGTTCACTTTGATAGGGCTAGATATAAACACCTTCTTTGCATCTATACACAGTACCTAAACACATAAACACATTTGCAAGACTGACGCAACCATGAAACATACACCGCAGTCCGAGATCAAACAAAACAAAATAAATAAACCGAACAGAAAATCGGTCACAAAACAATCCCTTTAAAAACCTCAGTCAACTGGACCACATTACAGAAATCCACTCATCGAGTTATTTTAAGAACTTAGCGACAATAGGTCATAGATGAATTGAGCACTATATTCAAGGAACATGAACCATGATACAATAAATTCTTTTACGGAATTTTTTTGTTTTTCTGATAAAATTCCGTTGTGATTTGCCTTTAGAGCCGGTTCTAGTGGATTTCTGATAAATATTAAATGAATGATGGAAGTCAAATTAAAATTTTCAGTTTCAATAGAAATAGCTTTTTCTTTTAAAAGTAAACTCTTTGCAGCTTACATAACATAAAGTCACTCTTTTACAAAATTAAAAATTGTCATTATGCTTCTTATAAAACATATCCAAGTTGAAGAAAAAAAAATTTGTTTTTTAAATTTGTTTAAAAATTATATTATGTTTATGTGCGAAAGCTAATTTGTTACCGCCGATACCCTAGAAATGAAGACTACGTTTAACAGACACCATTAATTCGAAGCAGACGTAAAATTATGCTCTGTTCTCGTTTTCTGTCTCTCTCACACACACATGCACGCACAGACACAGAACGACATATATTCCAATTATGTAAATTGGATGTGTGCCATACGGTTGGCCCAGTAAAACTGTCACCATTATGCTTTCTATCAATGCTTCTCACAAAACCTGCTTTATAACTGATATCATTTTATGACTGTCAATAATATATAAGCACTCGTTTATAAGTCTAACTCGACTTATTGTAGACCGATATAGCTGGTAAAATGAGTCAAACAATCGATTGGTGTAATAGAAATCTATACTTAAAGGTAATGGGAATGATAAATCTGTATGGACCCGGTAGCTCTGACGGAGAAAAACGAATCCACTATGTTTATCTCTGAGATTCTTTGATTTTACTTATGATTGTAGTCTGTTTGGTCACCCTGACTGGTCCAAGTGGGGAATTTGCGGAAAAAATGTTATCATTTCCAATTGGATTTAAGTTATGTCATTAGTACGAATTCTGGCATGCGCATCTTGCAATTTTTTAATTTGAAGTTTAAAAATTTTGTTTCTTGTTATTATTATTATTTATACATGCATCTATCACAACTGGTTGTCACAAAAGAATGATCGGTTCCGGTTCGTTTTGGTTTAAGTCCATTTGATTTTGGTTCGTTCTGGTCCGTTTCGGTTCGTTCTGGCAATTCGGCCCACCGCTTTTCGATATACCTGGTATCACTTGGGCGATGTGTCTAATATTAGTATTTCTAGAAGTAGTTATCGCATAAACCAGACGTAAATTACTGGAAACAAGTCCATATCTCGTTTCTAAAAAGGTTATTGATGTTCCATGAAGAATACGGTAGGCTTTCATTGTGCATGGTTTTGATAATGACTTCAAGACATTGTCGGGATTGATATAATGTATAAATTGGATATAGGCACACACAGATTAGTGTTATTCTGGTCCATAAGAAATCAATATTTGCTTTATATGCGATTGCTAAGAACCAATAATTCATGCTCGTGGTAAATAAAAGTTTATAAAAGTTCATTCTTTATGTGTGTAGGAAGAAATTGTTTGTGACTCTTTTCTCAATAACTTCCGTAGATTTCACTATTTCTTTTTTTAATATTTTTATAGTAGAGTTGTTTAGGAAATGAAGCCATACCGACGTGTTAGTAATTAACAATTACCACGAGCTAAAATTTCAATTAATGGACGAGTTTCTCTGGCGATAAGATGATAGAGCGTGATCGAATATGGTTCGGGGTCGTATTGGGGTGGATGGACTACAAATTCTGGATGCAAGTTCCCTTATGTAATATAGTATCGTCAGGTCATATTCAGGGATTGTTTAGTTGATGGAAACTGCACAATCACCGCTAAGTAAAACGCCCCTGATATCTGACCATCCACTATACAATTTTGTATATTATTCCTACGCCGACCAGCATGGCGAACACGTATGTATGCTAAGAGTCCAACAAAATAGTTCCACACATTGACCCTTAGCTTTCTTTATTATGATGAATTACTTAAGGTGGCGCTCTCCAGTTTCGTACTTTGCATAGGGTTAGAAATTTAAAGAAAAAGAATTACCCAGGGTTTCCTCACTGGCTGTTCTGGCTATTTAAAAAAGACCTTGTATATCTTAGGCATTGTTAAAAGAACTTTGAATTCCCTTTATTTTGGTGTATGATTGATGGGTGAAATTTGGGTTATAGAGTATACAGCTTGGTCTTACTTAAGATGTGCACCTCTCAAAAAACTGCTAGCTCCGCTTAGTCATTTTCACTTCCTGGACTTCAAAGGTAAATATAAAAAAAAAGAGCCGATAACTTTTTTTACTTTTTAGATATTTTGTAATTTATTCATAGTACTTTCAGAGGCTGGTATTGTCTGCTCTGGCAAAATTCGTTTCCCTATTTTAATAACTCCTGAAAATAGTGCACTTTTGACTAATTCAGGCTGATTTTTCGAGTACTTTAGAGCGGCCATTTTGTCTGCCGTGTACTTAGATCATGTCCAGTGTCCACAAGTACAATATGTAAAGAAATTTCAGCCACAGTACATGAAAGTAACATAGAGGTATGCCAACATTCTCTCCATTGTGCATGTTGCAAATGCAAAATACTTCATCTTACACCTGTCACTCTCTCAGAAGCATGTATTATCTGTAGAGCGCCCCCTAACACATATTGATATATGTTTTGATTCTAATTTATATGTTAACATTTTTGTTTTGTAAGACGTAACATTGACTATGTTAATTGGTGCACTTCCGTAGTCAAACTCTTCAATTACGGAGGTGCGTTGTTCTTGCATTTAGTCCGCATTCCCATAACACCTAAATAGAAGTGATCTGTTTTTAAAAACGCCTGAACTTTTGATGTTTGGTTGGTGGAGTCATTTCCATATAGTATTACTCAAGGGTAAATATTTGTAAGATGGTGGAGTCATTTCCATATAGTATTATTCAAGGGTAAGTATTTGTAAGATGGTGGAGTCATTTCCATATAGTATTATTCAAGGGTAAGTATTTGTAAGATGGTGGAGTCATTTCCATATAGTATTACTCAAGGGTAAGTATTTGTAAGATGGTGGAGTCATTTCTATATAGTATTACTCAAGGGTAAGTATTTGTAAGATGGTGGAGTCATTTCTATATAGTATTACTCAATGGTAAGTATTTGTAAGATGGTGGAGTCATTTCTATATAGTATTACTCATGGGTACGTATTTGTAAGATGGTGGAGTCATTTCTATATAGTATTACTCAAGGGTAAGTATTTGTAAGATGGTGGAGTCATTTCCATATAGTGTTACTCAAGGGTAAGTATTTGTAAGATGGTGGAGTCATTTCCATATAGTGTTACTCAAGGGTAAGTATTTGTAAGATGGTGGAGTCATTTCCATATAGTGTTACTCAAGGGTAAGTATTTGTAAGATTACGGATTGCTGTTATACAAAGCTGCATCTGGAACATAAAAGAAAAAAAAAATGTTTTCTTTCTTCTTGCGATACTAGTCTGGGGTTAAGAAAGTGTGATAGGTCCTGTTATAATTATTTATACAAATCTCTTAATTACTGGCATAGAATACAATCATACTAATAAATATTACACAGATTAATGAGTAGTATCAATGTATTCAGCAGGCCAAATTCTTTAAACGTCATGAACATTAATGATGATGATGATGATGATGATGATGATGATGATGATGATGATGATGATGACGACAACGTCGATGATGATACTGAACTTCCAAATCTTAAATTGATCAGAAACGATGTTGAATGGAATCATTTCTATGATATACATGATCACTTCATACATGTCAAGCGACATAGTCTCTTCGATTACGTGGCTCGCAGACCCAATTCTAATGGTCTTAGGTCACAATCAAGCAGTGAAACAATTTGACAAAGATTGGAGCTTTCAAGAGCCCAAATATTCAAATCAATTTGAAAAAAGAAGAAAGAAAGAAATAAGATAAAGAAAAAGAAGACTGTGTCTCGTTCAGAAAGGTTATATTGATTTCCGTGGAGAAGCGACTGTTAGTACAGGACTGAAGATAAAGGGTAGCGTGTTGATTGCTAATAATTAAACACCTCTCTCTCTCTCTCTCCAAAAAGGGGTGAACTGTCATTGTTTACATTATTGAAATTCATATATCTAGTTCAAGGTAAGAATTTCAGAAGGAAGTTTTCAGTAAATACCTCTCACAAATCATTCTGATTAGTTGTATCCTATTTACAGTCAATGCATAATGGGTGCTTGTTTCCTGCTTCAAAACGGCATCAGTTCATGTAGGACGGCATAATTGGTAAAATGAGCGCCAGACAATTGATTGCTTGACTGAATTCTACCTGCCATAATTGTAATGGAAGAAAATCTTTCCGGACATGGTGACAGTATCAAAGAAAAATCAATTTGGAATGTATACATATTGAAGTAACTTAGCCCTACTAAGCAGAAGACATATGAGACGAGTTTTCGAGGGTTTTGTTTAAACCTTTTCATGCAGGCTGGGATACTATTTCCAATTAAATCAATGACTTTATATAACGTCATCAGTGGCATTGAACAAATTAGATATATTTTTCCCTTCTAAATGTTCATCTGAAGAGTTGATTTGCAAAGAGTTATTTCCCCTCTAGTTACTTTAATTTTTACGAAAAAAAAAATACACAGAATTTAATTTTTATTTTACGACCAAAAATATGTTGGAAATGGCATATAAACGAATCTTCTAAAAATTGTCTGAGATGAATTACTAGAATTACTAGAAATCCTACAGTAATAAAAAGCTTTTGAGTACATAAAGGCAGCATGAACAATAAGACCCCAGTAAAGTCAAAGTTTTTGTCTACCGGAAACAGGACTTTAGACTGTATACAATCGAAACATCATCGTTTTTTTCCGAAAAAAAGTTATTCGACTTGCATCGGAAGAGACGTTGATGTTCCAGTTAGCTTGTATATTCTGTTTTGTATTCAAACTTTATTTGACGTCGTTGCAGAACAAGTTATCGGAAACAACCTACCTTAGATTATCGACCATATAACCATACACGTACTTTACCAGGGCTTGAACGAGGGACCGCAGAGGTGGAAAGCAAGCGCGTTATGGCTGCATTAAACAGGCATGTATATTAAATTCATGGATACCTTTGATGGAACAAGGAGAGAAAGATAAATGTTGGAACATACATGGTCTCGACTAAACTGCCATGATTGGCATAAGCTATATATATATATATATATATATATATATATATATATATATATATATATATATATATATATATATAGATATATATATATATAGATAGATAGATAGATAGATATATAGATAGATATATAGATTATATAGAGTACAAAACGTCCTTCAGCAGAATTGGAGTATTTGACTCTAATTCTTAAAATGTTTACATTACAGTAGCCGAATAGTAAAGAGCAGCTTTTAATGTAGAGGAAATTGTGTGCAGACGAAACCAGAGAACCCAACAGAAACCGCAGAATAATGACTGTTGTACATTGTGGCACCGATAACTGAACAGATGCGGGAAGCGATTGTGTTACAACTGCTGAATCGAAAAAAAGATAAGTGGGTCTCCTAAAGCCAACAGTGATAGAATTTCATCAAAAATTTAAATAACAATCTTGGGACAGGCAAACATGTTCATACAAACAAGTGACCCATCACGATAAATTATACATTGTGCGCACGTATTTCACTTTCAGTCTCTTTGAAGCTCTATGCATGTTCAAAGCAACAGTCGAGAGACTGTAACTCATATGATGACAAATTGATATATCTGTTGTTTCTGGTTGTAACTTGGTCATGTTGCCACAATATAAGAACCTAGGTATGCATTTGTCGTCATATCTACATGAGCTTGTCAACGCATTGCAATCGATAACTGTGTTGTGAAAGTAATGACGTAGTCTTCATCATGCTGTCGAAATATCTCGTCAGGGAAAATTCTGACAAAATCAGCCCTCGGTGTAAATCGTTTAATTTAGTCAAGTCTATATTGCATAGGCTAGACAAGTGCTATCTATACCGGGGATACTTGTGTCAGATCATTCCTCGTAAAACTGAAATCTCCCACAGTGAGATGAACATGGTTTAGTAATGATTCCGACGGCAAGATATATGCATATTTTTGTTATTAATGTCATCCATGTCATGAAACATTCAGAAACTGTTATTATTGATTAGCAGGACATTTAATACTTGACCACAAAACGATGGCGAAGATAGAGATCGCATAGAAGAGCCTATTTTGTAGAACAAGATATGTGTAGGTTTTTCTATACTCAGATTCATATTTATGTTGCCCTGAAGTGAAATATTTATGTTGCCCTGAAGTGAAATATTTATGTTGCCCTGGAGTGAAATATTTATGTTGCCCATCCAAGTAACAGTAAGGGGGAAACGAATTACCTGACCACGTCGACTAGATTTGAATATGGGAATACATTTAAAGCTTTCATTAATGAATGAAAACTCAATGCAAACCCAAAGGTAACGTTACTTCTTTTCTAAAACGTCTTAACTCTAGGTCAAAAAATCCCAAACAAACTCAACTTAAATTTGTATTTCGACTTTTTGAAAATATCGATATGATAATTGCATTACACCGATGTTTTGAAATAAGCTTTTTTTTCTTGGCAGGATTTGAATTAAGGAATTAAGGAGTAAGCAATTTGAGAAGGTTTATGGCAGCGGAGCATGGCTTGGAAATTAGAAAACTCTTGAGCCTGAGTTAGAGCTTGAAACTTTCATACAACCAGGATATTAAATTTGAAAGGTCTCTCTATTTTGGGTTGAGAGTGGAAACTCCATCTCAAACTCAAGCACAGAGCTTTTACTATATTGGTGCCCTGACTCTCTATACTATCAACAACATATTGTTGTCTACGGTACAGTGAGTTAGGGTACCAGGCTAAGAGTTTTATTATATCAATGTCTGGTAGTTGACACGGCGGACTTAGAATCAGACGGTCGCGAGCTCAAGCTCCCACATGGTCAATGTTCAGTGTTGTATGCTATTGAACAAGTTGGGCTCCCTAATCGGACCCAAACTCTACATCGCATATCGATCTCGTTATGTCGATAAAATTAACCTCCAAGGAGTCTGATAGGGCCAGCATAGTGTACCACACCATTCAACATTACACTACTCGATCATTTTACTGGAGCTTGGCCCTAAGATAATCATAATATTTTACCACAAAAATTCTTATGATTAAATTTCCAATGCCGTATCACTGCATGGCAAGAAAAACAAGGACGGGCAGTCGCCATCTTTGTATGTTACGGTGGAATCGAAAGAGATCTTTCAACCATACGAAGCTGAACTTATATTTCTCTGAAATTGACCCATGTAGTGAACTTTGACCCATGTAGTGAAATTGACCCATGTAGTGAAATTGACCCATGTAGTGAACTTTGACCCATGTAGTGAAATTGACCCATGTAGTGAACTTTGCTGTAATAATTTATAATGTACATTAAGCAATTTGCCTAATTTTACTGTACGTATCCTCGTTGGCTATAGCACGTAATCAGTGAAAGAGACAGCGAAACGGATGTTAATTGTCTGGTCAGAACTGAATAGATTTTTTTTTGTAAATGTGAATCAGTGTCAGATGGGGGAAAGTGGAGAAACCTCTGATGGATTGGCGTCTCGCCCATGAAAAATTGTGTGCTCTCGGTCGCTTCACGCCGCGGAAAAAAGGTTAATTCTAGCCTTATCAGCCACTATCGGCACGGGAATACTTTACCCTTTGCACAACTAAATACACTCGTTAGACTTAGTCACTGAAATGTTGGCATTGCTATCATTTCGTAGTCGGGTTGAGGCCTCCACTGTTTCAGTCTATCTCACTTAAATTTGCTTCTTGTATTCTTAGTTACATTGAAATTAATTTATTATTCACAGTGAATAAATTTTCGAGGCTTTTGTAGGTCAGTTAGATCATAAATATTACGTCACAACAAAAAAACGAAACATTCGCTCTCCTGCTTTTTAATCTCCCTAATAACCATGTTTATAAGCTTTATCACACTGTACAACAGCAGTATTAGGACTATTTGCTCAGGATTTTCTTTGAATTTTGTTTCAATTGTAATGACAAATAGATGAATTTTGTTTCCATGGTAATGACAAATAGATGAAATTAAGTACCCTAGGAAATGTCGGTTTAAACCAAACCAACAAATCTGCAACTCAGAAATTCAAAGCAAAATTCATGGTATCTCACGCCGTGATGAAAAGACCGTATACGGGCCATTGATTTATTACCGGGCTGGATAGGGTTAGAACTATAACCTTAACTTCAGTGCTTGAAAAAGAAACATACGGCCACTATAGAAGCCATCAAAGAAGAATCTTTGTAAACAAATAATCTCCATTTTATGTTTTTATTATAAAAAATTGTATCATTAAAAGAAAAAGCATAAAGAAGAAGAAGAAAACGTCGAAAATCGGTTTGGCTGCTTAGATAACACTTTTGCACTTACAATATCAATCAACATATTTAGTACGTGGAATAAAACTACAATCGAGTAAAACTTTTGCTTAAAGTTTGTGAAATGTCAAACAGGTTTAAAGAAAATATCTACTCAACGAAATAAAAAAAATGCAAAATCTGTTTTAAAGAGCGGTGTAAATGTGTTGTCAGAAAGTGATCACTTTCTTACAAGACAAATTGTTTGGGGTGTTTAGTTCCCATATCATTCATTACATTTGTTTTGCAAATCTATACATTATAAATGTACAAGCTTTGCATGTATGTACGTATGTATGTATGTATGTATGTATGTATGTATGTATGTATGTATGTATGTATGTATGTATGTATGTATGTATGTATGGTCTGTTTAATGCATCTGGACACGAAACATGTGAAAAGCACAGGACAAATCCACATATTTTCAAGCTTTCCTGAGTTGTGTTACAAATACATACACCGGCATGTACACCTCTCAACATTTTAATTTATCCTTTGAAATTGTTTTCTTTGTTAATCTCTGTAATATTAATCTAATACAGTTGTTTGTCCATACGTAAAGAACAGTCAATACCAGGGATTACCCAGTTTATTAATAGTAACATTATGTCAGGGTCAGTCCACATAAGGTGGAAGCCAATCACACCTTGTTCTTGTGATGTTCAATCTACTGTGTAATACTCGTATGGTAATTTTTCCAAAAGCTTATTTGTGAACTACTGATATATATGGAACAAATTTGAACAACAGATTAAAACATTCTGGAAAATTTGTACAGGAGTATGTTCCAAAATAAACAAAAAAACAAAACAATAAAAAACAAAAAAAAAACATTAGAGTGGGACATAGTTGCATAGATAATCAGATTTGAAAAAAAAACAAATTTTATGTTCAGTCAAGGTTAGTTGGTTGTAATGGGTTTAACGCCATTTTTCAGTACATTACAGGCTATACATGGCGGCCAGTATATTTGATGGAGGAAGAACCCGAGAAAACCCAGGGAAGAACCACCGACCCACGGGAAACTACTGGCATGCTTTCTCACAATACTCACGTTGGCCGAGCCTGAGACTCGAATCCATGCGGACAGCGGTGAGATGTCAGTGATCTGTAAAGACGAGCGCCTTAGACCACTCGGCTACCCGGGGCCCCTCCGTGAACGACAGCAATTGGACTGTATGTATGGATATATATATATATATATATATATATATATATATATATATATATATATATATATATATATATGCAATGATAATATTAAATTATACTGTATTGAATTAGTTAAAACTAATAGCGAGTCCTGAATGGTGTATGCAAGACTTTAACAGAAAGTCTGACAGTAAGATAGATTCTTACCAGATTCTCCTTGTCGATTATTGTTCAGCGTATAAACTTCAACTTCGGTTTTTATGGAATTGTTGACAACGTTAAAGTCATATTGAAATGCGTTATTTCGTCTCAGGCCCACGAAGCTAGAGTCACGCTGTTCCACAATAGATCCCTTGAATATTTCCTTCGGAACATTTTCATAGTATTGGCTGTCCAAAAGGGGTAGATGCCGCGCTGAATCGTACGCAGGGCTGCCTGATTCAACCGGAATATGGGCTGTTCCATAATTCATAAATCCACCAGTTTTGGAAGATGTCGCTTTTCTGTTTTTTCTCTTCTGTTTTTGAGTAGCAAATGGCAACCCTAAATCTTCGTAATAACTATTTCGTTTAATGTGACGACAGTGTTGGCAAATGGCGACGTTGTTAAATTCTTCCGAGACAAATGGGTTATTATCCCGATTGGAGTAATAATCAGCTTCGACTCCGCTTTTCATGTTTGGATCATATGAAATTGCTAAATTTCGATTACTAATAGCATCAGTCTTCAGGACTCCAGAGTTTTTAGCAACATTCGAGTAATGAGGGGACTCTTCATAATCGGCACTACTCTCTCCATTGCTATTGAAATCTACGATCCGATTTGCAGGGTTCTCAGAACAGGAAGTGACGTCATATCTGCCCTGAAAAGATTTGGATGTTTTTAGAGTACGATTTTTCTCCCCCTTTCTTACATCTTTATCTACATACTTCTTAGCGAATATATCTTTTCCATGAGCGTCCATACCTTCATGGACATTCCCAATGAGTGTTCCAGGAATTTCCATCGAGTGACTTCTAAATTGTTTCTCACTTTTCTTCTTTTTGGTTGCTTTGCTTGTCAAAGCAACACCTGGGGGGTCATCGAATCTCCTTTCTGACAAGTCTTCAATAGGCCCACCATCTGCCAACACTTGCCTCAAGACGCCAAATCCCACTGACGCTGCTAGGTCGGCGTAACCCTTAACGTGAGGTTTGCACAACGAGGACCCAATTCTTGGGTGTTTGACGGCCAATTGATACTCTAAGTACTCATTTTGAGCATTCCGTTTTCTAACAAATTTTCGATGATATCTGGCAAAAGAAATGAGTAGAAAAAGGACCATAAATATTCCTAAGAACACCGTTGGAAACCAGCTATAAAATATTTTCTCCCCCGGTATCCCACGAAATTTATCCATAGCTGTTGTCGTTTCTACAGTTCCACCGACAGTTGCGTTGAAAGGACTAACTAGTATTGAGCTATTTGTTGTGTCAACCATCACCCCTGGGAATGTCATGGAGACAAACTAGTTTTAGCTGATTGCAGGTAATAACTGATAACAAGCAGCACAGGTAGCAGGGAAATTCTCCCAGGTGACTCTAATGAAATTACAATGTTTCAACTGAGCGATTATCTCGTCTACTATTGACTGCCTTTGGTCGTGTTGATACTAAATTTGACTCGTCAGAATTTTCGCTCTTAACATACTGTCTCGCAAATGAAAAAAGTAACAAAAGAAAAAAAAATCGATTAAAAGGCAAGCGTACAGGGTAAGTAAATCCTTTAAGCCAAAGCATAAGCCTGATTACTCATTAACTTTTAAGTTTGCATTTGTATTTTCGCCAAAGTGCCACTTAAATCCAACAACTTCATGCGGAATGAAATATGGTATGTACATGTCATTTGTAAAGCTATTAAGTGTACCAGTTGCTGGTCCAGAGGTTATGTTGAGGAAGACTTGAGCAAATCCCATAATAGGAAAAGAAACTAGATTTGTGTTTGTAAAACACATATGCCCTCAATGCAGACCAGAAAAGTAAAAAAAAACTTATTAAAAAATTTAAAAATTGCTAAAATGGCTTGAAAATCTAATCAGGTTATATAGACATGCATACAAACAAGCCTACCAAATTGTATTTGTCCTTCTGAAATGCTTTTGTCTTAATCGCTTTAGAAAGATTGCTATTAAAAATTTTTATGTCCAAGAAGTTTAAATATTTGCAAAGAAAAATTGAAAGAATATAAAAACATACAGATGTCAACTGACCAACTCAATTTTTGAAACAAATTGTCCAATTGGAAGAAATAAATATTTTTGGAAAATATCCTG
Source organism: Margaritifera margaritifera (assembly GCA_029931535.1). Classification (NCBI taxonomy): domain Eukaryota; kingdom Metazoa; phylum Mollusca; class Bivalvia; order Unionida; family Margaritiferidae; genus Margaritifera; species Margaritifera margaritifera. The sequence continues at coordinate 209,741 of JAQPZY010000730.1, forward strand.
ATTTTGCCCCTTTTGCAAAATGTAAAATTAGTGTTCACCTATACTAATTATCTTCGGCAAGGTCGTCTTTATTTATCACAAACTAATCACAGAAAACAATGTTTTTCGTTTGCAATGTTACTCTGAATGACTAGACAGATATAAAAGAACAAGCCCCGGTTTAATGAAGATTTATCCCTGCCAACGGTATTCACGTGACTAGTCGCGTATTTAACACGTGTATCATATATTTGTAGTTCTATTGGCGCCAGTTCGGAATGTTTTAGTTGAAATGTTGATTGTGACAAGTTAGAAAAATACGGAAATAGAACAAGAAACAAAATCGGTTTCGATCCCGATACCTCTAACACACTGCACATATACTCTAATCACTGAGCTATACAAACAGGACATTTGGCCTGGTAAGATCGGTGCATGACCATAAGAGTGCTACAAGTTAGAAACGGCATTTTACATTTTGATGAAAAATTAACTTTTACTTAAAAAACACAGCCGAGTACCTCCGAAATTAGGCACCAAAATGATAGTGCCTTATTATAACATTCTAAATGGATAAAAATCTTCGAAGGTACTCTCATATGCTCTATGGTAATGGTTGCTTTCGGGAAACTTTGTAGAAATTTCAAAAGTTAAACAAATTGGCTTTTTGGATGAGTTTATTTGATCTTTCAGTTCGTTGTGCAATATTTATCTGTCGTTCTTCGAAAGCTCGGAGATAATTAATGCACAATATTTTTAAAGATTCTTTTCTATTCTAAGTATAATCTTTGGGTTCATAACAGACTGCTCTGGGGATAAATGTCATATAAGTTCGGACTTGTCCGTAGGGTAAGCGAAAAATAACACACAGACAAGTAGATTTAAGAGTTAATATCAAGTCCAGGTTCAGAACATCACTGAATCATTATCAGAGACTTTGCAAGGACTCCGAAGTTCTTAAATTGTTTTACAGTGACCCAGTAATGCACATTAAGAGGTTCAAAGTTGAAATGTCTAGTTTGAATCAGAGTTTAAATTCGAGTTGAAGTGATGCTAATTTAAATAAGAGCAGATAAAAGAACATAACTCCACAGATATTCCAATTCGTGGTCCTTTTTACTATTACAAACATACTGTTCTGAACAATCTTTATTTATTTTATTCTAAATTTTGCTTTCTGTATAGGAATTATTGTCGCGATTTCCTTTTAAAAGCATTATCCACTATTATGGATCTAATCATTTGGCTAAATCTGAGTTGGCTCACTTTACATATAAAATTGGCCTGAAAGGCAGTGGATCTATACTCTGTTTCTAATTTTAGTAAGACCATACAGTTTGTTCCTATTATTAGTAATACAAACTATATTTCGTAAAAGAGAATGGATACTATGCCATAGACATGAAGGGATTGAAATACCTTAAAGACAACAATAGGTACTAGTCGGCCTGAAATCGTTCACCTGACTGAGATCTGCCTAATAACCAGACGCAAGAGCAGCTGGCAAAGAAATCTGGGTCAATAGGATTCTTTCAGTTGAAATTGTCTCCAGTGCTGTTGATTCTATATGAAACAATTGTTTCAAGGTTACTCTTGTTTTATATCTTCATCCATATTTGATCTCACATCGGCATCATTTGTGCAGTATTGACAGGTTCCTATACCAATATGCTTTGCGTCAAAGATGGTAAATTTCTTTTCAGAATTCTTTTTCAGTAGTTGTGTAAATGTTGTTGTTTTTTATTTTTAGTAACGGCAGCCATATTTGATGGCGGAACGCCATCTTTTGTATAAATCTGAAAGGCGTTAAACCGAAGACACTTTCTGTCCAATGTTATAAAATTCTGCTAAGCGGTTATTTAAAAGAAGTTATTGAAAATTTTCTATATTTAGTAACAGCAGCCATATTTAATGGCATACTGGCATAATTTGTATAAATGTAAAAGGTCTTCATGCCAGGATGCTCTATGTCAAGTTTGGTCAAATTTTATTCAGTGGTTTTGGAGAAGTTGCTTAAAAGTTTTTTTTATTGGTAGTAACAGTAGCTAAATTTGATGGTGCATCGGCATTTATTGTACACATTTGTAAGGTCTTCATGCCAGGATGCTCTATGTCAAGTTTGGTCAAATTTTATTCAGTGGTTTTGGAGAAGTTGCTTAAAAGTTTTTTTATTGGTAGTAACAGTAGCTAAATTTGATGGTGCATCGGCATTTATTGTACACATTTGTAAGGTCTTCATGCCAGGATGCTCTGTGTCAAGTTTGGTCAAATTTTATTCAGTGGTTTTGGAGAAGTTACTTAAAAGTTTTTTTATTGGTAGTAACAGTAGCTAAATTTGATGGTGCATCGGCATTTATTGTACACATTTGTAAGGTCTTCATGCCAGGATGCTTTGTGTCAAATTTTATCAAATTTGGTCGGAGGTTAAAAGAAGAAGTTGTTGAAGGGGTTATTCTATTTTTAGTGACAGTAGCCATATTTGCCTTAATGCATAAATGTTATGTACCTAATTTGGTCGGAATCGGTGGGGATGTTTTTAAGACGAACTTAAAATAGCTATTGTTGATTGAGCCGGATGGATGCCAGACGCCTGACGACAGACAAAGCACTATACCACAAGCTCAATTGGTCTTACGGCTAGGTGAGTTTAAATGAGCACCAGATTTCAAGATGCTAAGCGATAAGTATACTCTTCAAGAATTTTTTGTATTGCTTTGAAAATGGTTTTTGCACTTGTAATGATTTATTGGATGCAGCCCGTCCTATCTAGGCACCGAGTTCATTTAAGTGCTACTTTTTCATTTTCTTTAGCGCGTATTTATTAAACAGAACTAACTCTCTATCTGTCTTACAAGTTGAAGTTGGAATGGTAATCCTTCTGACACGTATTTAAATACAAATCAGGTTTGGAATCCAGAAACCTTTTGAAGTAAAGACGCATACTTTTACTCAAAACTCAATCGTTCAAAAATCATAATTGCCCCAGAAAAATGCCCTTATGATATGTAATATTTCATAGAAACAATATAGTATGGGCTAAGAACTTCATGTTATTCGCATTTCTGCCGAAAGGGGAAGCGTGAACGCTTTCACTTTCCAATTACATTTCCTAATTTGATGTAAATGCCCATAGAAATTTCCAAAAGCTGCTGCAGCTCACGGGTGAGATATTACAAGCAATTTGATTAGTTTGCGATGAAGAACCGCTAAGTCATGCCTACTTGATCCGCATGATTACGTGGGGCTTAATCTTAATCCATGTGACCAGCTAGATCACACAGGGCCAGTTTTAAATATTTAGTTATTCTGTTCCAATACAGTTGCATTTCTTGTATGACGGGTCAGTTATTATGACGGGTCAGTTATTCAGCATACTCAAATACCGGACGTATGGACATGCCCCTGTCACGTCACTGGCACAGGGGCTCGTATCGTTGCTTACTGTCGAATGTTAACTCAGTGACTGGCAAAACGCATGGATGAGCAACAAGGAAGATTCAGTCCTACGCCGACAGGAATGACACGAAGAACTTCTATGATACTTTGAAGACAATCTACGTGCCACAGTCATCAGGAACATCTCCAATATTGAGTGCTTACAACACCACACATCTCACTGACAAATAAAAGATACTACAAAGATGGGCAGAGCACCTCAACAACATCCTCAATCTGTAATCATCTATCAGTGAGGAGGCAACTGATCGACTGCCCCAAGTGGAAATCAGCACATCACTTGCTGATCCTCCAGAACTGACCGAAACTGAGAAAGCAATTGACCTGCTGTCAAATGGCAAAGCACATGGGTCGGATGCTATACCAGCAAAAGTATACAAAGCCGGAGACTCGCACATGGCACAGAAACTGACTTAACTCTTCCAGTCAATGTGGATTCAAGGAACTATTCCCCAGGAGTACAAGGATGTATCCATTGTCCACTTGTACAAGCGGAAAAGCAACAGACAATCCTGCGACAACCATCGGGGGGATCTCCTTGCTGTCAATAGCTTGCGAAATCCTCCAGAGATTTCTGCTGAATCGCCTTGTGCATACCATTGATCACGGGCTCATGCCTGAGAGTCAGTGCGGCTTCAGGAAAGGACAATGGACCACAGAGATGGTGTTTGCAGCTCGTCAACTCCAGGAGAAATGCCAGAAACAGAACTCCAACATGAACACGACATTCATCGACCTTTGACACAGTCAATCGTAGGGGCCTCTGGAAGATCATAGTAAAATGTGGTTGCCCAGCGAAGTTCATCGTAATGGTTCGGCAATTCCATGATGGCATGCTCACTCGTGTCGTGGACGACGGTGAGTCATATGAACCATTCCAAGTCACCAATGGAGTCAAGCAAGGCTGTGTGTTGGCCCCAACCCTCCTCAGTATAATGTTCTCTGCCATGCTTACTGATGCCTTCCGTGACCTATGAGACTGGGACCGGACTGATGGCAAGCTCTTCAATCTGAGGAGCCTACAGGCAAAGACTAAGTTACAAGAAGTGACTATTCATGTTTTTCTGACGACTGTTCCCTGAAAGCCAAATCTGAGTCTGACATGCAACAGAGTATAGACCATTTCTCTTCAGCTTGTGACAATTTTGGTCTCACAATCAGTGTCAAGAAGACAGAGGTGATGCACCAACCTGCACCCGGAAAGCTTTACGTAGAGCCTACCATCACAGTAAATGGTCAAACCTCCCTTGCAGTGGACAAGTTCGCATATCTCGGCAGTACACTGTCACGTGCAGTACACATGGATGATGAAACCAACACCAGAATTGCTAAAGCAAGTGTGGCCTTTGGCACACTACGCACAAAAGTGTGGGAGCGTAGAGGCATCAGTCTGCAAACAAAACTGAAGTTCTACAAAGCCATTATGTTGCCGACCCTGCTGTATGCATGCGAAACATGGACAATGTACAGACGCCATTCTAAGAAGCTGAACCATTTTCACATGGGCTGCCTGAGAAAACTGATGAGGATAAAATGGCAGGGTCCCAGATACTCAGGTTCTCACACAAACAGGCATTTCAAGCATCCACACTTTGCTCATGATATCACAGATGAGATGGACAGGCCACGTCACCAGGATGTCAGAGGAGCGAATACAAACGAAGATCTTCTACGGTGAGCTGTAGGAGGGAAAGCGATCTCAGGGTCGTCAGAAGAAACGCTTCAAAGATTCCCTCAAGTTATCCTTGAAACATTTCAACATTGACCCTGAGTCTTGGGAAGATCTAGCACAAAATAGCTCCACCTGGCGCAGTGTCATCCCTACTGGAGCTACAGACTTTGAAATAAGCAGAATTGCAGAGGCAGTTAAGAAGGTTGAGCAGCGTAAATCTCAGAACTGCAGCACGTTCCTCTATTGATTAAGCGACTCCAAGCGGCATCTCCTGTCCAGTGTGCCACAGACAGTTCAGAGCACAAATTGGCCTCATCAGCCACTGACGTACTCACAGAAACCAAGCCAGTTAGTGATGCTATGGTCAACTTCGAACTAATAGAACGAACAACAACAACAACAACATCAACCTGTAAATAATACATGTACTATATATATATTTTACATGTATTATGTATAGGTAACTTGTACGCACCGATACGAGCCCCTGCGGTCACGCGAAGTTGCTGTGCAAGAGGTTCAGTTAATGTATCGTGTGGACATTGTTTAATTTTATTTTCGATTTCTACATCATAACTGGAGTTTCAAATATGTTTGCATTGGCGTCTTTCTTTGAGGAGGCATGCGGAAGAAAAAAAAAACTCAGAAATTCAGTGTATACATAGAGCGACGTTAATTATTCAACCATTGTTAGGCAAGTGGCAACTATAGATTACATCATCACATGCAGGTGGTCGAACGGCAAAAACGATGCATTGGGGGCAGTTGCTTGACCGCCTTTCGTTTCCAGAACTAGGCCTAGATATGACGCTGATTCTAAGAAAATTGTTTACATACAAAATTATCGAACTTTTTACAGTTGCGCTATTGTCTGCTATTTTGGAGTATGGCTGAGAAATAAAATCGGCCTTGTGCTTCCATACACTTAATTGATATTTTGCCTTAACTCGACTTTTCACCGAGTCTTAACCATGCAATATACAGCACTTTTAACTCTCTTTACCCAGGTTTCATAAGGATATAATAATAATAATAATAATAATAATAATAATAATATTGTTTAGTCAAGAAAATGTAATACCTATTTCAACAAATCAATACATGTATATTTACGACAAAAGGATAAGCCAAACACCGAATATATTAAAGGTTCGAAATATTTTGGATAGTTGTCGGACATTGTTACGAAAGAGGTAATCCCACATACGCCCCCCCCCCCCCTTCATGTGCTTAAAATCTGACATTTTTTCTCCTCACTTAAAATGTGGCTGGAAATGTTGGTTGGTTGGTTTTCAACGGTACTTTGAGTACATTATTGGCCATATCATGCAGAGGAAATGGGAGCTAAGTGCCTTTCGCAAGGACACCCCGAGGCAACCCACGCGGGCTGGCCTAGGCGGTTATCGAACCCTCAACCCTTGGATTAGCAGTCCGACGCTCTATCAACTGCTACCACGACTCCTGGATAGAATGTAGACATCAACAAGACCAGAACAGAGCTTTATTGTCAACTTAGGTCTAACAATAGACATATGAGTTTAAGTACAAATACAAATTAGTAATGATGGTGGTATATCGTATAGAAAAATGTAGAAAACCGAAGGGTAAAAATAGGTATATTCTTATAAATAGTTTGGATATGTCTAACAAAATGGTAAGAAAAACTTATAATCGACATGAGAATATAATTATCAAAATATTAGTTCTTTAAATTTACTTAATATTAAGTTTGGGCTTTGTACTATAGAGGAGTTAAATATATTAATTGAAGACTTAAGTTTGGTCTTTGTTCGAAGGAGGAGTTTATACAGTCATATCAATCTGAACCGGTAGCTGCCACCACTGACAAGTGACAGGAAGAAAATGTAATGTCTGACTGGAGAGAAGATTCCAAAGTTGATTAGGGTGCCTGGAGAGTTGGAACTGTCATCTCGTAAAATATGTATAAATATTTGCCTTTTCCATTAATAAAGAAAGAGTACCTTCGTAAATACCATTAAGGAAATGATTACAGTTGGTTTGGTGAGTGAATGGGAGGTGCTTATCGAGAAACAGGAAGTTATGTCAATTTTTCGAACTAAAGTTCTCCAAAATCGGTATGCATAATACATACCGATTTTGGAGAACTTTAGTTCGAAAAATTGATAGAAGATAAGATAAGAATTCTTTATTTGAGACTGCATGATACATACATCTAAATTAATATATATATATATATATATATATATATATATATATATATATATATATATATATATATATATATATATATATATATATTAATTTAGATGTATGGACCATGCAGTCTGAAATAAAGAATTCTTATCTTATCTTCAATTATTATATATATATATATATATATATATATATATATATATATATATATATATATATATATATATATATATATATATATATATATATAAAATAAACCCTGTACATGCGTAGCTGTGGTTCTGGGTACAATCCCACAAACCTCCTTTAAGAGATGTTGACACAGTGACATATTTAAACAATACATTGAATGTATGTTTGGATTATTATTAATTTCTAGTCATTTTAAAAAGATAACCGATGCGAGAGAGAGAGAGAGAGAGAGAGAGAGAGAGAGAGAGAGAGAGAGAGAGAGAGAGAGAGAGAGAGAGAAAGTGAGAGAGTCAGAGAGAGAGAGAGAGAGAGAGAGAGAGAGAGAGAGAGAGAGAATATACATGTTATACATTAAATACATTCCTTGTTGTATCCTCTATCACTATTCAAATAATTATTTGCTTATTCTTGTCAAATACATTAATCCCTGAAAGATATGTCAAAGCTGAAGACATTCCCTCATATATCTTATATGATAATACATGTATCATGTTTTACACATTAAAGTAGCTAGCAAATGATTGATAACAAAAATTATACATCAGTAATACCTACATAAGCTTCCCATTTATTATTGAATTTATCAATCACAATTTTTGTGGGCTGTAAACTTTTCTAATTTGTACCTAAATGATACTTCTTTCTTAAATGTTTATAAGTTTGGTACTTTATTGTAAATATGTAATTTTTATATGTAGCTCTTACCTAAGATTAAATGAATTAAAAAATTTCATCAGATTTTGTTTTCTTTATATGTATTCCTAATATTGTATCTACTGTTATGAAGTCAGAGTACAAGGTGTATGCATTTATCTTTCAGCCACCTGAACAATTGTATCCAAAAACAGTTTAACTATAGTGCAATACAATAAATGAAAAAGTGATTCTTCTGTTTTCTACAAAAGAACACATCTTGTCTAATTCTCATTTTGTTTTTAAAAAAATATATATAGTTTTAGGTAGAAATCTATGCAAACTTTCAATTTAAACCTTTTCTATTCAAGTATCTTTTGTAAACTGATGTACCAATAAATAATTATTATTCCAGTCAAAAGACTCGTCTAAGTTGAGGTTACTTCTCCATTTATGTTGTGCCTTTGAATATAAAGTTTTTTTTAAAATAAATATCAATAAATACTTTGACAACCTATTGTTTAGTGAGTAATCGTAGCAGAAATGACATAGTTGTTCCATGTAAGATAATATATCTGATGATTCTACTTTTTGCATCTTCAAAAAACTCTTTGATAGCACCTATAATACCCTCATATTATAAAAAGTTTATTCCACATGGATAAATTGTTAAAAAAGAATTAAAACTAATAAAATGATTGCTGCATGTTAAATCCCCGATCATATTTACTCCACAATTGTACAGATTTTTATAAAAATGCTGTGATTTCCAACTTGAATACTTGCATATTCAAATCAAATCGCTTTACTATTATTTGATATAGCGCGATCTAGGATAAGAATCTTCAGAGGCGCTGTACAATGACGATAAAACGATTATACACACATATAATCATGCATATAAAATTTAAATCAAATATATAAAAGCATAGCATACGACATATTGGCATTATTATTAAAATAAATTATATAAAAGCTAACGGCATATTGACCGTATTATTAAAATAAAATGTATAAAAGCTTAAGGCATATTGTCATTAGTACAATGATATAGCACGACGATGTCTAATTATTTTCCTTGAATTTATTAAACAGAGATGTTTTAATTTTGGATTTGAATGAATCTGAGTTTGGTGATTATTTTATATGGTTTGGAAGTTCATTCCACCATAATGGTGCCACTGCATTATATGAGCGATTTGCAAATGTTTTTCTTTTTGTAATCGGTATATTTAGACGTTTGACTGTGTCATCAGACCGAAGACCTTCCCTCTGCCATACATGTAACTCAACCATGTTTCTGAGGTACTGTGGTGATTGACCATTCAGACTTTTAAACACAAGAGTCAGGACTTTGTTTTATCCCTAGCTAGACGGGCAACCAATGTAGTTGTTTGAAACATTCATATGAATTATTATTCGAGTTCGGCACGAGCTTGGCTGCGATGTTCAGCACTCGTTGTAGCTTTTGGAGATGATACGCAGGCAAACCAATCAATATGGAGTTAGCATAGTCTAGGTGTGAAATAACTAGTCCTTGAATCAAACTTTCACAAGCCTCTTTTGTAAGAAGATTTCGAATGCTCTTGAATCGTTGGATATTCCACGTTGCTGTTTTGCATTTGATCGTTATGTGATGTTTTAAGCTGAGAAATTCGTCTAAATATGCTCCGAGGTATCTGATTTGATTTGCTCTTTGCACGTGTTCATCATTCACAATAATTTTTGAAGTCACGCATTTTTGGAGTTGTTGCTTAGAGCCAAATAAAATAAATTCTGTTTTAGATGAATTCATTTTTAGCCTGTTCCTATCCATCCATTTTTTTGACATGAACTGCACATGATTCAAGTTCTTGAACTGCTACTGGTTCCTCTTTCCTTTTGGCAGCTGTGAATGATGTCTTGAGGGCATGGTTGTCTGCATACCCATGAAGGGCAATATCTTCTGGTATTATATCCCTCATTGTGGAAGCATATAAAAGATAGAGAATAGCTCCTGCACACGAGCCTTGAGGAACAGAAAACGCTAGATCTTGTTTTTGAGAGTAATCGGTGCAAACATTGACCTTGCAGCTCCTTGGTCGGAGATAGATGTCAAACCATTTGAGTACGTTCCCTTTAATGCCAAAATTTGCTTCAAGATTAGACAGGATGACATCGTGATCTACTGTGTCAAACGCTGCACTAAGATCAATTGCCATTAGTGCAGTAACTGTCTGATATTCCATTGCCCACAATAGATCGTTCATTAATTTAACCAATGCAGTTTCACAACTGTAGTGTGCTCTGTATGCAGATTGATAATCTGGTATCAGTTCATGGTTGTCACAGTGTTCAAGTAGTTGATTTAGTACTGCCTCTTCAAGAATATTTGAGAGAAATGACATGTTCTCACTGGTCTGTAGTTATTCATAATCATGTCCAGTCCAGATTTTTTTTATCAATGGTCGTATAATAGCAGTCTTTCAGGTTTTAACAAAAGTCCTATTTTCAATTAACAAATTAATTATCTTTGTAATTATATGTAGTACGTTCGGCAGTATCTCTTTCAGCAGATATGTTGGCATGCAGGCTAGTTCACAACTCCTGGTTGGCGATGACATAATTCTTTCCACATAATCTTGTGAAAGTGCTTTGAGAATATGTAATGTTTGAATATTCTTATCAGTTGGTATGTATTTTGGTGTTTCTTGCAACGCGTCTCTAATAGTTTCAATTTTACTCACAAAATAATCTGCAAATTGAACCACACTTGCTCAGCTAGAAAGGATTATAATGATTCTGGCTTTTTTCCCTGTAGTTTTAACCAACTAAATAAAACGTCTTTCCAAAATTTGTTCTTCAGACCTCTAGAAATCTTTTAGTAAATTAAATTCCAAGTACAAAAATGTAAAATATTTTAAACACGTTTGAAAAAGTAAGTTTTTTCATTTTTAGCTGTATACAAAATAAGTCTATGTATCCAGGGTGCTGTTTGTGACGTCATAAATATTTTAATGTTAATCAGTTTCAGTTCTCCTTTAGAATATTCTTGAGTACAGTTTAATCATTTTATTTCATCATTCAATTTATCCTAAAAGAAATTTTAAAAAAAAACCAAAAAACAAAAAAACATTCAGTTTATTCATAATAGTTTCTAATAGATTATGTAAACAAAGAATCAAGGGATTTATCTTGGATACAGCAAGATTCTTTACAACAGTAATTGTTTTCCAAGTTGTCAAAACTCTCTTGGACCATTGTGCGAATGTAAATTTTATTTCTTCATTTTTGTCTTGATCGTTTAATTATATAATTTCTCTTAAAGTTGCTGCCAAGCAGTGTGATAAACACCCGTTTCCCAATTTAATGAATTTTCCTGAACAAAACTTACCTCTGTAATTTTTTGTTCAAACCAAATGGTTCAAGTTTGTTTCAATGTTAATGTTAAGGCCGGAGATCTTTGTATAATAGAGGTATCAGCTGCATATCGGGATAAAACATTCTAGATTTAAAAAAATTATACCACTGATCTCGGAATTTAACCTAGTCATATGTCCTAGAATCTCAGCAGATAAAATGAAAATATATGGCGATAAGGGATCACCTTGCCTGCAACCGCGTTCAATAGGAAGCCATTGTGAAACGTGACTGTTCACAGTTGCACCTGATTTAATATCCTTGTAAAATATTTAAATCAATGGGGCAAAATATGAGAAAAATAGAAACTGTATTTAAAAATGTCTTTAAAGCCGAATCAAAAGCTTTTTCACAGTCGACAAGGAGAAGAACACCAGGGATATCCTTCTCTTCTGTATATTGCATTATATCATAATAATTATTGTATTTTCTCCCATATATCTACCAGAAATTAAACCTGTTTGATCTGGGTGTATCAGTTTTAATAACAATTTATTCATTCTGATGGCAATAGTTGCGGAGGCAAGGTTGATAAGTAATATTTAACAAAGATATAGGTCTCCAGTTCTTTAGTAATAATTTCTCTTTGTTGCCTTATTGGAATACAAGGTATAATTCCTTCTTTTTGAGGAGTTTATAATTCATCTTACGAAAACAAGAATTTGTGTATCTAAGAAGAAACGAACCTAATCCTTCCAAAAGAATTTTTTAAAATTCTGCAGTAAAGCTATCTGAGCCTGGACTTTTATGCTTCTTCATTAATAAGTAATTAATCCTTCAATTTAATTCTTAAAATTTAAGTCAAGTTTAAATAATTCAATTTGCGGGTTAAAAAGATTATTGAAGTTTACGTCTTTGACGTCTCTAAATTTAGAAAGATTCCAACGATAAGAAATATTTTCATTTAATAGTTCATGATCATTTATTAACAAACAATCTTTTTTCCTCAGCTGAGAAATGAATTTTGAATATAATTACTATTTCATAGATTACAGAAGTACTGTGTTGCCTCTTCTCCTTCCTCTATCCAAATTACAATAGCTCTAATTTTAACCCATCTAACATTTTATCTCCAATTCCTCCAATTTCATATTTGGTCTAATTTATATTTCATCAATTAAATAATTGTCTCTTCCATTTGTTTCTTTTTGTGGGATGCATAAAAAAATTGTAATTCCTCTTTCAATCAATAAAACTTCATAAAAGAGTTGGTCATCAATTATAAACTGTATTTCTGATCTACGTATGTTGCAAAGATTTTTTTTAATGAGAATATGCAGGTAAGTCTTAATGTTTTGTAATATCCTTTATTTGTCACATCACAGAAAAAACATTTAGGATCTCTTAATACCGAGTTATTACATTTCCAGTACATCCGATGATTTATTTTTCGACCCGGATTTTTGTCCTTAAATCCAGATGTATTAAAGAGTGCTCATATATATCCAGCTTCAGTACTTACTTTTTCTACATCCACATATCAGTTTATCTGAAATCAAGAACAAATCTAATCTTGCCTTCTTAAGTAGGTTTATGCGTCACTGTGTAAATCTTTTTTCCCCCCATATTTAACTCTCTTCAGATAGTAACTAAATTTAGTTCATGTGTCACACCTACCACTACCTCACTAGCTTTAGGATTATTTATATGAACATAAATTTGTATCTTTATCAGGGTTCATAACTAGGTTACAATCGCCTGCCATAATTACATAAGTGTTTCGATGTACATTTTGAATGTAGTTATTTCAGTTAACATCTGTTTTCTCTATTATTACATCGTAACTTAACCTAATTCCATTTGCATCATTTATCAAATTATCAAAATTATTGGTGAATAAAATTACAACACCCATAGACTGGCCAGTAAAGGAGTTAAAGAAATGTTTGTATCCCCATATGGCACGAACAATTTTCTCCCCTTTTGTTTTGCAATGTGTATCCTGTAAAAAGTATACTGGGTGCTTTTTGAGCCTCAAGACAATTCAGAAAATCATGCCTTTTTAGGTGATCTTCAAAGCCATGACAATTTACTGATATTATTGAGATACCATTATCTAATGTCATGTTACAAGAAAATGACTTACAAAAGTAAATAAGCAAATTTTACAGGAAAAACTATTTTCTAATAATAATATTGCAGAGATCAGGAAGTTTTAAGCAGTAAAACACAATCTATTTGTTGTTTTATTTGGAAATCCTTAATATTGAGTAGATTTTTTGAATTTTTGGGATGGAAACTAAAAATGCTTGTGGATTTTTATTTTAAAAAATCTTTGCAGTGAACTTTGAGATTTACAACTCTTCCTTTGTCATTTATGATGTTTATATAATATTATAAATATTTTAGGAAATTATAAATGTTTCTTGACTTTAATATTTACTCAAACCTTAATGTTATGTATCAGATTTACATGTTTAGCTATTGTCCTTGAATTAGGTTGTTTACTTAGTATTTGAGTTAAAGGACAGTTTTGGTAAACAAATTGTTGATTTAATTTGAGATCAGGGTTGATTTTGTTTACAGATAAAACTAGGATTTCCTTTAGAGTTGTGTTAAAAGTCACATACACCATATAATTATCTAGAACATTCTGTCATGTGATCTGTCTTTATATATACCATGTTTAGTGGACAGTTTATTGTTTTGACCTTACCATCTGTCTTTAATGAGTCATTACATTTGTGAAAAATCATTCCAAATTCAGAGAGAGACATTATATAAAATATTCATTTGATTATAAAAGTGCTCATGGACTTTTGGAATTTTTTTTTGAACTGATGATTTTGGGATTTATGTGAACTTATTCAAAGATATTCTGGAGTACTTCATTTTGGCACATCAGCACATTAAAGACTAGTGGCACATCATGACATTAAAGACTTGGCACATCAGCACATTCAAGGATACTGACATTCATTCAGAACATTCTATATTTAGGACTTGTGATTAGGACACTTAGGATTATTGGATTATTTGGATTTTAATTCACATTACTGTAAGTGTCTTTTGATTTTCATTTTTATTATCTAGAAATAAATTGCTTGTTCATTTTTAATTGATTTGTTGGTTTCAGTTTCTTTCTGTTACATTTTTCTTAGACCATAGAGTCGTAACAATTGACACTACCCTGACTAATATTAATTATAATTACAACATTTGCAATCAGAATCTGATTCAAGTTCAAAACTTGCCGTTTTATTATAATATTAAGAGAAGACATATTATGTCCATAAATGCTCGTTTTGTTTTCAGTCCCCCTTAAAACACGTAAAATTTATGTCGATAACAAATCCTACTGATTTAGAAGCCAATGTACAAATTAAAATTTTCAAATCTACTGATTTGATGACCTGGTTCTGTCACATGTATGAAACTCTGTGCTTGCAGTATCTTTGATACTCAAAAATGGGTCTCTCTTGGTAATAGGAAAGAAAGAGAAGTGCGAAAGAAAAGATAGCATAGTGCATGATAGCAAGAAATAACACACAAGCAAGTAAACAATCGCTGAAATAATACCTGTTAATGCCAAAGTGAAAAACAACAAGGGATAAAACCAGTATTAAACCTTCCTTCTTGCCATCACCATTATCCCAAATATTCAGAAACAGTATATATGGACAAAGGAGATAATCCAAACATTGTGATGTTTTCTGTATAGTAGCATACTGATCAAATTGTATGCTACATTACAAGACTGGTATTTGGCTAAAACTGCATAAAGAAAATCTGTTACCCAAGTTATCTGTTCCTGCCAAACAATCAAAATACTAAACAAGAAGTAACTGAAAAAAAGAGATGACAGTCTATGGATACAATATGGGTTCTAGGTAATGAAAAGGGATAGAGAAAAAAAACCCCCAAAGACACAGGAACCTATTGGTGAGACAAAAAGCACAGTTGTAAGGCTGAACTAAACAGGACTGGTAAAAAAAATGGTCGAATTTAAATAACATTTATTTTTACCTGCAAAATGTAGGGCAATGACCTTTATCTGCAAATAAAATAGACCCTGTATTAAACTAGGCATGTTTAAAAATCGGTATGCATTTGCTTTGGAATTCCTAAAGATGATTTTACTTTAATCTTCAGACAATAAATTTGACTAAATGAAATTATATGTTTAGTTATTTCTGAGTGAACAATTTCCATAAAATGCCCTCCCTCTCCCCCCCCCCCCTTTTAATACATACTAATGTACTTATGGTCATTGTATAGATGTGGCATTAAGTCACATACATATATACTTGTGGTCATTGTGCAGATGTGGCATTAAGTCACATACATATATAATTATGCTCATTGTACAGATGTGGCATTAAGTTACATACATACTTATGGTCATTGTACAGATGTGTCATTAAGTCACATACATATATAATTATGGTCCTTGTATAGATGTGGCATTAAGTCACCTATATATATATACTTGTGGTCATTGTGCAGATGTGGCATTAAGTCACATACATATATAATTATGGTCATTGTACAGAGGTGGCATTAAGTTACATACATACTTATGGTCAATGTACAGATGTGGTGTTAAGTCAAATACATACATACATATGGTCAAAGTACAGATGTGGCATTATGTCACACACATACATGCGTATTGTCATTGTATAGATGTGGCATTAAGTCACATACATACATACTCATGGTCATTGCATAGATGTGGTATTAAGTCACAAACATATATGTGTACGGTCATTGTATAGATGTAGCATTAAGTCACATACATACTTATGGTCATTGTATAGATGTGGCATCGAGTCACATACTTACATTACATAGATACTTATGGTCAATGTATAGCTGTGATGTTAAGTCACATACATATATTACATACATACTTATGGTCAATGTACAGATGTGCCATTAAGTCACATACATACATACTTATGGTCATTGTATAGATGTGGCATTAAAGCCCATACATACATACATACATACATACATACATATGGTCATTGTATAGATGTGGCATTAAGTTACATACATACATACTTATGGTCATTGTATAGACGTGGCATTAAGTCACATACATACATACATATGGTGATTGTATAGATTTGGCATTAAGTCACATACATACTTACGGTCATTGTATAGATGTGGCATTAAGTCACATACATACATACATACCTACGGTCATTGTATAGATGTGGCATTAAGTCACATACATACATACATACATATGGTGATTGTATAGATGTGGCATTAAGTCACATACATACATACTTACGGTGATTGTATAGATGTGGCATTAAGTCACATACATACATACTTATGGTGATTGTATAGATGTGGTGTTAAGTCACATACATACATACATACATACATACATACATACATACATACATACATACATACATACATACATATGGTGATTGTATAGATGTGGTGTTAAGTCACATACATACATACATACATACATACATACATACATACATTACATACATACTTATGGTGATTGTATAACACATAATAGTAATATAGTCAGATATTGCACATCTAGATCAAATTGTGATTAAATTTGAAGAATTATATGCAGATTTGTTGTTCAATTTTAAGACAAAAAGTTGCAAAGAGTCACCAGTACATCTCACTCAATTTTCAACTTTTCTTGTAGCTATCAATACCAACAATGCCTATACTTTGTATGGTGGATAGAGAGATGACTTTGCAACATCAAATGAAAGCCCTATCTTCAGGTTTATGTACCCTTTTTGTTCATTACACCATGTATTTTGGCCATATGACTTCAAACGAGCACAGCAGAAACTATGTATGATAATTAACTCTAGCTCTAAAACCTATAGAAAAATACCTCTACTCATGTAACATCTACCTATGAAGGCTGAACAAAACTGATCACAGAAACTTGACCTGTTATTGAAATTTTATCGTTTTCACTACTACTGTCCAACCTGCACATTCCTAGTATATTGAAACAATTCCATCTTTTGTCCACATTCTTGACTACATCACAGCATTGAAATTTTGGATAATAATATTTTGATGAAACACATCTCTATAACAATATGGATGAGTTGTATTAGTTATGACACTATTCAATAAATCAACTGAATTACTAACATCATCTGAGATAAGATTATCTACTGTGGTATGTAAAATAATCCAAGATAAGATTATCTACTGTGGTATGTAAAATAATCTGAGATAGGATTATCTACTGTGGTATGTAAAATCATCCAAGATAAGATTATCTACTGTGGTATGTAAAATCATCCAAGATAAGATTATCTACTGTGGTATGTAAAATAATCTGAGATAGGATTATCTACTGTGGTATGTAAAATTATCCAAGATAAGATTATTTACTGTGGTATGTAAAATCATCCAAGATAAGATTATCTACTGTGGTATGTAAAATCATCCAAGATAAGATTATCTACTGTGGTATGTAAAATCATCCAATATAAGATTATCTACTGTGGTATGTAAAATAATCTGAGATAGGATTATCTACTGTGCTATGTAAAATCATCCAAGATAAGATTATCTACTGTGGTAT
Organism: Margaritifera margaritifera; assembly: GCA_029931535.1. Classification (NCBI taxonomy): domain Eukaryota; kingdom Metazoa; phylum Mollusca; class Bivalvia; order Unionida; family Margaritiferidae; genus Margaritifera; species Margaritifera margaritifera. The sequence goes on from JAQPZY010000730.1 coordinate 227,785, forward strand.
GTAAAATAATCTGAGATAGGATTATCTACTGTGGTATGTAAAATAATCTGAGATAGGATTATCTACTGTGGTATGTAAAATAATCCAAGATAAGATTATCTACTATGGTATGCAAAATAATCTGAGATAGGATTATCTACTGTGGTATGTAAAATCATCCAAGATAAGATTATCTACTGTGGTATGTAAAATCATCCAAGATAAGATTATCTACTGCAGTATGTAAAATCCCCTGAGATGAGATTATCTACTGTGGTATGTAAAATCATCAGAGATAGGATTATCTACTGTGGTATGTAAAATCATCCAAGATAAGATTATCTACTGTGGAATGTCAAATAATCTGAGATAGGATTATCTACTGTGGTATGTAAAATCATCCAAGATAAGATTATCTACTGTGGTATGTAAAATAATCTGAGATAGGATTATCTACTGTGGTATGTAAAATCATCCAAGATAAGATTATCTACTGTGGTATGTAAAATCATCCAAGATAAGATTATCTACTGTGGTATGTAAAATAATCTGAGATAGGATTATCTACTGTGGTATGTAAAATTATCCAAGATAAGATTATCTACTGTGGTATGTAAAATAATCCAAGATAAGATTATCTACTGTGGTATGTAAAATCATCCAAGATAAGATTATCTACTGTGGTATGTAAAATCATCCAAGATAAGATTATCTACTGTGGTATGTAAAATAATCTGAGATAGGATTATCTACTGTGGTATGTAAAATCATCCAAGATAAGATTATCTACTGTGGTATGTAAAATAATCTGAGATAGGATTATCTACTGTGGTATGTAAAATAATCTGAGATAGGATTATCTACTGTGGTATGTAAAATCATCCAAGATAAGATTATCTACTGTGGTATGTAAAATTATCCAAGATAAGATTATCTACTGTGGTATGTAAAATCATCCAAGATAAGATTATCCACTGTGGTATGTAAAATAATCTGAGATAGGATTATCTACTGCAGTATGTAAAATCCTCCGAGATGAGATTATCTACTGTGGTATGTAAAATCATCCGAGATAGGATTATCTACTGTGGTATGTAAAATCATCCGAGATAGGATTATCTACTGTGGTATGTAAAATCATCCGAGATAGGATTATCTAGTGTGGTATGTAAAATCATCTGAGATAGGATTATCTACTGTGGTATGTAAAATCATCCGAGATAGGATTATCTACTGTGGTATGTAAAATCATCCGAGATAGGATTATCTACTGTGGTATGTAAAATCATCCAAGATAGGATTATCTATTGTCGTATGTAAAATCATCCGAGATAGGATTATCTACTGTCGTATGTAAAATCCTCCGAGATGAGATTATCTACTGTGGTATGTAAAATCATCTGAGATACGATTATCTACTGTGGTATGTAAAATAATCCAAGATAAGATTATCTACTGTGGTCTGTAAAATAATCTGAGATAGGATTATCTACTGTGGTATGTAAAATCATCCAAGATAAGATTATCTACTGTGGTATGGAAAATCATCCAAGATAAGATTATCTACTGTGGTATGTAAAATCATCCAAGATAAGATTATCTACTGTGGTATGTAAAATCCTCTGAGATAGGATTATCTACTGCAGTATGTAAAATCTTCTGAGATGAGATTATCTACTGTGGTATGTAAAATCATCCGAGATAGGATTATCTACTGTGGTATGTAAAATATTCTGAGATAGGATTATCTACTGTGGTATGTAAAATCATCCAAGATACGATTATCTACTGTGGTATGTAAAATCATCTGAAATAGGATTATCCACTGTGGTATGTAACATAATCTGAGATAAGATTATCTACTGTGGTATGTAAAATAATCTGAGATAGGATTATCTACTGTGGTATGTAAAATCATCCGAGATAGGATTATCTACTGTGGTATGTAAAATAATCTGAGATAGGATTATCTACTGTGGTATGTAAAATAATCTGAGATAGGATTATCTACTGTGGTATGTAAAATCATCCGAGATAAGATTATCTACTGTGGTATGTAAAATAATCTGAGATAGGATTATCTACTGTGGTATGTAAAATCATCCAAGATAAGATTATCTACTGTGGTATGTAAAATAATCTGAGATAGGATTATCTACTGCAGTATGTAAAATCCTCCGAGATGAGATTATCTACTGTGGTATGTAAAATCATCTGAGATAGGATTATCTACTGTGGTATGTAAAATCCTCTGAGATAGGATTATCTACTGTGGTATGTAAAATCCTCCGAGATAAGATTATCTACTGTGGTATGTAAAATCATCTGAGATAGGATTATCTACTGTGGTATGTAAAATCATCTGAGATAGGATTATCTACTGCAGTATGTAAAATCCTCTGAGATGAGATTATCTACTGTGGTATGTAAAATCATCCGAGATAGGATTATCTACTGTGGTTTGTAAAATAATCTGAGATACCACTATCTACTGTGGTATGTAAAATCATCCGAGATAAGATTATCTACTGTGGTATGTAAAATAATCTGAGATAGGATTATCTACTGTGGTATGTAAAATCATCCAAGATAAGATTATCTACTGTGGTATGGAAAATCATCCAAGATAAGATTATCTACTGTGGTATGGAAAATCATTAAAGATAAGATTATCTACTGTGGTATGTAAAATAATCTTGGATAGGATTATCTACTGCAGTATGTAAAATCCTCTGAGATGAGATTATCTACTGTGGTATGTAAAATCATCCGAGATAGGATTATCTACTGTGGTATGTAAAATATTCTGAGATAGGATTATCTACTGTGGTATGTAAAATCCTCTGAGATAGGATTATCTACTCTGGTATGTAAAATCATCCAAGATAAGATTATCTACTGTGGTATGTAAAACAATCTGAGATAGGATTATCTACTGTGGTATGTAAAATCATCCGAGATAGGATCATCTACTGTGGTATGTAAAATAATCCGAGATAGGATTATCTACTGTGGTATGTAAAATAATCTGAGATAAGATTATCTACTGTGGTATGTAAAATCATCCAAGATAAGATTATCTACTGTGGTATGTAAAATCAATCAAGATAAGATTATCTACTGTGGTATGTAAAATCAATCAAGATAAGATTATCTACTGTGGTATGTAAAATAATCTGAGATAGGATTATCTACTGCAGTATGTAAAATCCTCCGAGATGAGATTATCTACTGTGGTATGTAAAATCATCCGAGATAGGATTATCTACTGTGGTATGTAAAATAATCTGAGATAGGATTATCTACTGTGGTATGTAAAATCATCCGAGATAGGATTATATACTGTGTTATGTAAAATCATCTGAGATAGGATTATCTACTGTGGTATGTAAAATCATCCGAGATAGGATTATCTAGTGTGGTATGTAAAATCATCTGAGATAGGATTATCTACTGTGGTATGTAAAATCATCCGAGATAGGATTATCTACTGTGGTATGTAAAATCATCCGAGATAGGATTATCTACTGTGGTATGTAAAATCATCCAAGATAGGATTATCTATTGTCGTATGTAAAATCATCCGAGATAGGATTATCTACTGTCGTATGTAAAATCCTCCGAGATGAGATTATCTACTGTGGTATGTAAAATCATCTGAGATACGATTATCTACTGTGGTATGTAAAATCATCCAAGATAAGATTATCTACTGTGGTCTGTAAAATAATCTGAGATAGGATTATCTACTGTGGTATGTAAAATCATCCAAGATAAGATTATCTAATGTGGTATGGAAAATCATCCAAGATAAGATTATCTACTGTGGTATGTAAAATCATCCAAGATAAGATTATCTACTGTGGTATGTAAAATCCTCTGAGATAGGATTATCTACTGCAGTATGTAAAATCTTCTGAGATGAGATTATCTACTGTGGTATGTAAAATCATCCGAGATAGGATTATCTACTGTGGTATGTAAAATATTCTGAGATAGGATTATCTACTGTGGTATGTAAAATCATCCAAGATACGATTATCTACTGTGGTATGTAAAATCATCTGAGATAGGATTATCTACTGCAGTATGTAAAATCCTCTGAGATGAGATTATCTACTGTGGTATGTAAAATCATCCGAGATAGGATTATCTACTGTGGTATGTAAAATAATCTGAGATACCATTATCTACTGTGGTATGTAAAATCATCCGAGATAAGATTATCTACTGTGGTATGTAAAATAATCTGAGATAGGATTATCTACTGTGGTATGTAAAATCATCCAAGATAAGATTATCTACTGTGGTATGGAAAATCATCCAAGATAAGATTATCTACTGTGGTATGGAAAATCATTAAAGATAAGATTATCTACTGTGGTTTGTAAAATAATCTTAGATAGGATTATCTACTGCAGTATGTAAAATCCTCTGAGATGAGATTATCTACTGTGGTATGTAAAATCATCCGAGATAGGATTATCTACTGTGGTATGTAAAATATTCTGAGATAGGATTATCTACTGTGGTATGTAAAATCCTCTGAGATAGGATTATCTACTCTGGTATGTAAAATCATCCAAGATAAGATTATCTACTGTGGTATGTGAAACAATCTGAGATAGGATTATCTACTGTGGTATGTAAAATCATCCGAGATAGGATCATCTACTGTGGTATGTAAAATAATCCGAGATAAGATTATCTACTGTGGTATGTAAAATAATCTGAGATAAGATTATCTACTGTGGTATGTAAAATCATCCAAGATAAGATTATCTACTGTGGTATGTAAAATCAATCAAGATAAGATTATCTACTGTGGTATGTAAAATCAATCAAGATAAGATTATCTACTGTGGTATGTAAAATAATCTGAGATAGGATTATCTACTGCAGTATGTAAAATCCTCAGAGATGAGATTATCTACTGTGGTATGTAAAATCATCCGAGATAGGATTATCTACTGTGGTATGTAAAATAATCTGAGATAGGATTATCTACTGTGGTATGTAAAATTCTCCGAGATATGTAAAATCTGGCATAGACTTATAGTTAGCATATAAATCATTCAAGAAAATACATGTAGTCCTTCAATACTGCATTTGATATATATTTCTTTTCTCAGACTACCTGTGTGCTAATTTTGATGTTGAAATGTAAGTGAAAATAAATACTGATCGGTGAAAACGAGTTTGAATGCACTTATGAAGTGATACTAACTTACATAAGATTAGATGATACAACATAACACCAGAAATGTTGCTAGTCACGGTACGTGTTTAAATCCAAGGGAGATAATTACTATAGGGTCTAATAAGTTACCTAAATTTTAGTTGCCTCCCTTAACATAAAAATTTACCTGAGAGGCCAGTGCATCGATATACTTCGTTGCTAAATTGTGTTAAGAGCATACAGTTTTTTACTATTACTTGTGTAGCGGAAAAATTCTTCTGGCTGACAGAATTGGCATTTAGTTCTTGTGCAAATGAAGTTTGAAAAGACCAAGTGTCGAATAGCCAACTTTAATCAACAATATAGTGGTTGGAGCTTATCAATTTAGTGCTACTAAACATAACTAAATATATCAACAAGATACATACACAGTAATAGACTTTATTTACTCCATCAAAATAGCATACGATGTTCACATTAATTAGTGCATATTACCTTCCAATCTTTAAACAAAATACAACTGTTAAGAGTATAAAACCCAATACAGACACACCTAACAATGCAATGAAATTCTAATTATCATAGATATGTATTTTAACACTAAACTGGCTATTGATGTTTTGTTAAATCATATAAACATTTACTTGTATGTGAGAGGACAACTGATCAAATCTGGTACTTGTGTGAAAACAGAGCACTCCAGTAAACCAAAAACCCCACCAAACCCAGAAAACCTCAAAAACTGACAATTTAATTTGGTCCCAAGGGATTTCAGTCTTGTGAGGTTTCACTGCATTTTCTTCATGTATAAAAACTTTGAGGTTTCTTATGATTCTTTCCAGGTTTGTCATTAGCAGACTAAAATATGTACTTGTGTTGAAAATGCGTCTTTTCGAAAACATTCTGACATCAATATCGCAAAAGATAAATATTTTCTTACCTAACTTGAAGTGAAACTTGACGCTTAACAGGTGATACAGCACAGCTATTAGTGGATCCTTGCTTCTAACTGATTGTGTTGATTTAAAATGTTAACTTGTGTAAGCTAGTGACAAAAGCAGTCTTTAAGTTTTCAAGATCTTTTTTAAATAAAAATGAAACTCTGTTGCTTTTATCTATAGTCTTATTCAATACAAAAGGCAAAACTGAGTGTCGTGACAACTTTCATAATACTTATTCAATACAACAGGCAAAAGTGAGTGTCACGACAACATAATACTTATTCAATACAAAAGGCAAAAGTGAGTGTCATGACAACTTTCATAATACAAATTCAATACAAAAGGCAAAACTGAGTCATGACAACTTTCATAATACAAATTCAATACAAAAGGTAAAACTGAGAGTCATGACAACTTTCATAATACTTATTCAATACAAAAGGCAGTGTCACGACAACTTTCATAATATCTATTCAATACAACAGGCAAACTTTGAGTGTCACAACAACTTTCATAATACTTATTCAATACAAAAGGCAAAAGTGAGTGTCAGGACAACTTTCATAATACTTATTCAAAGATGCTGCCATAAATTTCTTTATGATGGAGAGGTAGCACACATCTATCTCTAGATGGGGAAAATCATCAGTAGTGAAAGGAGTGTGGAGACTGTATTTGCAGTCACTGGTTCCCATTCCACATGCTGAGATGCTGAGGCGCCAACCAATACCTGCATCACCACTTTCTGTGCTTTTTCGGTTGGTTTCAGACCATCCAATTCTCTTCCCCAGCATCATCCTGAGTAGATGGTCATTCTGTTTATGTTTTGACCTCTCGTGGTTGTTAATCACCTATCATGCTCAGGAAATTTTGTTCAAGGCCATCATTCATTAATTTGCTATGCCCCTGTAGGAGACAGTTCAATTGGAACTCCCCAACAGTTTCTGCATAAACTACACCAGATCTGAATCGTACAATGTTTTCATGCAAACAATACATATGCCTAAATATATATCAACTGAAATTATGGACAAGAAGGTATAACAAGTAGATTTTTAAAAACATTTGTATTTTGAATATAGAAAAGAAATTCATGCAATGCAGGTAATTTGTGCAATTTGTTGCCCATTCAGTTTTAAAAGTTGCACAACACTTGATCGATTTTGCATGAATTCCTCTATCCCATAACCTGGCAGCATTTCTGCATTTTTAATAATCATTCTGCCGCTTTAACATTATATTTAATTTTTTTCTTAAATATGCTGACATTCTTAAGATAAGACAATATTAAAAATGTTGTAGATATTGTACAGTGAAAATCCAACTTTATAAGTTTCAATCAAAAATGGAAAAATGGAGAAAAAAACATCGCATGCCTGTAATCACTGTATGACATTTAAAGGAGACAGCAAAATGCTTTCAATAACCAAAATCTGGTGAAATCTCAATATCACATCACTGGCAAGCAACAGTCTGTTACACACTGTTCAAATACAACAGTTTGCTTCAAAATGTAATCAAGCAGATGGTTCCTGTTTTGTGAAAGGACACATGCCCTCACAGTCTTGCAATCCTGCAGATTTAGGTGAGTTCAAATGGTCATGATGGAAAATAAATTATCACCGTTCCAAAATTAACCAATCAACATAAAAGAACAAAATAACAAATGGCAATCAGTTACAGTAAATGTTTGAAATTGGAAAATACCAGACAAAAACTAAGCAAATGAATCTTGGTTGTCAGAGTCTTCATACACCGCTCCCTTGATAACTTGTGCACAGATAACTCGCGAACTCGCTTATAATGTGGGATAAGGCGTGGATCCCACGTTTTTTTACTAGAAAATATCACAAAAATTGGCTTCTATTTGTTCAAAGTAAAAAAAATTGCGATCAATGTTAGTTTATGAAACCTTGATATATCGCTTATTTTATTATTGAAAACAGTGGTTAGTACCCAAAAATTTGAATCAACATCATGAAATTTTCATCTTTTAATAAGAATTAATAAGAATTCATATATTTTGTTCAATTTTCTTTCCAAACAACACGATCAGTACACTGTTAATAACAATATTCAAAAAAAATTTGATCAATGAAAATGTCACTAATGCCTACTGGTGGCAACATTTAAAAAAATAAATACCAATTAAATAAGTTTTGTGAAGTAAAATTTGTGTTTTTGTGTTTTAGTTCTATCTTTTAATTCGGTCTCAGTGTAATCATCATAAATGTAATATGCCCTCTTGTATTCAAACGTGGAAAATATCATTCAACCATCACAGCTATGTCCGCGAGTGTTTCTGTGAGAACCTAATTAAGTGCCAACTGTTTTTTGATCTCCAACTTGCAGAAGTATTTGTTGTGTTGTTACACTCAATTAAAAGCAGACCTGCTTTGTATTATCACATTAATTACGTCTTTTGTATCAAATCAAATAAAGGGGGTGGAATAAATATTTATAACAGTGTTTGATTGATCATTTGAAATGAGTTGACCTGACAAACAGTCATGACCGCTAGCTCTTACGCAGGTAGGATTTGCACACCTTGTAAATTTTCTTGGCCCAAAATGGAAGCTACATCTTGGTAATACTACAGCACATGCATCATGGATTATAGAATGTCCACTCAATCCGGTGGATGTGGACACAGGGGCAAGGGATTAAGTGTTCACTACGAATAGTGTATGTCCACTATGTCTGGTGGATGTCCCCTAAGCCTAGTGGACAGCCACTCAATCTAGTGGAAATCCGTCAGGGATTTTATTGCAGCTGTAGTAGGTTTGATGGCACCCCTCACTGATTTTATTACATTCATGCCGCAAGTCAACACATTAAACATATGGGAAAAAAACACCCTGGCAGGTCGCAATTTCATACATTTACCTGTAAAAACCATACAGCAGTAACATTTCTTGTGGTATTTAGCAGTGGCCTAGCTAGGCATATGCACATATGAACATGCATAATGTAGACAAAATACATTTTAAATTTATTAATTATCCCCCCCCCCCCTGCCCCATGGCAGAGCTTACATTAGACAAATTGCCAAGCTACAATGTACATTCCTGTTGATTGACTACGTGTATACCTGTTATCATATACACATGCAGAAACTGCATTCTGCTCTGCATCAGGCAGTACTATTGATATTCTTTCTCAATAAATTATATTTCATAACCTGTTATCATATACACATGCAGAAACTGCATTCTGCTCTGCATCAGGCAGTACTATTGATATTCTTTCTCAATAAATTATATTTCATAAAAGTGTTTGTTGTACTGGTTGTAGTTTGCCTTTAATTTCCATTCTATTTACAAGACTTACTTTGAACAAATTATTGAAAGCATAGTACAAATAAAACTCAAAAACAGATTACTAATGAACACCATACTATATAGACCATACATGTACAATCAAGTATCTGAATCAACTGAAAATAATACATACAAGTTTATCTCCTACCATTATTATTTCAGTGATTTTCATCACTTTTGCCCATAAATTTGGTAATACATGTATTACACTTATCAGATGACCATACCAGCAATCATAAATATATTTGCTTGAGTTGTTGACAAAAGAATACAGCAGCATGTGTGCTTAGTAGAGTCCGAGTACAAACAGTAAGAATGTGGTAAAGGTAAACATGTGTCAAGTTCTGGAGAAAATGTGTCCCATGGACATGTATATTTGGTGCAGAAGTATTACACAGAGGCCAGACGATGTTATATTTTGGATAGTGCTATGTGTATTTCACTATATGGGAACATGTTAAGCAAACAATTTAAAAGTGACTAGGGGAATTTTTTAAAAAATCAAAGCATTTCATGCATTCTTTAATTTAATAACTGAATAAAATAGTCCATGCAATCATTTTACATATTGCTTCAACATCTTTATCTTCTCGCTAATACTTATGTGTGATTTCATTTTGTTTGTTTACAAGTGGAATCTCTCTCTATTATTAAAATCACTGTATCATTAAACTTTTTATATTTTGTGAAGCATATAAATATTCTCACAGGATTCGCTGCATGGAAATGTATCTTTCATCTCGCGCAATACGCTATGTGAATGCGTTTTAGTGGGAGAGTTTTTGAATATTAAATGGCATTGTATGCAACTTAAAAAGAGCATTCTTCACTGTCTACTGTAGCTCAGCCAACAGGTAAGTTCCATGTGATGTTGTGGACGTCCACTATTACATAATTATATTGCTAAAACTTCCTAATTGGGGAAATAAAACTTAATCTGTCTTCTACAAGCCACGACGTTGACATCCATGATGACCACTATATCCGGTCCATGATGGACAATAGCATGGATGGATTAATTTCCACCACAGAAACGTTGATTTTCCATAATCTGCAACGTGTTTACTGTAGATGGTGGAAAACTCAAGTGTGTGGAAATAAACGGACAGAAAAGATTGAAGGACATCATAACATGATATGCTCCTCTTTATGGCAGGTCTATAAAAACTGCAACTATTCCAATACTGAAAAAAAGTATTATTCTATTCAAATAGATACCCCTTTTTGCATTATTTCCCAATTTGAACATGAGTGAGTGATATGTCAGTACATAAAGTGATATGTCAGTACATATGTCAGTACATAAAGTGATATGTCAGTACATATGTCAGTACATAAAGCAATCAAAATAGTTTGTCATTCAGTACATATAAGATTGGAACATAAAGAAGCTTATGATTTATGAGTCTCATTGAATCAATTGATGGTAGATTATACATGTCAATTTACAATGGAGACCTATAGCAAAGTCTCTATTCAGTACTTAAAGGATCTTTTACAATCTACATTAACAACTTATCTAATAACCAATCAGTTTCTTGCTTGTTTTCTACAGTAGTTTCCTCCATTCAATTCCCTATACAAAATATGAATAACGTGCAAGTGAAGAAGAGCTGTTGCTTTGTGATCATGGGTAGACAATTCCTGGATGAACTGCAGGGCAAGGGATGTAAATCCCATACTGGCTTCACCAATCATCATCGGGTTGATTTTGTGTTCATCATCAATATGGGTGCTGCCTTTGAAACCATTGTAGGTCATCTTGTCAAACTTTGGCTGAGACTCATTGGACTAGAATTTTTTGTTTTACAAAATTAAACTAGATATCTCTAATAAAGTCTAATCTTGCTAAAAATATGTGAAATGTCGGATAATGTGGAAAGTTGGATGAACAAGTTTAATTTGATATGAATTTCAATAAATCATTGCATTCATAGGCAATTTTTGTATAAATATTCTTTTCTATAGCTGACACAAAGGAGACTAGGTTGTACCATATCTGCCTGGTAGTGCCCGTGACCAAATAATTTTTTTTGCATTCCGAAGCATTAGGAAAACATCTAATCCATAGGGATAACTCATTTTTAAGAGTCTGCAACATGTTAATCTTTAAGCACATAGTATGGCCGATGGACAGCACAATGTGTAGCATCATACCTGCTGACGATGCAAATTGGGTACCGGTAGTTCTGGATCGCAGCTACTTGCATCCTTCCAAGTTTGAACCTAGGAACTCGTGGAAGAGGCCAGTATGATACCTCAATGCCACCACATCCTCTACAGTATGTCGTGAATAGAATAGGCAGTAGTGTCTTATAATTTCTCCAGCACTAGTAGTCAGCAGGGTCATTACTAAGTGATTCCATGTAACTGCTGGACCAATAAATGTAAGTCAAACTGACTGTGAAAACAGTAACAATGGATTGGAGGTAGGAGGACCACATAGCCTATTGATTTGCACTGTGAACTTTGCATTGCAGACCAACAGTGATTTGTTCATATTAGCCAGGATTTGTATGCTCACTCCAGTTTACACAGCTGCACAATGGGTTCCGGAAATTAAACCTAAATAAACTACAGCTGTTTAAGCCACAATCTGGCTCCATAATTTAAGTTGTGATCTGACCGAACTAAACCCTGCTGTATATAAAATGTTTGCAAATCATATTTTTGTGTCAGGGGTAATATATACAGCATAATAAAATAAGGTGCTTGGTAAAAAAAAACCCAAACACCCGAGTCCATCATGACTTTGAGGGGGAGGAGGGGGAGAGAAGGGTGCTTTGACATATTTCCTTAAATTAGGTGACAACATTCCCTTAGACCTAAGTTTTAATGATCAAACATGTCTTACACACCTTACCTTTGTGTGATTTCTTAGCAACTGCCTCATTTGCCGCTCCTGTTATGCTTAAGCCTTACCTTTCTTTAAGGTAAAAACATTTTGAGGAGTTTTTCTACACAGATGAATCTCAATAATAAAAACATGCAAGAAAATTCATTTTTATCGAATATTGTGCTAAGACTAAAGACATTACTGGACAATTCTTGAACACCTGGGTCACATACACCCCCACCCCATCCCTACTTTTGTGTGGGTCACATACACCCCACCCCATCCCAACTTTTGTGTGGGTCACATACACCCCACCCCATCCCTACTTTGTGTGGGTCACATACACCCCACCCCATCCCTACTTTGTGTGGGTCACATACACCCCACCCCATCCCTACTTTTGTGTGGGTCACACACACCCCACCCCACCCCTACTTTTGTGTGGGTCACATACACCCCACCCCATCCCTACTTTTGTGTGGGTCACATACACCCCACCCCATCTCTACTTTTGTGTGGGTCACATACACCCCACCCCATCCCTTGTTTGGTGTGGAAATTCTTCATGCATGCTTCTGTATGAGAAAAAAAAAACCCCATCTATTTTTGGTCATGTATGAAAGGCATCCTTATCAAATAAATTAAAACCTTTAGCATTTGGAAAACCTTATAGATTTAATCAGAATCTTCATTCTCTGATATTTTTGGAACATTCTACTTTCACCAAAGTTCTCAACTTTCCCCTTCTACAACTCAAAAAAACATGCAAACAGAATGATGACACAGAGAGCTGACACAGATTGTTCAGGGACACAGATTCGGTTATCATGATACAATTTTATGGATAGCATGTTTAATTCAGCAATATTTTCAAAAGTGAGAGATAGATATTTATGCAGAAAATATAGAATACACACAAACACACATTTTAGATATATAGATGTTTGGATTGATTGATGTATGGATGATTGATTGGACAGAAAGAAAAAAAAATAGCAATAAAAAGTAAAACCAAACAAGAATCATGCTTGCAATCAGATATATACAAAGGAACATGGGTTGAGGGTAGTGGATTCACTCCACTACAAGACGGTTCTAAATAAACACACAGTTCAGGGATTTACAAATCCACTTGCCCGACTCCTGGGGCAAGCACAAATTCGGCTCAGGCAAGCTCAAGTTTGCAAACAATTGAGAGAGAGATCCAAGAAATGTTATTTAACTTCGATGGTCTTTGCAAAATACATAAAACACTAGCTCTGTGCGAGTTTATTTTACTGACAAGGGGTTGTGTTCAGTTCGTAATGCTTTATGTTCTGCAAGTTTTATGCCCTGCCATCTTGCTACAGTATGTATATCAGCACCTTTATTTATTGTTTACATGCACCACATTCTTCTTCTACATAACTGTCCACAGTTTCTTTCATCCACGATCTATAGTATGTCATTTCCATTGTGTAGTCAATGTCAAGGTCAGTCTCGCATTTATTTGTGCAGACGTGATAATGTGAATATTTATTATTTAAAGTAAGTTTTGACAAATAAGGAATAAATATTTATATTTAACTTGTCAGTTACATTTTAATCGTAATTTTTGTACGTATCCAGGATTCGCCAACTTTCATGTCCTAAGTTAGCTTCTGGCAGTTTGTCAGCTTGCCGACTCTAAACAATCGGGTTGTCAAAGATTCTTTTGATGCATGTTGCCAATTTTAAGGTGAGTGTTTATTTTTAATGATATAACTCATGAGATTTGTTTGACAGGTGTGTTTGGAAATAAAAGGCACTCGACTCTAATGATTCACTACCAGGAGGATTTCGTTCAAAGCATATTTGATGTTACAAAAATGTAGCACCCACAAGATACTTAATGCTTGGCAAACAAATAAGTGTTCTCAAATCATTCTCAGAAGTCGGGCTGTCAAACATTTTGATGCATGTTGCCAATTTCAAGATGACTAGATGATAATTGTTAAATTGTAAGCGGAGGCAGACATGGGTGTACACAACACACCTCAGAAAAAAAGCAGAGAGTGATATCATTGATATTTATGGAATATTTAAGTGATGGACTCATTTTTACCTTGTTTTTTTTTTACTGGATGGATACTTAAATCTGCATGATCATTTGAACTTAGGTGGAAAAGTAGATAAAGAAAAATGTTATATATTAAAACATGATTAAAATTAAGTTAACACAGATCTGTTATTGGTTGTTTCATTTTTCAGTTCATGGTCTTTTACCTAAACATCTCTCTCTCTTTCTCTCTTACTTAAAAATCTAGCTATTTCCAAATCCTTTTCTACTTGACCATTTATCTGTCTATATACATGTACATGTCTGTTTTTGCTCTTCTAACTATATCTGCATTCTACTTTTTCTCGTCTTCATATCTATCTACATGTATTATTTACATATATATTTTTTTATAACTATATATCGGCATATGGTTTTAAGGTGCCAACAAAGATAAAAAGAAAACAAAATTTTAAATAAATATAATGCGATTTCCTTAAAATATCCCATATTTTATCTTATTTTTTCACTCATGCTGGGATATTTTGTTTGGGGCAAGCTCAAATGTCCCAAGGGCAAGTTCAATTTTCCAGTCAGCTTGCCCTGGGCAGGATGACTTTTATAAAAATTTTAAATCCCTGTAGTTCCAGATCAACAGATAGGCCTAACAGATGGACTGAGTGTGATATAACAATATTCTTACTTTATGACTTGTATCATGACATTTCCCTATTACAATAATAACTGTGGGCCATAAAGCTTTCTTATCCTATCAATGCTAAAATGTATACAGTGTCTTTACTACTACGCATTTTCCCTTGGTTATTGTATGTGCCAATAATTATTATGGTATGGAATAAACTTTGGGGGCAGACAGCTTTGAATGCATGTGGAATTTAAAAATTGCAACAACAATTTCAATTACATGGATGTTTTCAATCTGAAAGAGCATCTCTAATTTATGATGAGAATGAAAGGAAAAAAGAAAGACAGAAAATTGGAGTGGGAGGAAAAAATGGAGAGATAACGAAGAAATGATGATATGAAGAATGTTGTACATTTGGACAATGATAAAATAATGCCACCAACAATGATGATGACAAATAAAGCAGGAGGAGAAATAAGATGTACCTGGCAATTGTAATGTTTTGGTAAAGGTGCCATCCTCCTCACAAATAGAGAGAAAGAGAAATAGAAATATGACAAAAGAACAGTTTTATGCATCTGTCAAGCAAACCTTTGGATTTCCACTTTACCAAGACATACCTGTTTAGGTTGCTACATTTACACATGTTAATGGCTTAGTTTACTACTGGTACCTATAAAACTGTTACAAAATCGATAACTTTGTAAACGAACATGCACATGTCTATCAGTGACACAGGAACTACCCGTTAAAATTAAATGATGTATTTCCACATCTCTGCTTAAGAGGACTGTTTAGTAGCATTTTTCTGTTCATTCTACTCTTAAAGTATTGATGATTTTCAAATGTGGCATTGCTAGGAAAAAGCCAAAGTTGATGAGAATTGGTTGTACCACACATTACACAACATTACACAGCAGGTTGATTTACCTATAATGCTGACGAAAATGTTTTTTAAAATACATTATTTACCTTTCAAAAACAGATTTGTGAACATAACCTTTGGTGAGCAACATTGTTCTTTATAGAAACACTGTTTCAAGTTTTGAAAGTCACTGCACAGTTTCTAAGTCATTGTAGATTCTACAAAAACTTTTTATATGCACATTTTCAGATAGTTCATCCAGCTGCAATGTCAATATTTTTCATCATGAACATATTTGTAGCAGTATGAAACAATATCATGATGATCCTAGGGATGTTTTACCTAGATTGTCAAACATATTTCACAAAGGCACGTCTTACAAACTGTCATAATAAGATGTAAATGATGTACAACAAAGAAGTATGGCATGCACATTGTCAGTGGCTTACATATGAATACCTGTCATTTGTAAGCTTCAATGTGTAGATCTGGGAAATAAAGTTCTGGTTGAGTTTTGAATCGGTTTGATTAAATGGAATTGTTTCGTTTATAGTACACCATGTACATGTTGAGAAATTTTGGTAAAAGTTGCAGTCTTATGCCCTGTTCTTTTATTTTATCATTTATATTCTTTTTTTTAAATTAAAGTAGCATCATAGTCTATTTAATATTAAACCACAATAAAGAATATATATATCATATACATATACATATTGTTCCAAACATTCTGTTTGTAATAAGTTCTACTACTTAAAAGTCATGTGCCAGTTTGTACGTTGCTCAGAATTGTACCTGCAAATCTGAATTCAACGAGAAAATACAATTATATTCAGAAATTTAAAGGCAATGTCACAAAAGGAGGCAAATTTGGTCTTCATTTTTAATTCAAATAACTTGTGTAATGAGGTTTCTTCTATGTCTGATGTTGCCATATCTGCCTACAAGCAAATCCATTTGATTTAATTCTCCTACAGCGGGGAAATGGCGATGGGGTGTGAGGCTGTGTTGTTGGGTGAATAATATAATGATTACAGTACTAACATAAAGACTGGAATTAAATGTGAGATTATGTAGTCCAGATTTTTGCTAATGGTGTGAAACCATAAGAAGGCAGTGTTTGTGTGTCTAAGTTAAAACAGCACTACTCCAATAGGTACTGGATAGACAGAAAGACAAAGAGATAGATAGATTTGAACTTTGATGTAGAAACACTCACATATACACACAAATAAACACACATAAAGGACATACCTCTACTTTAACGCTATAGCACGATGGTCGGGGTCCACAAAACGGGATCGTGCTATGTCCTGAACCGTGCTATAACCAACCTAGACAAAACCAAGTCATTTATCTTAAGAAAATGATGCATGCACCTACAAAACAAAAAAAAAAACAAAAAAAAAGGGGGGGGGGTTAAATTGTGGGCTCACAACAACGTGCTTCATTGGCACAGTTACCATCTTAAATCAATGCATAATAAACGATAAATACACATGCAGTGAAAACAGATTGCACATATAATATTTTACTTTATTCAGAGAACCATGCATTGGTACATTTATATGTACATATCTATTGTATAGCATGAATAGTTAAAGGATTAACACGTGTACTCACCAACCAATCTCATGGCATGCGTAGGAGTGAGTCCATAATAATTCCATCAAAAATATGCACACAGAAGTATAATATCATTGTCTGATAAAGTTCTGAAATCCTACATCATCGTCTAGTCATTGTAAATCGTCGTCGTCTAGTCATTGTAAATCACGTCCGACTCCGATTCCTCAGCTGTACTGTCATATGCGGGTGCTTATGCAGAGACTGAGCTTGGGCTCTTGCAAGTAACAATTTGATCATAAAGTCAGAAATCTATTAAAGAATGCAACTGGACACGTGTCAATTGTGCGGCAAGATCACAGGGAGTTCAAATAACCACCCTCTGTTACTTGGCACTGAACAAACTCGCGGCTTGATCAACGGGTTGTCACATGGGAAAACAAAGAGTGTGGTGCCTTTACAAGCTAAGGGATTAAGGTCAAAGTATATGCACAGGAAGTTGTAGAACTCTACTTGAAAACAAAGTGAGTGCTTTTACAAGCCAGAGGCTTATCGGCCCACGTGCACTGGCATATAACTTGCGAAATATCACTTGGGAATTAAATCTGACTTTTGGAAACACCGGACTTAATCCTGTCCATGGCTTCAAGCTTCTCTTTAACAGAAAAAGCTTAACGTTTCCGTGTACTGTTATCCATTGTAAATAACTACTAATTAAAACTCTGACACCCATTTGTTTGAACGACTACAGCAAGAATAATTGTTAATCAACAATGGGGTCATTTTTATAGGGAATGTACAATATTATTCACTGGTCAACTGATTGCGTGGCGATTGTCTAACAACACCGCCAAGCCACGTGTGCGCGTTGGCTGCTTTCTTTTTTTTGATGTTTTATAAATCATTGCCGCATGGTTTGAACAACTTTTAGCTTTGAGATTGACTTTGATGATTGTCAATGACTTAAATTAATTGATTTATAAATTGAGGTGCGAAACTTTTATCAACCACCGCATTGTTTGGTGCTTGGCTGTGTATGCAGTTGAATGAGCAAACATATGTCTGCTATTGTTTGAGCAACGATTGTTCACAGAATGCATTGAAGACAAACACAAAGAAGACTTAATGACTTTATTGTTCATGTATCAGTAATAATAAGATTAACACTTATCAGCTTTAAAATGAGCTGACATCTTTCACAAATAAACTAAGATCAAAGTGCAGTGATTGACTACTGACACATTTGAAATGAACATTCATAAATAAAAATGTTCAGTATCTTTATTCATATAATGAAAGATGCAATCATAAGACACTTTTTCTTCAAGAATACAATACTGCTTGTCAAATTATTAAATCAAACTCTTGTTTATTTTGGCACAAAACTTGGCAATAATTCAAGAAATTGGCGAAATTATTGTAAAATTTCGGTAGCCACGCCACGATCATATTATATCCGAATTTATACACGATCTCTTCCCCAAAATGATAATTAATTTTTTACATATTATTTTTCGTACCTTGAAAAATAATTTTTTTTTCATGTACGAAAAAATAGATGAAATTTCGGGAGCCATTCCACGATCGTGTTATATCCGAATTCGTGCTATAACGAAGCGTGCTATAGCGGGGTCCTACTGTATTAATTTAGTACATGAATAATACCCCCCTCAAACACGCACATCCTTTGTGTGATATAAAAAATACAAGATTCCTTGTTTTGTGTGTGTATGTCTGTCTGTTTAGCTGAAAGTAATTTACCTCTTTATCTCCAATAATCAGTTAAGTATACTTGATTTTGATAATGTATCAAGTAACATTTCCTGGTCACAGTGCAGTAGCCATTCTTAAATATTTGAGTCACTGCAGCAATATCTGGGTTCATTTCTGCTTTTCTGATCGTGATAGGCAGATAGATAGATACATAGATGGATGATTGGATAGATAGATAGACAGACAGATAAATGTAAACTACAGGATGTATACATATCTGTTGTGATATTGATGTTTTCTATGTAAGAAAAGCAAATAAAGTAAACACATCACTAATGTTGCTCTTTCCCCTCAGTGTCTTGTTCTACCTTTCTCTTTCTGTATCTAATTTCAGTAAAACATGGTACTCTCATATTTACCATATTGTATCCAGAATTAGTTATATCCCTTTTATCATGTGTGCATTTGATTGCACTTACTAACTGTAATTTTGTTTTATCAGTGTTTGTACTATCCATGTTTGTAATATGTGTTTTAATGTATTTAATTGTATCTAATCATGATAAAGATGTATGTAAGCAAGTCTCGAGTCATGTCATTTTTTATGAAATAGATGAAGGATATTTTCTTTTCCTACATTAATACTCGATATATTTCACTGTGTAGTATAAAGTTAAAATATATCATTTTTTTGTACCACAAATTGAAATATATAGGCTATTAATGTAGGAAAAGAAACTTTTCTTTTTTGTTATATACAAAAATTGCTCCTGAATCAAAGCTTAGAAGAATAAACTCACTCTTCTGCACCCCACCCGCACCCTATTTTCATAACTTTGCCTCACTTTCAACCGTACTCATAGGCTGATCATAAAAATATTGACTATTTAAGAGAGCAGTAGGCTTGAGATGATCTACTATGTTGCAATAATTATAGGTTACTGTCCTGCCATTGATAGTTTGGAATCATAATGTGGACAAAATATGAAATTCTTTTAATTGAAATTCTCAAGAAGATGCAGGATTAAATATTTCTGTTAGGGAATATCAAATTCATTTCGTTTTGGAGTGCAGTAAATTCTCCTTTGGAATGTGATTTCTGTTGGAAATGTAGTCTAGATTGCAGTGCAATTTCGCTCTGTCGATCAGAAAGTACATTTTGAAGAAATTCAAGATGCAGAAAAGTAAGTACATGTATTGCCATTCTTATTACCAGCTATAGAGCTATAGATGACATATTTATATGTACTGTCACTATAAATCCAAGCAATTTCTCAAAAGAAAAAAAAAAAAAAAAAAAAAAAAAAAAAAAAACAGGCAAAATTGCAAAGTAGCTGGGGTGTGAGAGCCCATTTCGTCAGCGGAAAATAAGGCTTCTTCGTTATCGTGGCTTCTTGGCTCTGAGGCACTTGCTTTTATACCAAAACCCGCCTTCTTTAGTTGCATTTTTTCGAATTTAGTGCTTGGACTGACTTGTAAAATTGGCGGTCTCTGAGAGAAACGGAATATTATTTGGTCATAAGATGCCTTTTTATGCTATTTTTTATAGCCTCTAGAGAACACGGTTCATAGTCTGAACCATCGGTTAAATAAGTGTTTAAATGATCAGAATGATATTTTCAATACTGCATGCCTCACGTTTGTTGTCATAAAGCCACCTTTGTACATTGTGAATATCATGTTCAGTCACTTGCTTGGTTGAAAGATTCTTTTGTGACTCAATGAATTCATCCACATCGTCAGTTTTATCATCTCTACTCTACTGTTTAGTTCATCCACAGACAAATCTAATAAAGCAAAAGCTCCGGTGTCTGCTACATTTGCATACATTGTTTGTTTACAATAAAAAGTAGTTCCTAACACGCGATACTATATTTAGACACACGTGTCGTGCAGTATGAAGCCGTGCAGTATGGAGAAATACTGAACGATTCTGACAATGCAAAGTTAATGGAGAAAAAAATGAGTATATAATAAATTACATTTTTGACATTTTGTAAACTATTTTACCCTATCTGACCACAAAGCAAGTCTGATTCAGCAAATGCATCACATAGGGTTTTTAAAATTGTTGACAGAGGTTAGAGTACAATTAATTTTCCTATATAGTACACATATGCATTTCTCCACGCTGAACGCAGACCAACATTCCAATCACACTAGGATTCCTAAGGGTGACAGTGGTTTTATAGATCATTACACATAACAAGGTTGTCAGTTGTTGCCCAGCATAAGCACATTTAATAGCTGATCCAAACCTACTGGGGTCATGGTTACATTTCCAGGTCAATCAAAACATAGTTTGTGACCAGATTTCAAACTAACTTTGCATGTGCACTAACCAACACACAGCAAAGTTGATCAACGAATAGTATTTAAAACAAGTGGTAGCCTGGGTAAGTACAATATATAATATTTAATCCAAGGGTAGTCAAGCAAGATAGCTCACAGTGATTTTTGCAGCAAATCGCAACATGGCTGTTCAAATGTATATAGGTGTGCACACTAAATAAATGACAACAAGTGCTATGTTCCAGATTTATTGTCTCAGATACTCAGCCAGTTGTTAGTATAAATAATAGAGCACTCAAATATTCAATTTTGGTGGGACCAGTACCATGTTTTATAGCAAAAATGCATTGCATTTCAATGTCAATAACCATACAACTCAACAATGTAATAGGAAAATACAGCTACAGGGAGGCTTTAACTTACTCAACAGTGGTGCTGATCTCTCTCATTAAGATCAAAGCCATGTCTTTGAGCTACTATATATCACTGTGATAGTTACAGTATGAACTAATCTTGGTAAGTTATGGCGGGAACATCGGACTTGTCTTAATGAGACCTTGGTATCACCACCTGACTGTTGGAGAGCTTCCAAGCTAATCCAACTCTTCCACCTTGTTCCAAATACCAGGCTAGACCTGAAAAGATATAACATGTGTTACTTAATCTTATAGACCAGTAAGATGTGAAATGAAGTGAAAATGTGCTACCTAGATATGGAAATTTGAAAATGCGATTGCGGGTGCAAACACAGGCAAAAACATTAAACTTGACATAGTGACTTTCAGAAATGTGAAGCAATGGACATGTATTAAAGTGACGATTCATCCCAAAAATATATGAGGTTTCTAGAAGTATGTTTATCCGAGTATGTTCAGCCATTTATAGGCTAAATAACTAATAATGTACACTAGCTATTGTAAAGTTTAAGGCAATGTGGGGATGGTGAGGTTTCATCATTGGTGCAACAATTAGTACAAACCAGTATACAGGGAAGTTAAGTGACAATGTACTAAATTAAAAGATATTACCATAAGCTAATTCATGATGTAAATAACATTTCAAGTGCATACAGCCAATTATGTACCTAGATCAACTATAGGTCCTAACCTATCATATATCATCAACTAAATGTGAAATTCTGATCCCCAAAGCTTGTAAGCAAAGAAGGACATTTGCATATGTGGAACATGTACCATGTACTAATTAAGATCAACTGTACAAAATTAATTAAAATGATCTGTTTGAACATTTTTAGTGTATTTTTAAGAGTGTCAGTTAACAAATATTAAGTACCGTAGAATGGTTGATTAGAAAGTGATATCAGCTGATACTACAATGCCACGCTCTGTCAAAGTACTAAATTAAAACATATTACCATACATAAGCAAATTCATGATGGAAATAACATTTTGGGACATTTCAAGTGCATACAGCCAAATATGTACCTAACAGATCAACTATAGGTACAATTAGATCCTATATGATGTACTGAATGTGAAATTCTGATCCCAAACATTTTAAAAAATACATTGTATAACCATGTTAAGATCAGTTGTACAAAAATTAATTCAAATGATCTGTTTGAACATTTCTGGTGTAATTTTTAGAGGGTCAGTTAACAATTAGTATTAGTAATTGTAAAGGTGCAAATTTCTGTCGATCTATAAAGAGAACATTAACCTGGACAGAGAACAATTAATTAGATTTATGAGGACAGGGTGCATATTAAATCGCTATGCTGCGAGGATTTTAAGGTCTGTGTTGTGAGAAGAACCGATTTTTAATTAAGCATTCGTTTATTTAACAGTCAGAGAAACTGGAAGGGAAAACGTTACCTCAATCTTTGTATCGAAAATGTCAGAGTTGAGATTGTCCAGAATCAGTTATTTGGAAATCTAGAGGGTCAGGATGACCGCAAATTTTGGAGCTTATTTATAAAAGGCGGTAGATATATTTAATCCTGATTGGCTACGCTAAATAAGGGGCGTGTTTCCCACACGAAATTTCATTGTTTTAATATGCCACATCGCAAAATTTAGTCAGTCTAAACTCCTGCAAGAGGAAGATATTTTTGGCTCCGAGATTGAATTTGCAAGAAATTATCTCGTAAAACAATTATCCAAGGGATCGGATGTCTGGAAAGTTGATGGACACAATTCTGGCGGTAGAAGCGAGCAAGGCTTGAAAGCACAAGGTATTTGCGTCAATCTCATGTAATTCGTTGATACCAATATAATTATTTGGCTGAATTTATTTACTTATATTTGCATGAATTTATTTGTATAAATTCGTAGATCAATTTTCTTGATATGAGTATAACTGTGTTTGAGTTCATTATCTGAATTCGTACAATGATCTTATATATAAGTTTGACAGATTGTTTGAATTTGTTGTCTTGAGTGTTATAGGAGTCATGTATTTTAAGAATTTCATGCATTACTTTAGTTGATATGAGTATGAGAATCCGTGTGAATTCACCGATCTTAGATGATTTCATGTATGATAAAAACTTAAGTGCGTATCGACTGAAATTGACGTTGTTAAGCCATGAAGTGAGATTTCATGGATGCTAAAGACTTGAATGTGTGTATTCACTGAAATTAACGTAGTTAAGCCATGTAATGAATTTCATTCATTCATTTGTATAATCGAGAACGGAACTGTTATGTCTCGTGTGAGGTTAATGTGACTCAGCGATGAAATAGCCGTTAGGAAATAGATTAATCTTATGAAACTAGGTTTGTTTGTTTATGGCCTGCCGTGTTTGGCTTGACCAGATAGCCGTTGGTATCTGTTTGACTTCCGATAGGACGATATCTGACATCACGAGAGTGGATTAACGATCTATTCATAGTAGGTTATCTGACAGACCATTTAGGTTGCTTCTCTGTTTATTTTGAAAGGGGAAATAGATCCACTGACGTAATCCACTGACGTATCTATGCACCTACGTATCTACATACCTATGTATCCACCTCCCCACACCAAGTTTGAGGGCCGACAGAGGCAAGATAGTCAGAGTGAGAAGAAAGCGAAGGAACCAGTTGAACAGCACGGTGAAGCTGGAGTGAATCGGAGGAAACCAGTTTATGAAGCTGTACAAGGCAATGACTTCGATTGCTCACTCGATTCTATGATGAATTAATTCTATCATTTAAACAGATCGGCTATTTATATAAGTATATTTGTGTTTAAAATTCGGTGAATGATTTATTTCAAAAAGAAGTGTATCTTCCTAATGTAATGCATTATCACAGTTTGTTTATGTAATTGATTAAATTGTTATATTTCATATACAGGGGCTCGTTTTAGTCTGTTCTATATATCTGCTCAGATCTCTATTCATTCCATCTATAAGTTTCACAATGTATATTATTATTTTCTCGATCCGGGCAATAACACCGAGGTCGATCATCCTCTAGATAACGATAACCACAACCACCACCACCACCACTCCACAGTAATTAATAATGCTTAAAGTAGAATTGTTCATTAGAATGGGATATCAGCTTATGCTATAATGCCACACTTTGTCAATCAACATCTTAACAAAATAATCAATAAAAAGGAATGCATTTTGTGTTAGACTTACTTCATTTTGCTGCTTGCCTACATCCAAGGTAAACAGACGTTGGGGAAGTACATTTTATCCCTTTGACCAATATTCCTTTTCATATTTTTCATTCTCTGAAAGTTTAAAATGGCTTAGCAGACAACCTGAGTAGGCTCTACTATAGAGTTTTCATCTCCATCCTCTCACTACCATATAACTATGTTTATAGACAATTACTGAAAACCATACAAGCAGATATGTGTTACATAATCACCCCATCATAAACACATAAATTAACTGTTTCGATCATGTGACAGACTCACTTCTGTTGTAAACACTGTGCCTCTTGTGTGATTGCCCGTGAAGGAATAAGTTGTGGCAAAATATTGTCAGACATTCTCAGTTGAGAACAAAAAGTGAAAGCAATTGAATTAAATGAAAAGAGGGAGAGTCTTTTGATAACTACTGAGAAATTTTATGTCTGAAAGATTCAAAAAAACTTCGTCAATAGGCCCCTATATATTCAACTGCACTGAGTGAGAAGACAGAATCGACGGACGTACAGGGATAGTTACAACCAAATGTTTGTGCCCAGAATTTACCGACAATGTGGTTTTACACCACGATTCATGATTATTCATATTTTTTAAAAATAACATTGATATTAGTTTTATCACATTAAGTCCTTAACCAGATAATATTCCTGTGTTTTTTAAATGCAAATATTCAATATATAAAAACTAGTTACATCTTTTATACTTTATATGTAGTTATTACTCACAACTGTGTGATCCCCTTCTAGAAAGGCCACTCGTCTTATAAGGCCACTTTCTTGCTGCAGAAGGGGTGGCCTTATAAGAAGGGGATCACTGTATATATTATATAGAGGAGTGTGTTTGTGTGAACATACAACATCATGACAATGACCTTCAAGATTGAAATCCCCAATGTGTCACATAATACATCTCCTAATGAAGACATACATGAATCATATGTATATCCAACATGCATACCTTAATCTCAAACAGATCTCAAATTATGGAGTGGGAAAAAGTGTGATGGAAAATGCAAAATTTTGAGCCATAGGCATGACCTTGAAGATAGGGACCCCCATTGTGACAAGTGACACACCTTCTAATGATGATGTACAAGTATGCCAAGTTTCATTCCTTAATCTCAAATGGCTTTTAAACTTATAGAATGAAAAGAAAAGCGGAAATGATTGTGCGATGGACTAAAAAACAGGTAGTATGTCCCGTTTATCTTCAA
This sequence comes from Margaritifera margaritifera, assembly GCA_029931535.1. Classification (NCBI taxonomy): domain Eukaryota; kingdom Metazoa; phylum Mollusca; class Bivalvia; order Unionida; family Margaritiferidae; genus Margaritifera; species Margaritifera margaritifera. Next base: position 253,958 of record JAQPZY010000730.1, read on the forward strand.
AAACCTGGAATATATTGGCGGATAATAATAATAATAATTATTGGAACCAATTATAATAATAAAAGGTAATTATAGAGGGTAAAAAAATACGGTAAAATTCTTTGTATTTGTTTGATATCTTATTATGAATGAGAGAGAGAGAGAGACAGAGAGAGAGAGAGAGAGATTAGTGGATAACAGCAACACTATCTTTAATAAATAAATATTAAATAAAAGTACTGAAAATTCAAGTATCTGATACCGAAATTAAATTTAGGTACAGATCCTTGGTTGAACAAATTTGGTTTATATAAAATATTTCAAGCTCGAAGACATACACATGGTTCAGGTAAACCAATAAACTAGATGGACAAGTTTCGCATTAAAAAGGGAGTGAGAGACATTAAAATTACACATTTTAAGTTCAAAACCAGGGGGTCCAAACCTGTAACAATAAAACACAAGGAAGACAAAATTCCTGACCCCCTCAGCATTTCCTCTTATATATGTTGCTGTATTCTAAAACTATGTTTCCACAGGTAACATTTCCAGAAGTCCTTCATTAGTTACCGACGATGAAAAAAAAATACATATATTTTTATAATGGAGGGGGTTGAAATAAAACGAAAACCTAAAAATATTAGAAAAGAGATGTCAAAGGAAATGCCGGACTCAAATAAAATTTCTAACTCTAAATTTTGTTTATACGTTATATTGCCTCCTGATCTTTCTCTTTCACACCAACACATACACAAACTGAAGGAGAAAATTATTTAAGATATCATTGCATAGATGCTTGTTTGAATACCTAACTACTGATAGATAGATGGACATATAGATGTAATGCTTGTTTAAATGTGGTATTACTTTCAATGCATTGCTACACATGTCTCTCACCCATGCATATTATACAGCGTATTGCTACACATCTCTCACCTATGCATATTATACAACGTATTGTTACACGTCTCTCACCTATGCATATTATACAGCATATTGCTACACGTCTCTCACCTATGCATATTATACAGCGTATTGCTACATGTCTCTCACCTATGCATATTATACAGCATATTGCTACACGTCTCTCACCTATGCATATTATACAGCGTATTGCTACACGTCTCTCACCTATGCATATTATACAGCATATTGCTACACGTCTCTCACCTATGCATATACACGTCTCTCACCTATGCATATTATACAGCGTATTGCTACACGTCTCTCACCTATGCATATTATACAGCATATTGCTACACGTCTCTCACCTATGCATATTATACAGCGTATTGCTACACGTCTCTCACCTATGCATATTATACAGCGTATTGCTACACGTCTCTCACCTATGCATATTATACAGCGTATTGCTACACGTCTCTCACCTATGCATATTATACAGCATATTGCTACACGTCTCTCACCTATGCATATTATACAGCATATTGCTACACGTCTCTCACCTATGCATATTATACAGCATATTGCTACACGTCTCTCACCTATGCATATTATACAGCGTATTGTTACACGTCTCTCACCTATGCATGTTATACAGCGTAATGTTACACATGTCTCTCACCTATGTTTATTATACAAGTCATCAAGATACAGGAGAGAATATCTATATGACTGTAAACTTAGTCCCTGATCATCTGGCAAATACCTATTGATTTGTTAAATTTTGACTTTATGTATTTCACTTATTATTATTATTATTTCTGATAAACTACCTGCCATGAACCATTATTGCATATTATGAACTCATTAGGTTAAGTATAGTCTTAATGACTTTCTATTTTTCAGGGTTACTAGAAATGCCGAAATACACTCAAAAACTGAAGAATACATATTTTTACTAAAGTACACATGAAGACAAATTATTATGATTTGTATTTGTTTGAATAGTAATAAAAAGCAAAATAAACTTTGATTTAAGTGATTTTCATACGAATTATTTACTTTTTTACCTACTTATAGCACAATTCATGTAATGATGTCACTCTGTTGTACTTCATTGGACAGATATGATGAATGGCGAATCGTAGTAAATAAACAGAATGAAAGTGAAAAGTATCAAAGTACCAAAAGTATTCGCTGACAATATATTATATATTTACTTTAACTTGTAATGATATAGTTTTTGCCAAAAAATGTATTCATAGCATTTAATTTAATTTTTGTTTAAAAGCTTTCCAAATATTTGACAATAGTGAATCATGTACAATCCTACCCACTTATATCAACATCATTTATGGTTGACAAACTGCATATGTTAACAAAAAGGAAAAGTCACGGTCCCCTGGTCTATTGTTAATGCCAAATCTGTCATGCTTATGTTGACATTGAGATAAAAAATAAATGTATATATCGACAGAAGTCCTAGGTCCCAGCTTGAACAAATCCCTTGTTTTCTGATCAAGTTATGCTGACAAGCTGCCAGTTTCAACCCATACTTTGTTTTACAATTATTTGATGTTACCGCCAGGCTTTAATGTTGCCATCAGATTAACAAACAGGCATTTGTTTGGTCCTCCAAACTTGGCCTTGCAACTTCAATAATGCATGCATCCTTCATCAATGCAAGCCTGCTACAATCTTCAATAAAAACAATGCACCCTACATCAAAGTCATCATCAAACTTGAATAAAAGCAATGGAATCAGATCGATTTGTTGCATTTTCCAAAGTGATTGGTGATTGAAACACATTTATTGTGCTGTGAAGTTTCCTTTCCTGCAGGAAGAAAAGTAACTTTATTTATGCTTACGATGGCTACCAACAGCAGCGTAAAAATAAAATTCTACTTGTGCTTAATTAAGACTTTTTAAAAAATGTCATTGAATGTTTTGCGATCAGAGAGAATTCATAACTTGTTGATAGGTTTTCATTTCCCTATGAATAGCTTCATCCCCTTTGAAGCCTCAGTAAGATGATTACATTTGTTGAAAGATCAGACCAAATCAAGGTCAATTTAAGTACATGTAGCATGTAAAAAACAACTATACACATACATGCCACAACATGACGTGTCACGCGAAAAACATGATTTTCGACTCCCAAACTCCCCGACATGGTCGTGTTAAAAAAAAACACGATTTTCAGCAATCTTAGCGGAAAAAAACTCCCACAAAAAAACCCCCAGAAAAAATAATTTACATTTCTTGATCACAATGCTATATGCCCATAATCTGTGGTATGTATAAACATGTAAAGAGTCTTGCTCATACCTCATGTTAAACTATCCTCGGGGCAATTTATACAGTTGTTTTAGAGACAATTAAAAGGTAAGGCGGTCAGAGATAAACAGACACCTTTTCCGAGATTTACTGTATTGGCTCACAATAGCTAGGGTGATGTGTCGTGTCTAATCCTTTGAGCACTGCTGAGGGAGAGCCCATTAGGCTAATTTGCATAGGTAAAGTACTCTAAGTGGAACAACCCAATTTGTCTGAAGTTAAGTACATCAAAGCGATGCATGTTGAAAAACAAATGTTATTACACATCACTGACTATATTGAATGAGAACATTGATGCCAGCTTTATTTAAGTTTGTGATCAGTGGCAACGTTTCTTTGAAGTCAGATTTTTGCTCCATATATAAAATTCAAAACATGATTATTTTGATAGGTTCAACAACAGCACCATTCAATCTCTAATGCAGTGTTGCGCCTAGGATTGAAAGGTCTAGGGACACCGTGTCCCTCACCCTCCAGATCTGGGGGACACACAACATTTTAAAGGGACAAAGAAAAATTGTAGTACATAATGCACTACAAGTGCTAAAAAAATGAGATAATCTTATTTGCTTCGACAGTTTTGCCATCTTTACTTTCTTATATTTTCCTTGGACATTTACATGATAGCAATAAACATTTTATCATACAATCAAGTAACTCATGAAAACATTAACATGTTTGAATATCTGGTTAACCTGAAATGAACTGCACCATGGCATTTTAATAATTTAAAAGTATTAAATCATTAATCAAATGACAAATTGTGTATCTGCATAAATTAGTACCTTTTTTCATTAATTCAGACTGAGAAAAAATTTAATTTTTACTGCCGTAGGTGTGACTTTAACCTCGAAAATACGTTACAATATAGCGGCGGTCAAAGACTTTAGTAACTCGGCCAACTACTACAAACCTTGAATGTTTTCACTGCCAGATTCATTGTTTTGAAATGGATATTCATTGCCATTCTTACAGGTTTTATCACTATTAGCGACTTTGGCCATTGCTTGTGCCAACATAAATGTGGATGCACATTTGCGAAGGAAAAGTGTAGGCATAGTTGTGAACACAAATTACACTTGCATTACCATCTAGCCAACTGCTGAACTATTGAAAGCAGCAAAGACTGTATGTAATTAAAACAACATTCCACTTTCCAATGGATTTTAAAGATAGTAACTAGGTGTATGTGTATTTAATGTCTGTGAGGTTGTGACCATGTTTGTGGTGATGTTATCTGACAATGCTAAGTCTACCATATTTTTCTGTTTATAAGTATATTAACTGCTTCAGAGAAAACAGATGGTATTTTCTTTTATTCAGATTTGAATTTCCAATCATTTGCAATAGGCTAATTTGAAAAAATAGCTTATTCTCATTTGGATGACATCGCTTTTGGGGGGTCACGTGCACTGACCCCCCATTGGGACCTCAAGACACACTTTTGAGTCTCAAAAACCCCTCAACACTGTCTGGGAATATGGCAAGTATGCTATACAGCCACGTGCTACTGGCAACAAAGAATTGCGCAATGAATTGTTTAGTCACACATATTGGTTGACAACGGGATATACCGGTATATCAAACGAGGAATACCATTATATTATACGTGTGTTCTAACATGACGTGAACGATACACAATTTTTCTAATATGCTTCCCCACCCCTTATCTCGACATCTGCTTATGTCGACAATATTGCCTCGGGCCCGAGGATGTCGATATAAACGGGTAGAACTGTATTGATACACCGTTTTATATGATATGACAATATTGTAATTTACATAATCTAGAATTTCAAACATAATAATCTAATTTAGTGTATTTCTGTTTTTCTAGTAACCTTAGTTTTCACGATTTACAGCTGTGCACATATAAAAACGGGGAGAGGGATGGTGTCATTAAACCACAACCATGGTAATTTTACATTTCAAAAGACTATTTGCCTTCAATACACATATGACACATGGGCTCGTTACAAATGAACTTATGAGCATAGGTCAATGTATAGAGGGCGGGGGTCCAAACCTGTAACAATACGAGACATATGGCTCGTTACAAATGAAACTAAGAGTATCGGTCAATGGATAGGGGGCTGGGGGATTCAAACCCTTAACAATATAACACAAGGGAAGACACGATTCCTGACCCCACGGTATTTCCTATCTTCGTCTCCTAATGTAAAACTTAACCAAGCTGAAATCAAGACTGGATAAATTTTAAAAACATGTGAACAGACCTCGTTTAAATTATGACATATCGGATATGTTGGCCGATCTCAAGCAACAGTACACAACCTCAGCCTGGACCGGTCCTACTAAACACCGCAAAGACGGGCAAAGACGCGCAAAGTCGGGTAGAGACGCGCAAAGACGGACAAAGAATTTTTAAAATGACAATAGTGTAAAATACTGAATGTTGATACAAAATTTATATAAATAAATATATAAGAATTAGAAATGTTTGCTTTGTATATGTGTTGGACCGTCCTTTTCTTTAAATAATTAAATATTTTGACATATGGAAGTTGAATTTTCTTCAACTTTCATTGTTACTTCTATACTCTCCCTATCTTTCTTATTGACCACGGTAAGTGTTGAGGGAAGGAATAAGACACACAAAGACGGGCAAAGACACGCAAAGTCGGGCAAAGACAGGACAAATACTTACAATATTGGAATATATTTACTGTTGATGCAAAATTGTTATAAATAAATATATAAGAATTAGAAATGTTTGCTTTGTATATGTGTTGATTGTTCTTTCTTTAATATCTATTTAACTCAATTAACATAGCGGCAGTACAAGGACAGAGTCGTTTTAAAACTTACAATACTGGAAAATATTTAATGTTGATATCAAACGTACGGTACAAAATAGTGAAGTGCTACTGTAATCCGATTAATAGGTGTCAACGCGTGTTACAATCATAAGTTGCAGAGTAGACACGCGCTACCTTTAATTCAGTTAACATGCGGCAGTACAAGGACAGTTCAAACTTCTCGGTAATGAACCAATACATGAAACAGATAATTATCCAATTAATTTTATACAGGTATTCACACCTCAGGATAGCCATAGTTTAATATAAAATGATTAAAGGGCCCTGACCGTCAAATTAAGTCGGCTAAACAATTGATCAATACTAATAACGTTAAAAGTTCGATATTCCTTTGCTACTTACGTCGGCAAAGGAGATGATCAAATACTAATCATCTACAAACTTCGGAATTCTTTGATAATCGCGATCAGACATTCATTAATTTGTGCTCTATATAAACTGACCCTTCATAGACACGTTATACATGCTTTCGAAGTAATATTTGACAGTCGTTGTATTGTTTCAAGCTCGTATTCTTTATCGATATTCTTACACTAATACTTGCCAAGGAAAGTCGTTGACGAAAATTGGCTGAACATGGTCCGAACAAAGCAAACTGCCCGTAAATCTACCTGAAAGGAATTCACCTCTTTTTCTAGTACGTATGATAGACAGCAGCAGTTTCCTTCTGTGCCTTGTCTAGATAAGTATTATGTTTTGAATCGAATCTTAACATTTTTGAACTGAGAAAAAATTTCTCCTAAGAAAACTATGAAATGACAAATTGTTTTTTTTTGCTCAATTTTATGAATACATATTGAAAATCTACTAGTGTTATATTATTTGTGAACAAGAGAACCATAGCTTACATAATCAAGTAGCACGGATGGCACGAAAATGCCAATCCTCCAACATCACTTTAACGCTATAGTGAAGTATATGGCGCGATAGAGAAAGCTCGTGGCAAGCAGACGCCCAGGCACACAAGGGATAGATGTATCTCAATATACAGCCGAAAAACCACCCACATCATCGGATATCCTTAGTACACTAATGGCAAAAGGTATAGAGCTAGACCTCATTGAAGCATTGACACAGAATGGAAAAGGAATATACCTAATACATCCAAAGAGAGAAAATACTTTGCTAGAGAAGGGGCCAATAAGAATAGGAAACAAAACAGGGCAAATCATCGATGCACCAGAAATAGAGAGAGAAATTGCTAATAAACATGTGGATGTCTACATAACTGGAATCTCCATAGAAATTCCCCTGCTAGTCACAAAGGAAAGACTAGAACAGAAATTCGGAATAAAAATAGAAGATGCACAAATGGCAACATACAAAGAGTATCCAACCATACAAACAGGTGCTAGGATCATACAAATACACCAAGAGGAAGCAAAGAAGATGACAACTTTCTTCTTCATCCACGGCTTCCTAGTTAAAACGTGGTATCGAGGCTGTATATACCACAGAAAATGCCCTAAATGCAAGAAAACAGGACACGATCCAAGAAAATGTACTCAGATACAAGTACCAAATGAAAACCTGCCTAGAATGGAAACAACACCAAAGCCTCAAACTTTAGAACAGGGAAACAGTACACCAACTACATTGGAAATAAGGATAGAAAACTCTGTCGAAATGGAAACACCGGAGAACAGGCCTCAAACCCCAGAAAAATACCTAGCACAGGCAGAAGTAACAGAGTCAGACACAACAACTAAGAATCAACTGACTGTAGCTACACCATCCAACAGAAGAGAATTACCAGCATGGAGGAGCACAGCAGAATACAACCTAACAATCAAACCAGCAACAACAGAAGCAATTATTCATAAAGGGAAATAAAAGTTATCCTTGAGAATCCAAAGGAAACAATAAAAAACACACCAGCAAGTAAACAAACCGAAAAGTCAGGAAAAAGACAAAGATGAAAAACAAAGGAAAACAAGACCGATGCCAGATATCAGATACCAGATGCAAAAAAATATTACAAACTGGAATTTGAGGGAATAAACATGTCTGACGAAGACACATCCCCAACACAACCACTACTTAAACGAACGAGACAACCAGGAAAAGCCCAGTACGCAAGAAAACAACAAACCTGAAAGGGGGAGAAAAAAAAAAACAAAAACATATGCACTAATACAATACTGAAAAAGAAAAATCCTAATATTAATAAAACAAAATATGCACTAATAAACACTAACATAATATAAATATAACCTATAAAAAATCCTAACAGAGAAAGATAAGAGAGAGAAAGACGAAAATACATACACGTAATATACAAGAAAACAAACTCTTAGAACTAACATAAAACTGAAAATGAAAATTCGATCTATATAGCGCCTGTCCCAGGACAACAGACATGTAACGCAACAACAAATACACACATGGAAAATACAAGGGACTTGAGATTAGAGAAATTAAAACAAGACCTCTAGGCAAAGGTCACTAACTTCAACAATTCACTTATGGGAGAAGGGAACGGAAACCCGACCGACAGGCAGTACCTGAAGGGAGGTGAGTACGAACCTTGACCCCTAGAACAAGAAAACTTGAAATATAGGAAAACAAAAAGAGGAACCTCACTCAAAAAAAAAACATTTTTACGGTTTAAAATTTTAACATTAATCAACTTTAAAATAGTATCAACCTTTTGGTATTTGGAAATTTATTGAGGGGACTTTTCCAATGCTCTAACCAGCCATATATGCTGGGAAGGACTAGGATTAGACCACAAATAAAAACGTATTCTTTATCGATATCTGGACTATATATATATATTTATATAATTTTGTAAATAATTTTTATATAGTTTTTGCTGCTTGTAAAGATAAAAAAAGGGGCTAATATAAAGTTGTATAAGCATAATCATGTCGGGCTGAGTCCGTAAAAAGGCCAGGGTTGAATCATGGCCATGTGAAGTTTGTTTAGAAAATTGCGTGTTAGGTTCTGTACAATGTGATGCATGTAAGAAATGGATGCATGCTTCATGTAATGGCCTGATTGACAGTGACTTAGGTCTTCTTTCGGGAAATTTCCCCTCTGCTAGAGAATATGAGACCAAATTCCTGTAAAATAGCACATATAGTAATGAAGGATAACATCCTTTATAATGAAAAAAGAGAGAAAGAAAGAAGCTGGTGTTGATGGAACCACAACCACCCTAAAACAAGATGCTAACAATGCATAGGTATTATACTTGTCTTAAGCGGGACGCCAACTACTGAAAGAGAGTAAGCTGGTTTGTGGGACGCCAACTACAGAAAGAGAGTAAGCTGGTTTGTGGGACTACCAGCGAGTTTGGCTGCGTGGAAAAAGATTGCCATAGCAGAATACATGGGCATGTATGATGACAGAGAACTACCTCATGGCAACTCCAAAGTAAACACTCAACCGTACAAAGGAACTGATCCGAGTGTTTTAGATGAAGTTAAAGAAAATGTAAAGTTTCAGAAACCAAGTGATGTTTACGGCCAAATGACAAATACTAAACGGGTACAACGAACGAAAGAGAAAAGTAAAAACAACAACAAAAAACGCAAAAATGTGGCCGACGTGTATTTCCATCATTTTGCATCAATATATCAATGTATCATCTCTTTATACTTACACGTCTTAAATTGTGGATTCTTTTATTAATATTTAAATGATATGTATTGGGAAATCAAAAGTATAATATCAATACTAATATAAAATTTAATACATGTTAAACCAATAGGTAATTATTAAATTCCTTGTAAATGATGCACATTTTCAACGATATTTTATACATTTAATTCAGTACATTGATATGTTAACATTTGAATTAAAACAAAACAATAATTTAAATACTTATGTTTTGGACAATTTTGGCTTGAGAAATTCACAAGTATGCAATTAGCATACACAAAATTCGAAATTATGGGACTTAAAAAGCAGTGTCCACGTCCCAAGTCCCGGGTACACATCTGTGCTGCTCCATACAGACAAATGTGTAGCAAATGCTTAACAAACTATACTAAAGAAATAGCACAGTAAAATACTATCCAAGAGCGTTTTGGAACTCTTTTTGCGTGTCTTCGCCCGTCTTTGCATGTCTTTGCCCGTCTTTGCATAAAGTTTTAAAATGTCTTTTCGCGCTTCTCTATTCCCAGTACTTACCACATGTATATTAATAATATAAACTCCCCACAGAATTTACCGCATCATTATTAAATGAGATAAAATATGTTACAAATAATGATAAGAAGATTCCATTTTTGTTGACAAAAGACATTTTGGAATATTTACAATAATTCATTACAACTGTGAGTGCAAACAGACATTACAATAATAATAAAAAAAAACGAAGGACATATGGACAATAGAAACATTTCTATTTTTATAAAATTAGAATCAACATTCAGTATTTTCCACTTTTGTCATTTTAAAATGTCTATGTGCCGTCTTTGCCATGTCTTTGCGTGTCTTTGCCCTGTCTTTGTGCGTCTTTGCCCGTCTTTGCGCGTCTTTGCCCGTCTTTGCGTGTCTTTGCGGTATTTAGTAGGACCCGCCTGGACGGAAGTTGCGGTTAACGTTCGGATAGTCTTGGATTTCACCCTTGAAGGAAAGGTAAGTTCAGAACAATCTCTATTCAGCACTTAGTACAAGAAGACACTGTTGATATAAAGCGAAGAAATGGATAATTCTATTGTGACATGGTAAAATAAGCATAGCATCGTAAATAACATAAGTGTCCAAATGTTAAATATATTAAATATTTTACGTTCGTTTGGAAAAGATCTGAATTTAATGAATATTAGTATTGGGCCTGTTGTCGACATGCTGTTTGAAAGCAATATATATATATGCCCCCCCCCCCCCCCACACACACACACTTGGAAAAAACACTGTAAACTCCGCGAATTTGTGCCCTCTCTCCCCGGACTAAGAGAGAGTGATGTGTGCAGGGGTATACTCCAATGGCCCAGTTGCTACATCCCCAGTCACATGTGGTGAGAAAAACCACATGTTTAACTAAAGACGTTAGATTTTGCCACGTCTCCAGCTTCATCCACCACAAAAAAAAACATATAGTAAAATGCCACAAAATTCACATTCATTATCAAAATGTGAAGGGTCGGTTTGCTGAATAAATTTACTGGTCTGTGGAGTGATAGTTTTTGTTATTCATAATGCAAATGTTGAATCGATAATACCTATAACTATGAAAATAGTCCATCAGAACGTGCCCAATAGTTGTAGAAATTTGTATCTATCCCCTGATTTTATGAAGAAAATAATGCAAACATGGCAGTTAAAATCTTCAAAGTATATATTTTGAAAGTCCTTTCACCAATTCTATGCTTAAAACAAATTGTTATTTACATAGAGATGTTTTAGTTTCAAAACACAAGTTGGTAAGTTTTCATCATCAAATGATAACTTGCAGAAATCGGACAGCGATATTTTGCAGGGGAGAGAGTTAATGGTCAATCGGCTATTAAAACACATGCCTGTAAATGTGCAAGAGTTTGTTTTGTTGGCGCAGTTGATATGAACACCTGCTAATGCCACATGTAAAACATTTCGCCTGGGTCTATAACACTAGCTACTTGGCTGGGTTGAGGGAGCATCTCAAAAGACATAAACTACTGTTACTCAGTGTAGATCTAAAAGAAGACAGCGTGAAGTCATTTTTGCTTTCCTAATAGAAGAAGGTGAAGTTTACATTTTTTTCGGTGACTTAGTCGCCCACTTTGCCTGGTAGTGTGACCTCTGCTGAGTATGGTAATAACTATCAATATTTATTATAGTGGAAACATTCCTACTTGCTACACAGATAGGAATTTGTAAACTGTTTTGTTTTAGCTGCACATGAAATGTACTGGTAGTATGTGTCCAATCGAAAATGTTTCACAACACCAAGTCTCTCACTTGCCATGTTCCTTGCAAAAGTTGGGAGTAGCAGGCCGTGGCCCAGTTGTTATGGTACTGCAAAACAAAAATGGTTTCTATGCATTGCTCATGAAAATCCTTCTTGTATGTATACCAAGCTGGGTCAACTACTCTGATGAGTTTCTGGTCAATAAACATTCCTTGACTGAAACAGCACAATGTAATCTTTCACATCTGATTTACTGTTATACACCAATCATTTCATCCATGTTTGAATAATCCTATGCCATTTAACCTGTTGATTCCTCTCTGGTTCAGATGCTGTGGTTTGTTTCTGGGCAAGGCACTAAATATTCTCCTATGCTGTAATGTTGGAGCAGTATTTTCCCATGAATTTTCAAATTGGATGTGCTTTGGACCCTTATCTTTTGCACATTAGGGGTCCAAATCATAGTTTTGGGGGACCAAAGGGGAAAATCTCATGAAATTAAATTCTGGTAGAATATAAGAAATTGAAAAGGATAAATAACACAACTGAGTATCTGTATTGTGTTTGTTGTAAATATACCTCCAACCATAATGATGTCCTCCTTAGGAATTGACATAGGGAGCAATGAGAGTTCTATCAATGTGGGAACAAATTGGCTGCAATGTCATTCTCTGACATAACATACACTGTCCATAACTTTACAATGTCTTAAAGTTTGTACATCACTTTTAAAGGAACTGATTTGTGAGGTGTTGAAGTTTCCTACATGTTTCTTGTAGTGTAATTTGCAAGTGAACTTTTTCCACCTTTCGATGTGATATTATTTTACTCTTGGTGATGATATAATTTGAGTATCTAAAGCTCATTCATGTATTCATAAATTGATTTGACTGAGAAGTTCATGAACACATATGTTATCAAACCTTTAGCATAGTCACATTTCAAGCATGAATAATAAGCAAGCCACTTGTTCAAGAAAAACTGACACCATTTGTTTGCGTCCTCATATACTGAATATGAGGAAGCAAAATGTAAACTCTAATATTGAGAATAAAAATTATGTACATTGACTCCACAAGGTAGCTGAAATTGCGCTATATTGGTCAAGTTCTTCATTCTTTCTGTCATTTCTATAAACTGAATTTCATTGCCACTATATCATTTGATGCAACTTTCAATGATTTGGGTACAGCTAATTAAGCTGAGCTAGGTGAGGAGAAGTCAGGTGTCAACTTACTTTGTGCAGTGGCCAGCTAATTTTCTTCTTTTGTTTCATTGCCGTTCCTTTGCTGCTAGTGTTAATTGCTTGTGAACGTCTTCTTTTTTAGTTGCTTTATTATGTGTAACTTGCGACCAGAAGGGTGTGGGTTTCAGTCCTGCCCTTGGAGCATGCTGAGTCGGCTATAAGGAAGGTAACAAAGCGCTTACAGGTGTGTCCTTGGGCAAGGTACTTTACTCATATTGCCTCAGCACTAAACAATCTAATTTTGTTGATGGGGCATAAAGCACCAAATCAAAACAATCTCCTATACATTGTGCTGTCAAACACAAACCAATAAATTAATCTGAACTGCTAATTGGATTAATCAATCCTTTCAACTGCTAATTGGATATTGTTTTAACATTATTCAGAATCTTGCTCTTTTGTGCACATGGGACAAAACCATTCATCTGGTAATGCATTTAGATGTTCAAGATGCATACAATCAGCATGGAACCATATATCACAGCCATAACAAGCAACAGAATTCTCACTTGCATCTTTGCCACATACACCACATGACCAAGCTCTTCTCCATTCTTTCTATAGGTCATATAAACTAAATTTCGTTGTCATTATATATTTCATTACTGTTATCAGTTTCTGCTTCTAACTGGGACAACCCATCCTGCAATGCATCAGAAATGTTAATGACACAACATTGCATAAAAATCAGTGAGAAGAAATGGCAGATTCTTCACAAGATTGTTTGAAAAGTTCACAACATGCCATCCCATTTTCCTTTGAACTCTGCTTTGTACAACAACAAGTTGGCCATACTGTGACATATTTTTGCAGTCAACTGAAACTCTTTCCAATGTAAGTCCCTGCGCCTTGTGAACAGTTAGTGCAAAAGCCAGCCTTAATGGTATCTGCAGATGTGTACCTACATCTCTATTTAAGTGCACACTATATTTAGTAAAAGCATATCACTTCACTACTACCTGTCTTTCAAGTGAAGTGAAATACACAAACATTTTCTGTATTTGTTTATATGACTTCTCCAGTAAGCCGATTCACAAGTGCATCAGATATATTAATGAGCAACATGACCAGACACCTCACTTCAGGTGTAATTCTTTCAGACCATCACAACTTTCTGCATCTCCTTCATCTTGGCTGTAGTATACAATGTCCTCACCTGAAAAGAAGATGATGTACAATTTAAAACAACATAAACACATAAACAAATATGCCTGGGCCCTACCCCACATTTTGAGGTTAAGCCAATGGCGATAGGGTGGGTTGGGGGCTTGGGGTGGGCCTCAGATTTCATTCCAAAATTTTTATGTGTTCAGAGTCCTCCATAGACCTTAAATTTTAAGTACAACCAGCCCTATTCACACCTCACCAATAGGGGGAGATAACTTTTCCAGAACCATTGTGTACTTATTATCATATCCCAAAGTTTGACGTATCTATCTTGAAGGTGTCTAAGACATTATGCAACATTACATATGCATGCATGCATGCATGACTCACTAAAGCACACATTCATGCATCAATGCCACAATAACAACTTCTCGGTTATATTTCTTAAAAGTGCAGAGATAAATAGTACACTTGAAGTTTTAAGGTAATAGTTTGAAACTGAAGTGACTGTTATACATCTGCACTTTTCTGAAAAACTGGAGCAATAGTGGTGACCCACATGTCTGTTTATCTGTATGTCCACCGATTAGTAATATACTGGATTTCCTCTTACATTGATGAAGATAATGACTTGGAACTCATATACCTGCATATAAGCTGGGTCCAAATGCAAACAATATAGACCCTGATCTGCCGTCACATAATGCGCCGGCAGATCAGGATCTATATTGTTTGTTCTATTGATTAGTCCTTACAAACTGCATAGACCCAGATCTGCTAGCGCATTATGCGACGGCAGATCTGGGTCTATGCAGTTTGCAGTTGGTATTAGCTTATGCGCGAGTATATATGGTAAGTATAACTGAAGGTGGTATAAGTAGGTGCAACCTGGATCTATCCCATAGTGGTGGGGGCTTTGGGGTGGATGTAATCTTACACAAAATGTAAATTACTCCAAATTAGTATATCCTACAGCTCCTAAATTGTGTATATGTTTATTTACTCAAGGGCCCTCAATTATCATAAGGGTTTGTGAATTGGACCCCTGGGTCATACATTAATTGGGGGGTATGGTGGACAACATAATGGAGTGTTGGGATTATTATTTTTCAAACACAGTCTACTTCTCTTTTGTTATATTGACTTTTTCAGGTTGTGTTCAAATGTTGAGAAGGACAGCAATGGGAAGGTCTTTTTCAATGACCTTTATGACTGTTATGAACAAGAATGCAAATTCAGGGATGTTCCATGCACGGCAAGACCCATTTTTTCCAGACTGTTAATTCGGCTGTTTCCTATGTGTAAATATACAAAAATCAGACTGGGCGACAAACGAACAATTAAGTACACTGGGATTTCATATCAAGCATCAAAGTTCAGATCTGAAGCAGGTAAAGTAGAGTTGTCAAATATTCAAAATTACCTGGACCATTCATCAATACTGATTTCAAAGACTGAAAGTTGTGCTGTGATTTATTTGATGACTAATATAACAGCCAATGGTAATCCTGTCATGAGAGAAATCACCTTTAATTTTTTTACTAACATTTGGCAACTAAAGGTACGTGGACATCCAATCAACATGAACACTTTGGGTGTTTCAAATTATTTTGACAGAACAGTGTCAAATTTTAGGAATGTTCTTCACATTGTGAATCAAGTAAAAATATGCACTGGTCTTGAAATTCTACATAAGAAATTAATACCTGTTCATATCATAGTAGAAATTATAGGCAATGCAAAGGACACAAATCCTTCCACTTCAAGAAAAATGCGATGTTCAACCTGCAAGGGAGTTCTAAGCTGGTTAAGCACTGGTGATGCCTGTATAAACTGTATTCACCATTTAAATGACTATAAGAATTCCAAATAGGATAATTGGATAAATTTAGATTTTACTGATGAGAAAGATTTGACCAACATTTTAGACAGTGTATTTGCAAGTGCCACAAATGAAATGAAATTATTCTTGAAAAATCAGCATGATGGCCAGAAGATACAAGAAACCTACAGTGGAAATTTTTTGTTCTAGACGTGTTTGTGCCATTGCTCTGGAAGCACACAGTCATTTCAAAACTTAAAAGATGGGAACATTTTCACTTTGCCATCTGGCAGGCGACTTCAAAGATATAAAAAACCTAGTCCCACAAAATGCAGGCATCAATCCAGATGTGTTCAGGTGGATGTATAATACAGTAAAAAAGCTGAATCTCCTTCCATTGGGGTATTTGGTGGAGCATTTATTCAGCAAGATTTGATAATGAATATAAAATGTAAGGAAAATAAACTGCTTGGATGGATAGATACTGGAGAGGAAGCAGAAGCTGTAAGAATTCGAAAGGGGAAAGAAGTAAAACAAACACTTGCATCAAAAGTGTTAAAGGTGTCATTTTTGGGATACTATGGTTTCCAATTTCCCATTGCTCATTACCCTACTGGAAGTGTAAAAACTTCTGAACTTCATAATCTGGGACATTATATCCAATTTGCAGTCTTGGGGTTTCACAGTTAAGTGCATTCTACAAAATGGAGGTGACCAAAATTTAGTTATAATTCTTAAAGCAGATATTTTACATAAGTAGAAAATCAAGGGCTATGTGTACAACTGCAATTTCTCAAGTTACAAATATTGTCTCTTATTTTTATGTTTATTTAATGGGACATGTATTAGAACACAATATATTCACGGTTTTTAGCCATTTTAGTATCAAGCTTGCATTATAGGTACCTGTGTTTCTGTAGTAAAAGTGTAAGCAGTGTAGTGGAGAAGTGTACTGTGATGAGTACTGTGAGGAAGGGGACGAGTAACTGTTGCAACTCACTCGTCCCAGGGACAAGTGCTTGGAAAAGTTTTCCTGAGCCTTGGTGACCTGCATAAATTGTGCGTGTCAGATGAGTATGAGACCTCCAGATCAAGCAACATGCACATGGTAATATCAGTTCTGATCAAAAGTCAAATGGACAAGATATTATTGTAGGGTCTTACTTGCCATTAATTATTACAGAGGAAACACTGTGATGCTTTTAACTTCACCAGGCATCTTACATGTGTCCATGTGTTGATAGGAGAAAGCAAACAAATAAGTGTTCTCGAGAACATGATATCTCACCTGCATCCATGTGTTGATGTATCAGCACTTTGTCCGACTGAAAATACTTAACACAAAATTTTAGGCAACTCTTTACATTGTTGAAACTTATTTTACCTGAATTGTTCATGTTAGAAAATGAATAACTATACCATTAATTGTTGCTTTGTGAACATGGGTCAACAAATCCAATGCAAATCACAGGGCAAGGGAGGTCTTTCCCACAAGGGAATCAACAATTATCGTCAGTTAGATCTTGTTTTCATCATCAACATGCATGCTGCCTCAGAAAAATAGTAAATCATCTTGTCAAACTTTTTCAGAGACCCTCTTAACTTGAAAAATATATAAAAAAAAACAACAAATGTACAAAAATATAAACGAGACATCTCTATTAAAATCAGATGCTGCCACCTCTGGGTCATGTCTAGTAATGTAAAATGCTGCAAAACAAATGTGAAATATTGCCAGTAAAAATTTCAGATAATGCAGATAGTTGGATGAACAAGTTCCATTTCAATAAATCATTCCATGCATTGGACATTGTTTGTATAAATATTCTGTTATATATCTGACACAAAGGGGACTAAGCTGTACACACAAAATAAAGGAAGCTTCACTGTACATTTATAACAATATCTGCCTATTACTCCCGGGGATTATTCAATTTTAATTTTGTGGCATGTGAAAAGCATCTAATCCATACTAATAACTCATTTCTAAGAGATCTTAAACCTGCACAAGGTGGCTCTTTCAACACAGCATATGGCCATTCAATGTCCTTCTGATGGGCAGCACTAAATTCAGGATCATAGCTGCCAAAGATTCTAATGGGGCAGTTCTCAGAAACATAGATATTTGCTACCTACAGAAGTGAAACCTGAGAACTCTTGTGCAAAAGGCTAGTATGTTTACCTCTACCACCACCTCCTGTGCATTATGTAGGACATATAATAGGCAGCAGTGTCTTATAATAGCTCTAACACCAGTAGTCAATATGGTCATTGCTATATGATGCTCTGTAATAGGTGGACCAATTAGTCAAACTCACCATGCAAATCTAATACAGTAACAATGCACTGGTGGCAAGAAGACCACATGGACTATTGATTTATACTGTGGGCTATGAATCAAGAGGTCATGGGCAGGAGTCCCATTGTGGCCATCAGTGTTTGTCCACACTACCAATGATTAACATGCTTGCTCCATTTTACACAGTTGCATTATGGGTTCTGCCAATGAAACCGGAATAAAACACTAATTGTTAAACCACAAGCAGGCTCAATAATTCAAGATGTAACCTTACCTAACTTAACCCTACTGTATATAAAATGATTGCAAAATCATATTTCTTGTTTCAGTGGTATTATATAAAGTCCAATGGAATTAGCTCTTTGGTGAAAACAAGCATCAAAACACATGAAAAACAGAAATATGTTAGTTTAATTCCTGACTCAAAACTCTAGTGGAGTCCATTATGATTTTAAGATGCAAGGGGAAATGCCTTGACATAGTCCGTCAAATTATTTTACCTGATTCCCAATAGACTAAGTTGTATAAATCAGACAGGTTGTACATATATTACCTTTCTAAATTCCTTTATCACTGCCTAATCTGCCCCTCCTGTTTTGCTGTACCCTTACATTTCTGTAAAATAAATTGTTTTGATGCAGCAATGAAGCAGCTTTAAGCAAGAGAGATAGAGAGAGTGTGAGAGATATAGAGTGAGAGAGAGAAATTTATATGTCTGCATCCATTACATGGTCTATGTCAATATGTCAAGGGAGATGAATCTCAACAAAATAATTTATAAAAATTAAAAGGTCATTTTTATCAACTATGTTACCATTAGTAAATACATTAATGAACAATTATTGAATCCCTGGGTTACATACATCTCCACCCCACCCCTGGTTTTGCGCGGCCATTCTAAAAGTTTATGTATGAAAGAGGATTCTTTATATCATGAACAAAAGGCATCCATATCAAACAAATTAAAACCTTTAGCGCCTGGAGAACCTTCTATGTTCGCTACCTTTATTTTCATTTTCTGCATACTTTTTATCTTTTTGGTATTACCTCATTTTCATAATGTATGTGTAGATGTCATACAATTTGAAAGGCCATATGCAGTACTAAGGTAAACTGCTGTTCTCTTCACTTGTGAGATCTTTATTGAAAATTTACAGAACGGTGTTGCAGATAGACCACACATACAGATAATAGTGTGATATACCTTTTCGATTGCTACTCCATTCCCCCTACCCCCCCCACACACAGACACACACTTGCAGAAATATGTAGCTTTTCCCACATTAAATCATATGCTAATTAACCTGTTTTCATTCAGTGTTGATGTAATCAATAGATGAAACAGTTTGTTGCATGCCCAGATTAAACTGCATCGTAAATGCATGTAATACCATATATTTCATAGATAAACAATATGACCCCAGACTCGCTTGCACACATCTTTACCATTTGATACAATCAAATACATTCAAACACGGATAGTACGAACACGTATGAAATTAATTTAGGGTTAGTAAGTGTAATCGTATACCTGAAAGTGCATAATGTATACATCATAATAGGTATATAACGAATTCTGGATACAATATGGTAATTATGGGTACACTGGGAAGTTTGTTAAAAATGTGTTTTACTGAAGATAGATACAAAATGAGAGAGATGAGAGAGAGAGGGACAGAGAGGGGGTCGATTATTTGTTAAATTTGCTTTTCTTTCATAGGAAACATTGTCAATATCACAAGATATATGTGTGCAGTTTTCATGTATCTGTCAATCTCTCCATTTATATAGAGTCTTTGATGACTTGTATCACATAAAGTATACCTTCTCAAGCTTGAGGAGGGGTTTGTACAAGAGGAATCTGATTCATCTATTACATTAATATAATTATTACAGTAGTGGCATGTCCTTGTTATGTGTTTGTGTCTATGTGTGTGAGATACATGTAGTTTGTACATGCAAGTGTATCTACCTTGAAGACTGAATCTTTCTATTTTTTTGTAGACACACAAATGTTGCTTTTGCGTAGTTTAAAAAAAAAAGTATTAGCAGTGGACTCTGTAAGCTCGCACTAAATTTAAATATTTCAGTTGTATCTATTATCCGCCACCCACCCCCACCCCCACTAACTCTGTCATTGCCCTGGCTCTAGGGGGATTCAATTAAATGGATTTGTCTGTAAGTGGATAAAGCCACATCAGCTGTCGAGTCAATGCAATTACACAAGTTATTTATATTAAGGACTAATACCAAATTTGACTTTTTCATTTTGTTTTCACGTTGACTTCGGACCTGCAGTGTTAATGATAAAAAAATACAGTCCGACAAACGACTTTTAAGTAGTAGAACTTATTACAAGCAGAACGTTTTAATCAATATGTATATCATACATGTATTCTTTATTGTAGTTAAATATTAAATATATTCTGCTGTTTCTTTAATATTAAAAAAGACTAGAAGTGTAAAAAGAAAAATGTTTGCAACAGAAGCGTATGGATAGGTAAAGTGGCAATACAAAGGTTTAATGGACTGATGCATAAAACTGTCTGTAGAATTCTTGAGCTGTATTTCATACCATTGCTGTCATCTCTACCTTCATCATGGCCTGCGCCATTGGTATACTTCACTGTCTTTTTCTCTATCTCTTTTTTTGGAAGGGGGGGGGGTCGACAGTTGAGATAGGTGCTGAGAGTGACAGGAAGTGAGGCACAAGTAACAAACGATCATAATTGCCGCTAGTATATCTTATTTCAAATCCTCTTTTATCCGACACCATTAGCATTATCTTCAGAGACGGCCTTGTTTAATCATCATCAAATTATACAACGGCATTGTTCATATCCTTGTTACTTTTTCTCTTGCAGCTTCTCATCCCACCCCAATTTTTTTTCTTGGTTTCTTTTTCATCATAGCATTAGAGATGTCTTACCTATGTGCTCGTTTAGGTTTCAACCCATGTAATTTGAATTCTTGAGCAATTCTTATATTCCACTTCGTGCATTTGCATAGGTCTTTCCCCTAAGTATATTCCATATTGTATGAATTATTGGCACACACATAAACCAAGAAAAATGCAAGGTTGTAAAGACATTGTAGTTTTTAGAATTTATAGAAGAACGGTTTTAGAGCCGCAATTGTAATTCACAATCAATTTCCTAAATCCTTTGCCTCAACTAGTGTTATAGCGGTCTGTACAAAAAAGACAAGAAATCTATGATAGTTAAATTTATTCTTACTGTTATAATGACATTTGGGGTGAAAAAGATAGAATTTCCCAATTTAGCAGTTTCTGATAATAAAATTAGATCTACGTTGCTTGATGACTGAAATGGAAAATACAATATATTCCTAAAATTGATAGACATTCTCGCTATTGAATGGTAGGAATTTTAGAGATTATATGACTACACGAAACTATGAAACGTTTGGCAAGATATTTTAGTAATCATGTTTGGCCTTATGTATGTTATTTATGTTGGTACATACATGTTGGGTCAAGGGAAGAGAAAAATTGGATGGAGGCACCTGGATTACTGTCTAACGAGCTGAAATAAGTTTTGATATGGCTAATCTCTAATTTAATTTCCTATTGCAATGCAGTCCAAATACTAAACTAAGCTCAGGCTCCTGCATCAGTATTCTTGTTTGAATTGATTTTTCTTTTTGAAATAAAATGTCATGTTTCCTCCACAAACAATATTAGAGAAAACATTAACATTCCACAGAAAAACCTTAGCCACCCCATAAACAAAACCTTAACCTGCCCAAAAAACCTTAGTTCACTGAATAGACCCTGAAAAAAACATGTCTTTTAAAAAAAATGAAACACATACTATTGTAACATTTTTATTTTCTTTTAAACATCAGAAGATTCAAATCTGAGTACATATAAAGAATAATTTACTTTATTCTTTGTATATAATAAATAAATATAATTCATAACAGTCATTGCTTTGTTTGAACTGATTGACTATGCTCTTCTTTTTCAAATGAAATATTCTGTTTTCTCCACAAAAATATAAGAGGAAACATTAAAATTCCACAGAAAATCTTAGTCACCCCATAAAAAGCTTAACCTACTCACAAAACAACTTTGGCTCACTGAATAATCCTAGAAAAAATTTAGCATGACAAAATTACATTTAGTTCTTTTTTTCTAAAAATCAAACGCATTAAATGAATATCAATAAATGATTCATAGAGCTTTATATATGTCAAATGTCAGTTGATGTAAAGACCACAAACATGATGTGAAATATATGCTTACTATTTAAATGTAACGCTTTTGTTTTACATTCAACATTGAAAGATTCAGATAGCTCACACACTCACATGTTGGAAAGGCAAGCCGGGCGGGGAGCCCCACATTATCCCCCAATGAGAAATACAAGTCACCTGTTTCAGACAAAAAAGGAAAATTTACATTGGAAGAAAATCTTAAAATTTAGATAAAGAAGTCACCACATCCTAGTGTTGGCTTCTTAGAGGACCGAGTATAACCACTGAGAGTGAGATAATATAATAAAAACCCTCGCACTCATGTTAGAAAGGAACTCATCAAAACATGAACGTGTCTATAATAATAATATCTGTACACACAAACAAAATGTAAAGACACGCTTCATAAATAGAGATGCTTCAATTTTCCAATAGCAGACGGAGGATGGTGGGGCTGCCCACCTTCATACCAGACAGCTAAAATATCAGTTTTTCAATAAGGGGCTTTCAATTTTGGACTGGGATTTAAGGGATAAATAAAAAACTGATATCAAACGTGAACAGGAACTCTGAAAAAAAAAAAAAAAAAATGTGTCAAAACAAAATGCTCATCAACCAAACAGGGGACGGGGATTCGCAGATAGTGGGAAGTACAGGGTATAGATACTGCGGGGCTATGCTACGAGGCTCACGCGAGGTAGACAGGCCCGCAGAGGAGCCCTAGAAAACCACTGTCTGCGGAAATACACATGCAAACAAAACAAAACAGACCTACCCATATCATCATTATACTCTATCTCTTATCTTTATAAACTAAAGCAGTATTTCAAAATAAGCGTATGCATACGGTAAATATGTAACGCGTGCATATACGAAGGTACATGCATGCATGTACAAGACCGTTATAATATTTTCGAACCTTTTTTGGCCTCTACTCCAAAACATGTAACTTTTCGCTCACGGAGTGAACGGGAGAAGGATACTGCCATGAACAGACGGAAAAAAAGTGTGAATGCGAAGGAATACTAGATAATAAACTACACTTACGGAAAATAAGCCGCATGCAGTGCCGCTAAGGCACATAGAGAAGGTGAAAGTGTGGAAGAAACAAATCCACACCGACCCTCCGTAAAGGAATGAATGCATACAAAAAGAAATAAAGGGTCCCCTCTCTGCAACTGTAAAGAGAGATAGCTCTCCAAACAGGATGAGAGAGGAACCCAAAAACACAGAACACACACACACAAAACAACAGTACCATTCTTATTTTTTTTCTTCTATTTTGATATTTTCCTTTCTATCCTTCTTTACATCTCTTTTTTCTCTTTTCCTTTCTCTTTCCTCTTTTGTACGTATGAGAAGAATGTATGCCAGCTACAAGAAGAAAAAATAACAGAACAGAAATCAAGAATGAAGAAAGAAGAAGAAGAACAACAACAACAACTATAACAACAACAACAACAAACAAGCTTTAATATCTTATATTTATTTTTATTTATTTTTATTTTTATTTTTATTTATTTTTATTTTATTTTATTTATTTTTATTTATTTTCCTAAAATACTGCTTTCTCTTATAAAAGTAAAGATTTGATCCTTATAATGCTGTCCATACAAAAATACGCATAGCACAAGAAACAAAATATAGCACAAACACATAGCATACACTGGACAAGAAGAGTTCCTAGCAAGGACTCACAAATAAAGGGATATATGGAAAGGAAACCAGCCGAAAGGTATAATGCCTGAGGAGGGGAGTACGGACCATCAAATAAATGAAAACAACCTTTTAGACCTAGGGACGGAACGCTAGGGGTCCATGGAGTGGAACCCGAGCAAATACGCCCCATCAAAAATAAAAACGTTAGGAACAACCCGAATCAAAAATATATCTAAACTAAATTTTTTTCTAAATTCTTTTATTTTTGAAAATACCCACAACAACAGACCTTTGGGGGATACAAACAGACATAAAAACCCTTTATCACACTTTAGACCAAACGGAGGTCTCCTCAAGGGTTCTCTGGCTAACATAGTTAGAGGCCCGAGGGGAGTCCACAAATAAAACGGAAAGATTCAGATATGAGCACATACAAAGAAATGATTTACTTTTTTATTTGTATACTAAACAAAATCCATGTAATTCATAAGAACCTTAAGACAAAAATTCTACCCACAAAAAGGGATATATCTTTTCCACAAGAAACATTATTTCAGTTGACCTGTTCCCATACAGTGTGTCAAGATATACATGTATTTCATACATACAAAATGATATTTAATGTCATCATATTGTTGTAGTTGTTGTTGTTTGTAATTCAGCTTAATTCCTAATACAAATTTGCAAAATTTTAAGCATAATTATTTAAACAGTAATACTACGTTTCCTAAATTTAGCAATTAGCTGTCACTGTAACCGTTCCTCTTAAAATGTACTCTGAAAGATGGTAGGAATTCTCTGGTATATTTAATGTTCTGCAAGTAAATATGGACTTTTAATACTATGTAAAATGAAAGATTATATATATATATATATATATATATATATATATATATATATATATATATATATATATATATATATATATATATATATATATATATTGTAATCCTCAGAACCTCTGATTTGACTAGATATGTTATTGGTGAGGAGATCAAGATGATCGGATAGAATTTATATAAATAACATAAACCTGCAATCTGTTTTACCGGTAACTCGGATTTAAAGAATAATCTTATAAAATGATATTTTGAAAAAAAATACAGTTGAACTAATTTATCTAAACTCTTTGTGGGACACAAAATGGTTCGGATAAACTAGAGTTTGGTTGTACAAATAATAATAATAATTAGAAGAAGAAGAAGAAGAAAGAAGAAACACATTTAGTGAATGTCTGTCCCCCGTCTACCATGATCTAGGTCGCACATGTTCACAATAATGAAATCTGTGTATGACTATAAGATAAATCTGTACAGTTAGTGTGCATACATGGAAAGCAACTAATTTTCATTGTACTATATCAAAGGGTATTAGAGAAGAAAAGTGAAGAAATGGGGTAAAACAAAGTAATTAGTGACCTTGACCTTAAAGATAAAACATTGTGGTATATGAGATGCCATCAAACTGTGAAGTATATGTGTACCATTGACCCTCAGACAACTTTTATGATATAAAACAGAAAGAAAGAAACTTTAAAATATTAATCTTTGACCATGGCTTGAAGGATAAGACATCACGCGTGCAATGCAACACATCTTATGGTGAAAATATACAACTATATCATTCATTGATATTAAACAGCTATTAAGAAGAAGGGCAAATGATATTGAAACCTAGGATATTATCCCCTGACCTTGACCATAAAGGCTAAACATCGAAGGTATTAAGCGATATGGCTTAGAGTTATGAAATATATTTATACCAAGTTTCTTCACTACATTTTAAATGGTTCGAAAATAGAGTGGAAAAGAAAGGATAATAGAAAAATTCAACATATAACACCAAGACATTGATCTTGATGTTGTTATTGTCCTGGTTTGATATACAACAGATTGATATAACACCATGACATTAACCTTGATGTTGTTGTTGTCCCAGATTGATATAACACCATGACATTGACCATTTTGTTGTTTTCCCGATTTGATGTACAACAGATTTTCTAATGAAGACATCTGAATCATATGTATATCAACATGCATCCCTGTATCTCAAACAGATCTCAACTTGTAGACTAAAAACGAACATTTGACGTAAAACTTAAAATATAAAGGTCGTAACCATGGCCTTGAAGATAGCACCCTGAATGGGGTAAGCGGCACACCTTTTTGTGATGATGTATAAATACACAAAGTTTCATCCCTTAATCTCAAATGGGCTTTAACATTATATACATGGAAGGAAAAGTTTGACGAAGTAAATATTGAACCGTGACGTTGACCCTGAAGATGTCGCATTAAATGTGCTACGTGACACACATTATAGTGATGATGTATAAGTATACGAAGTTGCATCTTTTAATATCAAACCGCTTTAAAGTTATAACATGAAAGGAAAACTGCAGTGGAAAATGCAGAGTATTGAGTCCTGACATTGACGTTTAAGATACCGCCCCTGATGTGGAATGAGATACATTTTCATAACTTAATCTCAAACGGAGTCATATTTATGGGGCAGAAAAGAATATGTGCAGGAAACTTAAACTCTGAATTGTGACCTTAACCTTGAAGATAGCACCCCTGTTGTTGCACACAACATATCTTCTAGTGATGATGCATAAGTATACCAAGTTTCCTCCCTCAATCTTGAAAGATTTTAATGTTATAGAGCGGAAAATATAGTGTGATGGAAGGAATGACTGGTGGAGTGATGGAATAACAGAGGGAAACACAGATACTATGTGCACACTTTTCTTTGAAAAGCTGTAAGACTGCTACTACTACTATTGTAGTAGTAGTTGTAGTATCCGTTTCATTGAGAGGCATCTCATGGCAACCGTAAACATGTATAAAACATCTCAGTAATGCATAAATCTATAATACAGTCAACATAAATCAAAATAACTATAATGAATTAGGATATTAACTCAAAAAGCCAGGCGTTTTTAATTGTTAGTTCAACTCTGTTAAACAATTTGGACCAGTATGCTGTCCACCAAAAACATTTGTCGTCCTCACAAGACTGGGCAAACCTTTTTTTTACATCTGTGTATAGTTAGTAGTTTAAACATCGAATGAAGAGCATTTCCTGGTAATTTTCCTCTTGCGTAAACAATCAAAGTACATATCTATTCTAAGGTTTTGATTAACAATGGACTTTTTATGCTTTCGTAAGTTTCTTTTCACCTGTGACAGTTAATGTAGGCGTACCCACAAAACTCCTTGATTGGAACACCGTTTCACTCATTCTTGAAAACCCCTGCAACTTTTTGACCAATTGCTGATTACCAAAGACATTCTTTGGATAGTCGGTGATGTTCCACTCCATGATATTCTCTTTCATGTTCTCATAAAAGTTTTCCATCTTCACATGCACGTACGATGAATCTGTATCAGTGGAACTAGTAGCAAACTTTTCACACCAACAGCTTTGAGAGGCTAAGCACACAGAATCCACCATGTATGAATCTCAGCCTTTTATTTCGGGTGTTTATAAATACAGTAGGACTCCACTATAGCACGCTTCGTTATAGCACGAATTCGGATATAACACGATTGTGGCATGGCTCCCGAAATTTCATCTATTTTTTCGTATATGAAAAAAAAAGTATTTTTTTCAAGTACGAAAAATAATGTGTAAAAAATTGTCATTTTGGGGAAGAGATCGTGTATAAATTCGGATATAATACGATCATGGCATGGCTACCGAAATTTTATAATAATTTCGCCAATTTCTTGAACTACTGCAAAGTCTTGTGCCAAAATAAACAAGAGTTTGATTTAATAATTTGGTAAGCTGTATTGTATTCTTGAAGAAAAAGTGTCTTATGATTTCATCTTTCTTTATATGAATAAAGATGCTGAACATTTATATTTGTGAATGTTCATTTCAAATGTGTCAGTAGTCAATCACTGCACTTTAATCTTAGTTTATTTGTGAAAGATGTCAGCTCATTTTAAAGCTGATAAGTGTTAATCTTATTATTACTGATACATGAACAATAAAGTCATTAAGTCTTCTTTGTGTTTGTCTTCAATACATTCTGTGTACAATCGTTGCTCAAACAATAGCCGACATATGTTTGCTCATTCAACTGCATACACAGCCAAGCACCAAACAATGCGGTGGTTGATAAAAGTTTCGCACCTCAATTTATAAATCAATTAATTTAAGTCATTGACAGTCATCAAAGTCAATCTCAAAGCTAAAGGTTGTTCAAACCATGCGGCAATGATTTATAAAACGTCAAAAAAACGAAAGCCGCCAACGCGCACACGTGGCTTGTCGGTGTTGTTAGACAATCGCCACGCAATCTGTTGACCAGTGAATAATATTGTACATTCCCTATAAAAATGACCCCATTGTTGATTAACAATTATTCTTGCTGTAGTCGTTCAAACAAATAGGTGTCAGAGTTTTAATTAGTAGTTATTTACAATGAATAACAGTACACGGAAACGTAAAGCTTTTACTGTTAAATAGAAGCTTGAAGCCATGGACAGGATTAAGTCTGGTATTTCCACAAGTCAGATTTAATTCCCAAGTGATGTTTCCCAAGTGATCTGCCAGTGCACGTGGTCCGATAAGCCTTTGGGTTGTAAAAGCACTCACTTTGTTTTCAAGTTGTTTTCCCACGTGACAATCCTTTGATCAAGCCGCGAGTTTTACTTGTTCAGTCCCAAGTAACAGAGGGTGGTTATTTGAACTCCCTGTGATCTTGCTGCACAATTGACACGTGTCCAGTTGCATCGTTTAATTGATTTCTGACTTTATGGTCAAATTGTTACTTGCAGAGCCCAAGCTCAGTCTCTGCGTAAGCACCCGCATACGATAGTAAAGCTGAGGAATCGGAGTCGGACGTGATTTACAATGACTAGACGACGATGTTGGATTTCAGAACTTTATCAGACAATGATATTATACTTCTGTGTTCATATTTTCGATGGAATTATTATGGACTCACTCCTACGCATGCGATGAGATCGGTTGGTGAGTACACGTGTTGATCCTTTAACTATTCATGCTATACATTAGAAATGTGTATATAAATGTACCAATGCATGGTTCTCTGAATAAAGTTAATTATTATATGTACAATCTCTGTTTTCATTGCATATGTATTTCTCATTTAATATGCATTGATTTAAGATGGTAACGGTGCCAATGAAGCACGTTGTTTTCAGACCACAATTTAATCTCTCCCCCCCCCCCTCATTTTCTTCAGCTAAATGACTTGGTTTTGTCTTGTACGGTTATAGTACGGTTCGGGTATAGCACGATCTCGTTTTGTGGACCCCGACCATCGTGCTATAACGGGGTCCTACTGTATTAGGTACTCATACAGCGAATTACAGGTTTTGTTGAAGCGACGTGTACTTTCCACTTTTGGTACAGATTGTCACATCGATTCTCTTCCGAAACAATTTGTGTGCCTGTCAAATACGGCATTGTTCATGAGCTTGAAGAAGTCTTGCTCAAAGTCGTTGGTTGCCTTCTGTCTGAGTGAAGTATTATGTACTTAATTATGAACTTAATGTACTTCTTCAACCAGGCTTGTTGACTGAATATAATAAACTTATGCACACTTGTCATTTTCAGCCCATCTCGAATTAGAGTTTAAGATCCCTACTGTGCACAACATATTTTGTATTATTCTTCAGGGTGTACAACAATTTTGCATCAGTTGACTCCCAGTTTCGATGAAACCTATTTGCATAGGTGTCATGCCATTTTCATCTGGACCAACTTTTCTGGGGAAAGTGGAATGTCCTTGTAATAAAAATATCGGTGTATTGGTATCTCCAAATCTACCTACAGTATGTAATTATCTTCTTTGTCATCTGGAGCAGACATCAAGTTCTCCATAATCCAGTCAGTCTAAGTCTCTGTGTTGGACCTGAAATTGTTTACTGGCAAATGTTGACACACGGCCTTGTCGTAGCGCCTCTTGACACTTAGATACATGACTATGGTTTGGATTGGTCATATTAGCTTTAATTTCTCACTATATCGGCCATATCTTTGCAGTCCTTGTGACTGGCAATTTAATTTCTATTTGGAATCATGCTTATTTCTCCCCTAATCCCACCTTCCACCATCAAAAACATGAAATTGTGTTAGAAGCTCCAATTCAACCACGGTTAGTTTCAAACTGGCATCATGCATCAGATCTGGAACACTGTAGTAGTTAGCAGGGACAAGCTTTTTCTAGTGAGACACGCATACTGTCCTAAACTCCTCGGATATGTCACATAACATTAAAATGTCCTTCTCCATGAAGTAATCGTGCAGCTTTTCCAAGAGTTTTAGTGCAAAATGATCCATCGTATCCTTTGAGTATTGATAGTCTTCATCTGTAACATCAGAGTTGTACAACGTTGGATAAAACGATTCCTGGGCTAGAAGTGATGTCTCTTCAAATCTCGCGAATAAATCAAAGTACTCGTAGGGGTAGACATCATTGCAAAGTATGTTTTACTGATGTTGGTGAAATGTTTACTTGTTTCTGTTAACTTGTCATCACGTAAATGTTTCTTCGATAACCTTCTTCCAGTCTTCGAGTAAACGTAAAAGAGTGGTCTGGCCTCCATAATATTTTTGAAATGCACCCAAATATTCGTTAAAAATGTTCTCAAAATATGATGCCAACTGAGTCTCAATCGATTTCTCAAAGAAGTTGGATATAAGAGGTAAAAGGCTAAGAGGATTGTTCTTTTTGACAATCAGAGCTGCTTGTGGTTTCTTTGAGACGAACTGAAAAAATATCAGACTGTAGTGTTTTGTGAATTAGACCTGTAACATGGCCAACAAAGATTAGTGCTGCAGTTTTTAATTGTTTACCAGAAATTGTATGCCCCCTCTTACCCCCCCCCCCCAGTAGCTTTTGTCGAATTAAAATAAGTGTATAAGTGTTATTTATGAATCAGTCTTCAAGACTAGAATTTCTATTTGAATCTCTATTACTAACACACGCTAGCTGTTGCATCATTGACGATGGTCTTTAGATATTTATTATGAATTGGTCTTCAAGACCAGAATTACTATTTTAATCTATCTTACTTACACACGCTAGCTCTTGTATCATCAAAGATAAATTTTGGATTATTTCAAGAGGCTCTCGTGCTTGCAGATCAGAAAGTTTTTCCATCAGGATTTGAAATGAAGTGAAATTCATATTTGGACAACAGTGAGAAGGAGGGATCAGGACGAGACAACCTTTTCTGCAAAAAATATTACGTGCTAATTTCATGGTATTGTTTATCAACATCAGTGTCAAGAGGTTTAATATAAGCATGGATACAGGGGCATTGGACTTATACCTGAAAAAAGCAGGACTGTCTAAACGTAGTGTTTCAGAATAAGTGTTGTTTATGAATTGGCCTTCAGGACTATAAATATATATATGTGTGTGTGTGTGTGCGATGTACGTGTATGTGTGTTTGGTTGTCTATGTATCCATGTATGTCCGTGTATTTTCATCGTGAAAATCTCTCCTTTTATTGGACAGCACAAACTACCCAAAACTATCCCCAAACTACCCAAAACTATCCCCAAACTACCAAAAACTACCCAAAACTAGTAAAATATAGCCCTAACTACTGTGATGTTACCTAAATCTAGATGTCGAAACCAAAAAGTATGCTATATGTAAATCGTGGGATTAATAGCTAGATCATATGAAACAAGAACACTATATCGGTGTGGTGAAACTTGTATAATCGTAATGCACGTCGACAGTATTTTATTAATTTTTAGGTTTTTTTTTTTTTTCTAGGCCGCTTAGGGGTACTTGGACAACTGAACGAAAATCCATTTGTGCAAGAAGTAATTCTTACTAAAGGAAAACAACCTGTAATTATTTTAGATAGTGAGGAGCAGCTCTTAGATTTAAAGAATAACTGTTTCGGTACCACAGTAGCATTATTGGTGTTTTGGTACCAACAGTAGCATTATTGGTGTAGACAGAACTTTTAATTTAGGTAAAGTGTTTGTCACCACCATGTCGTACAAAAATAGGAGTATAATTAGCAGGAAAAACAATCAGTACCCTGTCTTCCTAGGACCTCTTTGCCTTCATTGGGGTAGTGAACAAAGTACCTACCGGTACCATACTTTTTTTCACACATAAGAAAGAAACTCGATTCAGACAATTTTACATTTGGCACAGACAATGAAAAGGCTATGAGCAACGCGCTTAGAATTGTTTTGTTAAAATGCAGTCTTTTTACTGTGTACGAAGCATTTAAAAGACAATATCAGACATTTTCTTAAAAAACTAGGCTCCAGTAGGGAAGATTGAGAAAAAATTATAAACATTATCTTAAGTGAAAAAAAGATGGCCTAGTTTTCAGTCTAGATGAGCTTGAGTTTTTGAACCAGGAGGACGATCTCTCCTTATATTTCAACAAATATCCAAGGTTCAGAATGTACTAGGATAAGTATTTGTCTGCAAAAAGTAAGCAAAATGTCTTCAATCCATCGAAAAACCAAATCATTTCTAAACTTTGGACTAACAACAATGCCGAATCTCTTAATAACCGACTGAAGCAAGCAGCTGAATGGAAACAACTTAGACTGTTGGAACTTATGGGCAGATTTTCAATCGTTTCGAACACTCAAATCATAGACTTGAGACGATCTCTGTATGGGAGTGGGAACTATAAATTATTTGGGAAATCTGTGTCATTCTTGATGAATGAAAACACTTGGCACAAAAAGACTGCTGACGAGAAAAAAACTTATTTTCAAAAATTTGTTTTACTCCCAACTCCATATAGAAATTAAAAATGACAATTTTGTTCTATCAACAAATAGAGCATACAAGTTGAAGAAACCGAAAGATTTTGCTGGTCAAAAACCAGGGCAACGCAAACGTCCGAAAGCTGAAAGGGCAACTAATATTAAACATCGATGACTAATACAGGTTTTGTTAAGAATGTGACTACCTATGTAATTATGCGCTAGAAA
Source organism: Margaritifera margaritifera (assembly GCA_029931535.1). Lineage (NCBI taxonomy): Eukaryota > Metazoa > Mollusca > Bivalvia > Unionida > Margaritiferidae > Margaritifera > Margaritifera margaritifera. The sequence continues at coordinate 287,178 of JAQPZY010000730.1, forward strand.
TGTGTTACATATGTTCATACATAAAAAACAAAAAAATTGCATTTGCATGTTGTCTACTACTGTGTTGTTGAATTTGCTGTTGTACTGACTTTTATCTATTGTCTTGTCTTTTAATTGGCTGTACTCGCGGACATTGTGCAAGCTTGTAAGCAATAAAATAGTCATATTTATGGGCAGCCGTCACACCCAAAATTACATTAATAAAATCACGTAGTATGAAATGAAATTATTTAACCCAACAAATGAAATGATGAATTCAGATTCCAAATGATGTTGTATTAAATTAAATGATTTGAAGAATAAAACGGAATGATGAATTCAGATTCAAAATGGCGTGGTATAAAATGTTTTTTCATCTACTGCTCTAGCTCTTGCTGCTTCAGCCAAAAAGTTGCATCTTCTACAACACAAATATACGACAGAAAAGGCGTGTTACAAAGTGTACTGGATTTGTCCAAACACGACCTGGCACGATTTAGTGTTGAGAACACCAGTAGTACCTAAATTCAAGTTAACACAACGTCCCGACAGTCAGTGGAGATGAATTCCAGTATAAAAAGAAGATGTGTTGAATAAGATTCACTTCAGTTTTCCTCCTGAACAAAGATGTCACAAAGTTCACATCATCATCAACGTCCAAAGAGAACTTTGTCATTTAGCTCAACATTGTGATGTTTTGTCAATACTTATCAAATCCAATGCCTCGATGCAAAAACAAATCATTCAAAAAGAACACAATGAAATCATCGATACCATAAATGAATGTTGTTTGAATGCTTTGAAAGGAACTGTTTTTTAACCAAGATATAGAAATAGCAATTAGGACGACATCGTTACGTTTCCGTGAAAAAGAAAATGCCAATCAGTCAAAAGAAAAATGCCCATTCGACAGGACCATTGTTACAAGTGGCTGCTCCTTTGTTAGGATCGATTACCTGACCTCTTTTAGGAGAAGTTTTAAGACGAAGAAGATAAAAAGGACACTTTTCCGGAAGGACATCACACTCGTACCCTTGGATTTTACTGAAGGACGAAAACTAACTTTAGTTCCTTACAAACGGGGAACGGAACTCCACAGTTGGTACGACCAACGGTTACAATATTTACCTCCTAATCTTAATCTCACCAAGATGCCACATTTACAACAAGAGCCACAATCATTGATGGATTGAACAGATTTGCCAGAAACGTAAAAAGCGCAACGCTACGGATAGTTATTGTCATGTCTTGAACTGTTTCATCAGAAAGCTTTAGACAAGACGGCTAAACATACGCTGAGAGATTTCAAGAATGTCATGAAAACGGAAGAAAAACAGAAAGCAACTAAGATGATGACAGTTACCTTCAGTGTGATAACCTTGATGACACCTTCCCCTACTACAAGACAAGAAGAAATGAATACCTTGGTCAAAAAGATGATGTCAACACCCTCTTCAGCAGATGAAAAAAAGGAAAGAAGGGAAGACAGAAGTGAAAAAAGAAATCAAGAAAAAGTGAACAAAGAACCTATGACATCTGACGAAACTTCCTTTCCTACTTCTATTGCTCGTCAAACACTTCAAGCATCGCAAACCAAAATTCTACAAGAACAACCACAGAGGAGTATAGAATAATCGTTACCTTTTTGAGCAGCAGCAGCGGCAACATGGATACACTTTCGGCCAGCATTTACTACAATCTTACTCATGCCGCTAGCTATGAGGGAATTCAGAAATTGTACCATGCAACTAAAACCGAACTAAAAGAACTACTGCAAGAAGTACAACAATGGTTACAAGAACAATCGACGCACACGTTACACAAACCCATTTCAGGAATATATTCCAGAAGTCATACTAAAGCAGCTGGAATCGGTCATCAATGGCAAGCTGATTTAGCTGATGTCTTTCATTTAGCGTCGATAATCGAGGTTACAAATGTTTGTTTTATATCACTGACGTGTTTTCAATAGTAGCTTGGGTAGTTCCTTTGACTTCTAAAACGAGTTCAGAGTTTGAGCGAGCTTTGAACATTATCTTGAAACAAAGTGGTCGACACCCTCTCTAATGCCAAACAATCAAAAGTCCCGAATTTCTTAACTGAGCTTTTTAAAAAGAATTGAAAAAAATACACATTCATTTTTTCACCATTGAAAATACTAAAACGAAAGCTGGTGTCGTGGAAGGTTTCAAAGAACTTTGAAAGAACATATGTGGCAATAGTTTACACATACCCTGAAATACATTGACATGTTACCACGCCTAGTTAAAGCTTACAAGCTATTGTACCATCGTAGCATCGGATGTGCTCCAGAAAAGTGATACCTGAAATGAAGTGATTGTGTTGGATCGATTGTTTGGAACGTCAAAGATCATAAAAAAGAATGAATTGTTAATCACCCGAGATTGGGTTCACATTGGAAAAACAAAATGCACTTTTGACAAATGAAATTTACCTACGGTATATTTTGTATTTTATATTCTTTACAGGGATTAATATAACATTCATTGTTCTCTATGAAGATTAATATTCTGGTACAATTTATGTTACATGGTTGTTACTAAAGCTTGGCAGGCAATGTTTAAACTTTCCTAGAAAGCATGTTTTATACGAAGCAACAAAAACAGCATTATTGCACTTTTCTTCATGAGGATTCATGATGAATGGTCAAAGATTTTCTCTAACATTATTTATATCATTTATATGAGATTAAAAATCAGTTGCCTCTCCATTCACTAAAACAAAGTAAGTTGAAGCATTAAACAATTTTAAAAAGTGATCAAATATCATTATGTTCATAAAGTTGCAGGTTAAATAGATCATTTCTCCTCGAGTGCATGCCCTTTTGTGCCTATCTCGCATTGGCAAGTTTATTTACCCATAAAATATTTTTCTTTTGGTTAAACATTTATTCATTCATTCAATTATGCTCATGTTAGCCACTGAGTCAATACTCCTTCATTGTCAGACCACACATTATCTCACAAGAAGTGGCGAGTATCAGCTAATGGGAGGTACAGATGTGTGAAAGTGATTTTGGAACAAATTGCACAGAAATTATCTTTGCATCAAGGTTTTTCAAGTTCCTAAAAATGATGCTGGTCTGTCAGATGAGTAGCATTAGGGCCACCTGGACCTCTTGTTTACAGTTTACATTGGAACATGACAAAAGCTTTATAACACCAGTCTAACATGGCTCTGCTCAAATTGAAGTTTCATGTTCCCATGTCATTGCATGATATGCAAAAATTTTGGATAGAAACCGTGGATATTGGCATATTTTGAGACAAGGATGTAAGTCATAGGGTGCAGGTGCATATGAACAGAAGAACCTCTTTTTTAGCAAAGTTACATCAGATTCTCTTGTGCGTGTGGGAACTTGGTTTATGGGACCTTAAACAGAGCCTATGTAGAGTCATATTTTATAGTTGTCCATAAAAACGTTACACAGTGATAAGTGTCCTAAATGTTTGTTAGGTGTGTTGGAACTTGTTTTAAGTGAACAGCAACTTTCCCATCACCATGTTTGTTTACAACCAGAAACACCATATGGAGTCTGGGATAGTAAAAATTAAATAAAAATGCAGTGTCAATTCAATCAAGTTCTATTGAACTAGAAAAAGATATATAAACAGGAACAAAATAATGTAATATCACAAAGTCTATGTGACCTAGACGCTGTAACTTGTGTTAGTCTATTTAAATTGTGTATCTAAAGAGATTGTGTGCTATATGCATGTGTGCATGCGCACGTGTGTTCTCTTTTCTTTTTATGTACATTATATATATATATATATATATATATATATATATATATATATATATATATTATCCCTAGATTATCTGATTTATCTGATAACCCCCCCCCCTCCCAAAAAAAAAAAAAAATTTAATATTTGAACAGTCTTAGTATATCTGAATCCTGTATACGAGTACAGAAAGTTCCCAAATGACATGGGTATATCTACACACGTGATATATAGGAACAGTCGACATATATTTGAATCCTTTATATGAGTACAAAAAAGTTCCCAAATGATATGGGTATATATACACCTGTCAAGTTCTCTCCATATTTGGGCACCTACTGATATGATTCAAACACCTACAAAATATCAGACAGCTAATCATTCGGGAACTTGGTGTTCCCAAATGTCAGGTATGTAACAATGTTGCCAGAAACCATGCTTCGTGGGTATATATATATATATATATGTAACTTAAAATAGAATAAAACACCCAAATCCTATAAATATATTATTACAACAATCTAATGTATAGAATCATGAATATAAATCTAATCACCAGATTATATAATCATTTCGATTTAATTATCTAAAAATAACTTATTTTCACATTTTAAAGCATTATTTCACATGCCAAGCTACTAAAAATACTTTTATTGTTATGTTGTCTTCTGTGGTGTAGAAACGAAGTTTATCCATATGTAAACTCTTTCCCTAATTTCATATCATATCAATTTTAACTATTCTACTATAGTCAGACAAATATTATTAACAAAGAATATAGATATAATTAATATGCATAGTCTCTTGCTCATAATCGAAGTTGTCCAAGACCTTGATGATAAAAACCTATTTATCAAGTTTTAGCGAAATCGGACGAAAGTCTTTTAGATCTGGAGAGGTTACAAACTCAGCTAATGAGAGGCAAAATTTAAGCTTATTTGACCAACTTCGAACAAAATCTATTTGAAATTCGGTCCCCAGAGTGCTAACAAGCTCTGTCAATAAGATACAAGATTACCGCATTAATATGCGCAGACTTGCTCACAATCAAACTCATCCAATATTTTTGTAATATAAGACTATTTAACACGTATGATCAAAATCTGATATAAAATAAAAATATAGTTGTTAGTGTGTTACCAAGCTCAGAAAATCAAGTGTAAGATCGCGTCATTAATATGCATGGATCTCGCTCATAATCATACTCGACGGAGATCTTGATGATATAAACCTATTTTCCAAGTTTGATCAAAATCCTATCAACGTACAGTCTGTATAGTGCTAATAAAACTCACCCAATCGGATGGATGATCACGTCATACATATGCATAGATCTGGCTCATAATAAGACTCATCAGCATCTTAATAAGATTACCCAATTTTACCCAATCCCATTAAAATCGACATTTCTGACATATTAAAAGCAGATATAGATATTTATCAGATTGCCAATTTACCTTCAGTTTAATTAAAATTGGGTCAGAAACAACATCACTCGAATGGTAAGAAACTCAGCCAGTCGGATGCAAGATATTATCATTAATATGTGCAGATTGTTCTCATAATAAAACTCAGTGGATATCTTGATAATAGAAGTTTTTTTTTTACCAAGTATGATGAAAATCTGATCAGAAATAGAGTTGCTAAAGTGGTGGCAAGCAAAGCCAGTCAGATTCTAAATAACTTCCTGAATATGCATGCATCTCGCACACAATTGAACCCATCTAAGCTCTTGACGATTTGTCTCTGTTTACTAAGTTTAATCAAAGTCAGATCAGGAATACAATCTATATAGGGATAACAAGTTAAGCCAATGAGATGCAAGGTAACCCCATTAACATGCGTTGATCTCGCTCGTTATCGAACTTGTGCGAGATCATTATCATATAAGTCTCTATTTCAAGTTTGATCAAAACCGAATATAACTTCCTAAGTAGTAACAAGCTCAGCCAATCAGATACAAGATCGCCTCATTATTATGCATAAATCTGACTCATTATCATATTCATCCAAAAACTTGATGATATTAGCCTCTATTTCAAGTATGATCAAAATCTGATAACAAAATATGGTATCCAGAGTGGAAACAAGCTCAGTCAATCAGATGCAAGACCGCCTCGTTAATATGCGTGGATCTTGCTCATTATCGAACTTGTCCGAAATCTTGATGATACAAGCCCATTTTCCATGATAGCAAGCAGTTTTCGGCTATGGGTGGGATCGATGATGTACCCTCCTACCTTTAAAGCCACCTGCTATCAAATTAAAACTCCATAATCATTAAATTTATACATTTTTCATACTCATCGGAGAATAGAGAAATAAGTATATAAAAAAAGACCGACATGACAAAGCTGATCCTTGTATGATTATCCCCATTAGAGTCATACCAGCCCCCTCCCAACAGCGCGAGAAAAGCCCCGAAACTCGCGATTTTCAACTCCATAAAGAACCTATACTTAACAAAATCGGAGAGATTTGATATAAGAGGGGCAACAATTGGTTCCAAATATTACTTCAATGAAGAGGAAAGTGGACCATGAACGGACAGATTTCGAACAAAATCACTCACTATAGAAAATGTTGGTAAACGCATACAAACAGAACTAGGAGAAAATGGTTGATTAAATCAGCTATGTAAACACGTAATATAAGTGAATGTGAAAGACAAACAAGCAAGGAAGCAATTATGGTTTTTTTTCTTCCTTTTTTTTTGTTTAATGTCTCAAAAGTATATATCTATCTTCTATATAGACACTGCAGTTTACATATATACAAAATATGCCAAACCTAGGCACTCGAAGTATTTATTAATCGAGAGAGAGAGAGAGAATTAATTTTTTTTTAAAATCAATATTTCATTCAGTGATCAGTGATCCAAATTTTACAAAACTGAAGGATATATATCAACAAGTTCGTATGATTGCGTATCATAGACCTAAAATTCTGAAGGATCATCTGGTATGTACCATGGTAACTTCAAACAAGACCACAGACTCGGGTACATACTGCTGAGACAAACATTGAATAATTTGCAAACGGCTTAGGGTCATTTCGATCCAAAGCCAGTTCGGCCCGCGTCGATTTGGTACAAACGCTACTTTTGGTTGGATTGTTTCAGCCCCCACAGGTTTTATTAGGGACATACTGTGCTATTTCAATAAAGATGTTTTCATTGGAATAAGTGTAACGTTGAACAACAAAATGCCAATGATCATAGTGACATATCAGCTGATTATGTATTTTGATGAAATAAACAAATGGTGGATCAAACATCAGTGTAATCGAACAGGTGACATTTAAAAGAATACCTGTCCAGTCTAACTTCATAAAACAGACACTAATTAAAGCGGGGCTCGGCAACCGTTTATTCTTAAAGAACCAAACTATGTCACAATTCGGAGCAAGAGATCGACAAAGAGCCAATATAAGAAAGCCCATTTGTAACTGACAGTATACAATTTAACATTATAGATATTAAACATGTTGATTAATATTATGAGAAGAAAAGAAAGTTACAAAAAGACCGAATTGATGTGAGTAATTGAGCAATATTTATTTTTTAAAATTAATTTTAATTTTAATTAAAATAATTTCGTGTATTTTCGGGATGACAAAAGAGCCATATTTTCTTTTGCACTGAGCCACATTTAGCTCGTGAGCCATATGTTGCCAACCCCTGCGTTAAAGTATACATACTTGCTCACTTTTTCGCAGATCCCCTGTGCTGTATTCGTCCCATATTCTATTCAGGGGGACGAAGTTTTATGACTGCCCGGTACCACTAGCAGCCTTTATCGGCAACCACCTGATAATGTATCACCGGATCGTGAACCCAGGTATTGTCTACTTCGCACCCTGGGAACATTATGATATGGCAGACATTATCGACCCCAACTGTCCGAAGGAGCGCACTAGACTTAAGTTCACACAGGGAATGCCAGACCACCTGCAGAAGCATTTCCTGCAGCTGCTCATCCCTACACCCCCCAGCCCTTCTAAGGGCTAAAAGAGTGCCTCATTTGCCTAAATCAATGGGGTTTTCAATTTGGTATTTTCGAAAACCCCTTTTGATTATACTCTTTAAAACACAAATTTGATCAATTTCGAACCACCGTCTAAAAATCATAACTCAAAATTGTAGTGTGCGTGATACGAAAATGTTACGAGTAATTCTTACTCAAAGATTGGTATTGTTTTTTTGAAAATAACATGTACATTTTGTACACAAATTTTTCAAACTGTAAGAATCGCATTAAATACAAAATACTTTGAAACTTGAAGCATTGACATAATTAAACAAGTGGCTAACACTTAGTTGGTAATAGGGACAGCCCGACTTAGTTAACTGGGCAAAATTTGACTTTTGTACGATCCTGGCGTTTCAGTACTTCCGTTCCGCTTCGCGTCTCCCTTGCCGAGCCCAAGCTGCCTACCTCGCGCCAGACATACCAATTACTAGCATGCTTTGCATGCATTGCTTTCAAACCTGTTAACATTGCGGCTCCAATCCTATGTACAGGTTCAAAGTAAATGTACACACCCTCACATATCGCGCCTACAATGATCCCCCATAGTGGGGCAACCATGCAGCGATGGAGTGGTGTGTAATTAATGCGCAGGTGAATTTGCATTTGCAAATCACTGGACGAACCCCAAGCTAGTGCTACCGCACTAGTTTGGGGGGGGGGGGGGCAAATTAAATAGTGCGCCGTGCGCACATTAATTACTCGTACATGGAGGTAGGGCCGCACACGAGGATAATTCAAAGTCAGTCAGTCAGTGCAGTCACTTGCCGGCCAGCCGTTCCCGCCGTTTCCAGCCAGCCAGCCATTCTTTCCAGCCATTCCAGCCAATCCAGCCAGCTTGTAGGAAATTATTTAAAATCGTTTGGGTAAGATACCAACATTAGACTTAAACCTACGGGAATAATGATTATTATTTTTATACCATTTGGCGAATTTAGGAAATTTTCTACTTCCCATCTCTGTTTTCTTTTTTTTTCTGACTTCGTAGCTAATAACCTTTAAATAACAAAATACTAATACCATACAATAGAAACACTAATCTTTAACATAACTAAGTGGTATTAAATTCTTCATTAAAAATCTTCTTTAAAAAAAATTAATAATAATAAATAAGTAAACAACAACAACAACAACAAAAAGAAAATTTGCTATGCAAAATCAAAATAAAATGAATAGGTCAATGAACAAAACACTCACAAACACAGGGGTAAGGGGGGCGTCGACTCCACCAGCACCATACAAGGGGGAGTTTGCATTAAGAAAGGGAGTTCATGAAAAAACACTAGACTTCACTGGGCAAAAAAGCAAACCAAATATAATGAATATCTCGGCTATTGAGTCGTCAAACAGTGAGACAACCCCCAACAGAATTGCAGCACCATTAATAAAATCCCCACCCATTGAATTTAATGGGTTAAACTCCTCAAATTCCCTAGATCGTTCAGTACAGTGTAGGGGCCCAAATTTCGAGGGAGACAGTTTCGGGGACCTCAATACAACCTGCCTTGGAAGTTCCGGAATTCCCATTACCTCACCCATCAAACAGCAGTCAGCAGTCATGATTGAAATAGGCCCCTCTAAACAAGCGTAAAGTCAGGGGAAAAATACAATAAATGAAAAAAGGGTAACCACCGCACATAACATTGAGAAACATCAGGAGGAGGGGAAAAGTGGGAGTTCCGACACCACAACCCACACAAAGGATACAAATACAAAATTAGATAAAGGGATGGATGTGGGACCTAACAAAAGGTTATTTACAGATGTCCTGAACCACTCCATAAAAACCAATTCAAAACTCACCCAGCTAAAACCAAATAAACCAAAAACAATAATTCACAGCCGCCAAACAGCGGGCCCATCAAAACAGCTGACAGAGGCAGATCTGATATATTCATCACCTGCTAAACCCCAAGACCCCCCCCCCCACAAAAAAAAAGGAAACAAAAATCAACCCAATACAAGGAAAAGGAAAAGGCCCACTAAAAGGGATTACAAAACCAAACAATGATTAACAACAACAACAACAACAACAACAACAACAACAACAGCAATAATGAATCAAAAACCCACCAAAAAAAAAAAACAAACAGGAAAAAGACAAAACAAAAATGCTTTCAAAACCATATCATCCAAAAGAGCTGACTGCCTTTGTGAAAAGCTCACAGATCAACTTAAACAGAATCTGCACCAAAAGTGTAACCAACGAGTTACTAAAACACCACAGGGGAGATTTCTCGGTCGCTCAGACCAGAAAAAACTTCATAATCATAAAATGCAATAACACCAAACAACTAGCCAAATTCATGGAGGTCACAAAAATAGGACCTTTCATGGTGTCAGTTACAAAACAAAAGAATGTAAAAACAAATATAAGGAAAAAGGAAAAAACAATCAATTCCCCTTCCATTAAAAAATAGTAAAAATCAACACAGCAGTGGAACCAAAAACCATCATTACACAGCTACAAAACCAAGGCCACAAGATAGACCAGGCAATAAGATTTAAAAATAAACAAGGTAAAAAATCACTAGTAGTCTTACTACACTTCAAAGAAAGACCAGACACATCCAAAATGGTTCAACTCGGCCCACACGGAGTGCGATACCGTCTGGAGAAATTCCAGAACAAAACACGGTTCTGCACTAACTGCCTAAGATGGGGCCACTACTCCACAATATGCCGAGCAATAAAAAGATGTAACAATTGTGGAGGAGAACACCTTGGAAAATGCAGCTCAAAAACAACTAAATGCCCAAACTGCAGACTACCACACAGGGCAAACTCCTTAGATTGCCCTATAGCCATCAGGGAAAAACAAATTGTCAATTATATGTCAGACAACGAAGTATCATACACTGCTGCAAAAACGGCAGTACTAACAAAAACCCAACAATCTGAAGAAACAAACACTAAACACACCTCAAAACAAGACTCAAACAACAAGAAAGTAGACCATAAAATTAACTCTGACAAAATCAAAAAACAAAACCAGATTCTAAATAAGCCAAAAACACACCTACACCACCCTTAAAAAAACCCAGTCAAATAACTCATTAAATAATAATAATAATAAACCTGAACGGGCACAAGCAACACAAGCCCCAAACACACCGGGAAAGGAGGGGGAAAAATCCCAGGCTAAACCCAAATCAACTCCCGAAAGTAATGCATCAAAAAACAAAATAGGAAATGTAGCACTCATCACAATAGATCAAGTGCTCATCTTAATACAAGAAATAATAAATGAAACATTAAACCTTACCAAAAATAAAGAAATATCTGTTGACAATCTATGCAACAAGATATCCGCCATTACCAACAAATTAAGAATTCAAGCTAGAGGTTAATGGGGACAACTAGGAAACTTAGAAAGGTTAAAACAAGTAATTATTAATAAAATATATAAAAGTAAATAAACAAAAACTATTATGAATAACAAATCAACAATAATAATTTGGCAATGGAATTGCAGAGGCATTAGGTCAAATGCCGGAGAACTTGCAATCAAAATCGTAAAAGAAAACAACAAACAGAATGTGGTGTGCTTGCAGGAGACGCTCTTAAACGATAAAACAACTACCTTACCAAAAATCCCTGGCTATTCAACAAATTACTGTAAACAAAGGCCTGGGGGGAAAAAAGGCGGAGGACTAGCTATCTATGTTAGCGACGCAATTTCGAGCGAGTCCGCTGAGAGCACACAACTAACCACAATTGATAATACCGCGCTCGAACACCAAATAATTAAAATAAACACAGGCAACACACCACTAACCATAGTTAACATATACGACCCAGGCGGGGACCAACATACTGAAATAGAAACCCTAAAAGCAATCACTAACAATATAGGGGATAAATTTATAATATGCGGGGATTTCAACGCCCACAGTGAACAGTGGGGAGGAAATCAGTTGGATCGGAGGGGCTCAATTATCGAAAAGTGGACCTCGACGTCCAACTTGGTTATCCTAAATGATGGAAATGGCACCAGAATCAACCCGACGAACGGGAAAATATCAGCCATTGACCTTACCATATGCTCTCCCAAGATCGCGGAAATAGCCGACTGGGAGGTAGACCAATCAGGGACCTTAGGGAGTGATCACTTCCCAATATGGACCACCATCAATACCAAAACAAATAAAAACAACAATAATGGTACTCCAAAATGGAGATATGACAAGGCGGACTGGGGGTCGTTCCGTTCACTCTGCGAAGAGATTACATACGCTCGGTTGCACAGTGAGGACATTGACACGTTTTATCAAAACATTATAGATGCACTGTCATCAGCGGCCGAGCGGTGTATACCGAAGGCGGGAGGAGGGGCCGGCAAACAGTCCGTCCCATGGTGGAACAACGATTATAAGCAAGCTATAAAGGAAAAAAAGAAAGCTCTAAATAGGTTCAGACATACCAAAAACTCCATTGATTTTCTTGCTTACAAAGAAAAAGAAACACACACCAAAAACATCATAAAACAAGCAAAACAAGCATCATGGAAGTCATTCTGCTCATCGCTAAACTATAAAACAAATTCAAAACAAGTATGGGATAAGATTAAAAAAGTTAGGGAAAAGGAGTAAGAACGTCCCCAAAACTTGCAGGGCTCACCACCGACTTGGAAAAAGCCGAAAAATTAGCCCAACACTTTGCTAGCATGAGCAGTAACGCAAACCACTGCGAAAACTTCAAAAAACACCGAAAAATGGTAGAGGAAAAACACCCCCATTTGTTCACAGATAAGGGCGTACAATCAAACCCCTTAAATATGGATTTTAACATAAGCGAATGGAAAAAGGCCTTAAATAGAAAGAAAAAAATCAACAGCACCCTGAGAAGACACATTAGGATACGACATATATAAAAATTTACCGGCAAAAACGGAATTGATGGTTTTATGCATGCTGAATGCTTCATGGAGGTCGGGAAAAATTCCCAAAAAATGGAAACACTCAATAGTGGTCGCAATCCCGAAACCCGGAAAGAGCCCGGCAGACACAAACTCATACAGGCCTATCTCCTTAACAAATAGTCTCTGTAAAATCATGGAGACCATGATAAACAATAGGGTTAAATACCACCTGGAAAGCAAAGGTCTGCTATCCCACAATCAAAGCGGCTTCCGTAACAATCGATCCACATTGGACCAGATAATGCGACTGGAGTCCAGCAAAAGACTCGCATTCAATGTCAAAAGAAAAAGGGACCGTAACCTAATCGCGATCTTCTTAGATCTCGAGAAGGCTTATGACCTAATGTGGACCAAAAGGTTAATAGCAAAACTGAACCATTACCAAATATCAGGCCGAACACACAAGTGGATAGCGGAATTTCTTACGGGTCGAAGCATTCAAACCAGGGTCGACAACAAATACTCGGAATGTCACAATGTCGAAAATGGCACCCCCCAGGGAAGCGTTCTGAGTCCGACCTGTTCAATATAATGATAAATGACCTGGAGAAATCGATCGACCCATCCTGTCTGGACCTGTCTCAGTTCGCCGACGACAGCGGGATCTGGAAAGGGGGAAACCCTGACAGCGTAGCTGTGGTCGGAAAACTGCAGGTGGGACTGGACAGGATCGGTCGATGGGCTGACAGGTGGGGTTTCAAAATCTCACCCGGTAAAACGGTAGGCGCTATGTTCTCCCCAAAAACAAAATTCCGACAGAAACCCCCAAAATTATATTTAAATGGAATTATAATTAAATTTGAAAAAGCCGCTAAATTCTTAGGCATGCTCTTCGACGAGCATCTGACCTGGGATAAACACATAGAAGAACTAGTGAGACGTTGCGGAAAAGACCTAAACCTCCTCCGGAACCTTAAAGGCTCCGATTAGGGAACGGACCCCGCAACTCTCCTCACCCTCTACAAAACCTTAACTAGGTAAAAATTAGACTATGGGTGTCAAGCGTACATCTCGGCTCGCCCCAACAGTCTCAGCGCAAAGCCCTAATTATATGCACAGGAGCTCTCCGGAACATTTCCGGGGAAGAGTTAAATATCTTAACAGGAGAACACCCCTCAACATGAGACGGGAGGAACTTCTCTTGAGATATAATGCCAGGATCTCTGTTCACACCAAGGCGCATCTCACCCAAAAAGCCTTAAATAAATGCGATAAACCATTCAGACACCAATTACAAAAAAACCTACCAGGAGGGAAAAAAATCCAAGAATTAAAGAAGGAGCTAAACATCCCAAATATCCAGGCGGAAATCATTAAATATCCAGACAGCGCCCCCTGGACGAATAAGCCCCCCATAATAAACTTAAATGCATTAAAATATGGGTATAAAAATGAACAACCAATGGAAATGAGGACAAAAATCCTTGAAGAAATAGAGACAAGATACGGGGGATACACCACCATATACACAGATGGCTCCAAATCCCCCGACCCAGAATGCACTGCTGCGGCAGTGGTTATCCCTTGGGAGGGTATCACACTGGGGGCGAGACTACCTGATCTCTGTTCAGTTTATTCAACTGAGTTCTGGGCCATCAAACAAGCCGTAGAATGGATCCTAGAAACAAAAAACAAAAAAACAGTTATCATTAGCGACTCCCTCAGTGTGCTGCGCTCCCTGGAATCTGGAAATTCCACCAGCAGAGAAAACCTACTGCGAGAGGTTAAGCTTAAACTTAAAATATTAGACCAAAATCACCATACTGTGGAATTTATGTGGGTGCCCTCTCATATAAACATCCCTGGGAATGAGAGGGCCGATAATGAAGCTAAAAATAAACTAAACGAGCCCACAATACAAAAACAAGACTATAGCGTCCAGGAAATATATAGCATCATTAGGAAAAAAATTAATCTAAAATGGCAGTCGGAATGGGACAAATCAAATAAAGGACGCAGACTATACGATCTGCATAAACTAATCAACAGAAATATTGAACACCCAACCCTGGCAAATCCGCACAATTAAAAAATTATAAATAGGATAAAAGCGGATAAAACACTATTAGCAAATAGCTTTGGAAAATATGTGTCGGGACTAAACATAGCAGGAATTAACTGCCCAAACTGCCCCACACCTGAAACCTTGGAACATGTTTGTAACATCTGCCCCAAATATAATAACGAAAGAAAAACATTCCAAGAAAAACAAACAAAGCTCAAATCCCCAACTACCTATCCGGATTTCCTCAAAGAAGGAAATAAAAACATGAAATCGGTGTATGCTAATATAGTGGGGTATATTACAGAAATCGGTAAAAGGGAAAAAATCTAATACTATCATTACCAACATCTATACACAAAAAAATCATTAAATAATAAAAACTCATAGGAAGCAATAAAAATTATATATAAAGGCAAAATCCCAGGTCCGGGGCGGGAGAGGAGGGGCCCTACCCAGGGAGGAAGGGATTGGTATGCCGGGCCATTAGGGGCTACAGGTACGCCGTTAAGACGAAACAATCTCAGCCCCCCGGGGATGGATGATCTCCACTCCCATGGATAAGACCTGGGGTCAAGTCAAAAAAGAAAGAAAGAGTTTTTTTTTCTTCTCTTCTTCTCTCTCTCTCTCTCTACTTTAACAAATTGTTATACCATAACAACAACACCGATCCCCTACTAAACAATTAACCTAAACCTCTGTCGTACGGATTGGGCTCTGGTCTGATGCGAGTTTTTCGGTCACGCTTTTAAACAGGTGATAGGTATCATACTAGCATACACCTGGGCGGAATCCCTGCTTATCCTCAAGGTCGGAGTGATCGTAGGATTTTCTGCTACCCAAAGCACTGGTGTCTGGAACCATACGGGCATGCCAGGACTGAATCCTTGCTGGGGCCGGAAGACTAGTCCTGAGATAGTTAGTCTTTGTCCGTTTTTTTTTTCTCTCTCTCTCTCTCGCTCACTATAGAATGAAAACTAGAATTTTTTTTCTCTCTTTCAACCCTAAAATATCAAGACAATAAGGTGATCATAAACCCTGATCATCAGGCCCTGCCGCACAAGGTGGCATCCAATTGGAAAAAGATCAAAATATCTATGTAACATAAGAATGTTATTTAAACATACCAACTATATCCCAAAATATTAACAACATAAGGTGGTCATAAACCCTGACCATTAGACCCAGCTGCACAAGGTGGCACAAAATTGGATATTTTAATCTAAGAATATAGATAGACATAAAAACCCCACGTAAATTCAATGCATAAGGTGGTTCCAAGTCCAAACCATCAGGCCCAAACTGCACAAGGCGGTTACCAAATCTCTGAAACGTTCTTAATATTAAGTAGGATAATTAGATCTTAAAACTCAAGACTAAGAGATAAAAACCTGTACAACTAAATAATCAATATAAGGTGGTTCTAAATCCCAGACCATCAGGCCCAGCTACACAAAGTGGCAACTCTCAAAAATTTAAAACAAAATTTGTTGTTGTTGTTGTTGTTTTTTTTCTTCTTTCTTTTTTTCTTCCCTTCTTCTTCCCTCTCCACTAACCAATAACCACAGCCATATAGTATAAACATAACATTCAAAATTTGTCAGTTCTCAACAAATCTTTCTTCCTTTCGGCCAAAATGTCAAAATCAATAAATATTAAATAACTCTGGACCAGCCGGAGCCCCCTGGGACGCGATGTCGCAGCCTGCCGGCCCTTGCCTTCTTTTCCGCGCCCTGATATATAAGTAATCCTGTAAACATTGTGGTTCTATTCCTATGAACAGGAAAAATATTCAAAAACTTAGAATTTAAATACACGCACCCCTCCATATCACTCCTTCAATGAACCCCCTTAGTGGGGAAACCATGTAGCGGTGCGAAAATAGCGTCCATACACGCATCAACTCCGTCTAGTGGGTTGCAGCTCTGTAACCCACTGGACAAAAATAATAAGTGTGCGTATCACACAGTTTAATCCCCCATTGCGTGTTTCGCTTCGCACGCAATGGGGGTAAATTGTCGTACATGGCCGAATGGCCGCACACGACTCAAATTCAATCATCATCATCATCAGTGCAGTCACTCTCGTTGACTCGTCAAGATCTCAACACTTCAAGAAGATGGCAGCCAAGAAAAGCAAGTTGAACGAAGCCATGGTGAACATGCAGAGGGTGAAGCATCATTTGCTTCAGAACAACCCGGAGAGAAAGACGATGATCTTCCTACAAACGGCTCAAGATCTGGTGGAAGAAGTCCTGAGAGAATAAATCATCAGGGATAGAACAGAATGGAAGGAGAGACAAAGACTGCAGCAGCAACAGCAAAGACAACAACAACAATACCAGCTCCAACTCTTGCAGTCGATGAAACTTCCAGACGGAGAAGTCACCTGTAAGATGGACTGTGAGGAGTTTGCCTTCTCTTTTACCACAAAGAGAGCTTGTCCTACAGCAGCCACGAGACCCGTGGCCGCCCTGCTGCGGCTGCTACTGCTACTGCTACTAGAAGTTAAACAACATAACTTCTTAACCCCAACGGCCCTTTTCAGGGCCACCCAGATCTCTAGAAAAGATAACCACTCTTACATTGCCATATGTGTTTGTATTTGCCCACCAAACCAAAAATTCCCTTTCCCCCAAAAAATGTTTGCATAGAGTGTGTGTTTGTGGTGTGTGTGTGTGTTTGTGTATTGGATAAAAAAATGGATTGTGTGGTGTGTTTTGGATAAAAATTAAAAAAATTAAATATGGATGGTGTGGTGTGTGTTTGATAAAAAAATAAAAATTTGTATGCAGGATGTGTGGTGTCTGCTTGATAAAAAAATTTGAAAAGGTGTTTCTTTTAGGTCCGCGCACTGGGTCTGTGTTTTTGGGGTAAGGGGTGATAGAGTGCAAAATCCGCGAAGCATAGAATGACGCAGGGTAGTGTGAGTAATGTTTTTTAAGGTGTAGGGTATGTTTTCCTTCACGTCCGCGCTTCTAGCATATAAAGTGACGCCTTCCACAGTTGAGCTACCCCGTTTATTCATCAACATGAATAAAATAGAAATTATTCGACAGATCAGAGTGCATTTAGAGGTGGCGTGACACCTCCTTCAGGAAGTGGAGAAGAGGGAGGAGGAGGAGGAGGAGCAGGAAATGAAAGTGCCCATCAGGCCACATCCGATCATGACAGAGGATTGGGAGCCTGAAGCAACCCATCCTCCGTTTACCCTTAACAACTCCAATAAACGCTGCATGAGTGCAGCAACATGAAGAGGAAACTGTCCTGCTTGTCGGGCCAAACCAGGGAGGTGCCCGCACCTCTAGGTGTACTCAAACAAAACCCAACGGCCCTTTTCAGCACCATCCATTAATCAAGAAAAGATTAATTTTCATGATTGCCCTATGTGTTTGTATGTTTGATAAAAATTTAAAACAAGGATTGTGTGGTGTGTGTTTGATAAAAAACATATAAAATAAAAAAATGGATTGTCTGTTTGTGTGTTTTGATTATAAAAAAATGGATTGTGTGGTGTGTGATTGTGTGTTGGAAAATTTTTTATCTTTTTGGAAAAAAGGGATGTTTTCCTTCACGTCCGCGCTTCTAACATATATAGCGGCGCCTTCCGCAGTCGCACCATCCCCGCCACCGTGCCGAAGAAGAAATTGTATAGTCGAGGAGTACAAACGAGTGGCCCCGGTGATAACTTAGAACACTGGGGATTTTCCTTCGAGAAGTACCCCGACACAGCGAGGTGATGACTGAATGCAGTATGCTGAGACTGCTGCAAAGGACGACTGGGGAAGTCAGCCTGCCCGAGGAGGAAACTTGGAGTTCGCCGTCCTCTTCGCCGCAGACTGATCAAAATTGCCTGACTGTTATAGGGTTTTCCTTTCGAATTTTTGAAAACCCTTTTCGATTTTACTCTTTCAATCACAAATTTGATTTATTTCGAACCACCGTCAAAAATATAATCTCCAATCATTATCTTGTGCGTGATACAAAAATGATATGAGTAACTTGTACTAATTTATTGGTATTATTTTTTGGACAAAATATGTACACTATGTACGCAAAATTCAAAATTTTTATGGAATTAAATAAACAAAATTTGAAACTCGAAAGAATTGTCATAATTAAATATGTGGTTTACACATTATTGGTATTAGGGACAGCCCGACTTAGTTAACTGGGCAGAATTTGATCATGTATGTACGTTCCTGGCGTTTCAGCTCCTGTCACGCTTCGCGCTTTCGCTTGCCTAGTCCGTGCTGCCTGCCACTCCATACTGTGCCCTTGAAACAATTCCGTAAGTGCGCTTGCGCACACCTGTATACCTGTAAACATTGTGGTTCTAGTTCTATGTACAGGTATAATTCAAAATTCAAAATTAAAATATACACACCCTCCAATATCGCGCACTTCAATGAACCCCCTTAATTGTGGGGAAACCATGCTGCGATGGAGGTGTGTATAAAAAAAGCGTTTCTATACGCTTTAACGTGACACGTGTCCCTAATTTAAGTGTGCTTTAGCACACATTTAATCCCCCACAGCGTGCGAAGCAGCACGCTGTGGGGGTAAATAGTCGTACATGCCCGAATGGGCGAAAACGACTTTAATTCAAGAACAACAACAACATTCGCACCATTCCATTCCATTTCATTCCATTCAGGCAGCAGCAGGTGGAGCAGAGCAGACGTGTGGCAGACGTGTGATGGTAGAGAAAGTCGCAGTGGACGAGAGGGAGGGAGGCAGTGTTGGTCAGCTCCTATGGAACACCAAACTACAACTATAATGAAGTATGGAAGTATGGGGCCAAGGATGCTACATTAGGCCAATGTTTTCAAACTGTCGACCCAATCCCCCGCCAACAGCCGACTACATGGAGCAGCATGCAAAGCATGGCGAGCTCCCAAGAGAGCGCTGCGATAAAGAGAGAGCTAATATAGCAGTTTGACAGAGCTAATCTACCGTGGACCACCTGTTAACAATAGTCCTTTTAAGGGCTAATTCATTGTCTGAATCAATGGGGTTTTCAATTTGGCATTTTTTCGAAAACCCCTTTTGATTATACTCTTGTACAACACAAATTTGATCAATTTCTAACCACCGTCTAAAAATTAATACTCAAAATTGTAGTGTGCGTGATACTAAAATGATACGAGTAATTCTTACTCAAAGATTGGTATTGTTTTTGAAAATAATATGTACACTTTGTACACAAAATTATTTAAAATTGGAATAATCGCGTTAAATGGAAAATTCTTTGAAACTTGAAGTATTGTCATAATTGAACAAGTGGCTAACACTTTATTGGTATTAGGGACAGCCCGACTTAGTTAACTGGGCAGAATTTGATCATGTATGTACCTTTCTGGCGTTTCAGCTTCCGTCACGCTTCGCGCTTTCGCTTGCCTAGTCCGTGCCGCCTGCCACTCCAGACTGAGACCTTGAAGCAATTCAATCAACAAGTGCGCTATCGCGCACCTGTATACCTGTAAACATTGTGGTTCTAGTCCTATGTACAGGTATAAACACACCTCCCAATATCATGCCTTCAATGAACCCCCGTTAATTTGTGGGGAAACCATGCATTGATGGTGGGGTGTGTTAAATGTACACACTCTCCAATAGCGCGCATTCATTTTAACCCCCTTAACTGTGGGGAACCATGCTGCGCTGGAGGGGTGTACTCAATCAGTAAAGTGTCAGGTGTGTTGCAAACTGTCAACACACCTGACCATAATTATAGTGTGTTAAATCACACATTGAATCCCCCTATGCGTGATTTGTACGCTGTGGGGGTACATAGTCGTAGACGTCCGAAGGGCGCACACGACTTTAATTCAAGTACAACAACAAAAAGTCGCACCATTCACACTTCACTCAACAAGAAGATGAATACCATAGAATTATTGCAGGAAGCCTGGGATGTGATGGTAGGTGTGGAGTCTTTGATGGAAAGGATGGAGTGTTGGTGGAGATACCCTGTCACCAGCCAACTTGCCGCTCTCACTTCAGCGAGGAGGCTGGTGAAGGATGTCTTTGTGGAGGAATCCCAAAAAACTTCCTCGGTTCCTTGTCGTGTGGGGGTCATCAAGACGGCCCTAGACTTACTGGATGGGGTGGAATATTTTCTTCACCAAGTCCAGGAAGATTGATGGATCTATCCCCCCCCCCCCCAGTAGCGCTAGGCGAGAAGAGTTGAACCTTCACATCGTCAAGGTATTGTTAAAAAAAGTTTTGGAAAAGGAAGTAGCCCACATTAAGATCTTGTGGGCTCTAGAAAGAAGTAAGAAGGAGCAGGCCAGGAAAGAAAAGGAATTCCAACCCCCGAACTTGAACTGGATGAAAATCCAGGATAAGTTCAGACGATTGGGACATCCCGACTGGCTGCCTGATTCTTCACCACCACTCCAAAAGAAGAAAAAGACTCACACCATCCTAGGCTTCCTCACCAAATGTTGGAGAAAGTAAAAAACTCCAATGGCCCTTTTCAGGGCCAACCATTTTTCAAGAAAAGATTAATTTTCATGATTTCCCTATATATGTGTATGTGTGTCCCTCTCCCCCATACTCTGACTCCCCCCACTGCCCCCAATGTTAAATTCCCGTTACTGCCCCCAAGTGTCCCCTGCCCCTAATACCCCTCCCCCCTTAACTACTCATAACATCTACTTTCAACATAATCCAACTATGGATTGTATATTTAATGGAGTAATTGTCAAGAACACCCAGAGCATGGGATTCTGCACTGAAAATGGCCCTAAAAGTTCATCAATTTCTACATATTTAGCAAGGTCTGATAGTAAAATTCACTGCAAAGGCGAGTTGGGGATGTTGCAAGTTACTAATAATAATGCTTAACACAGTGTTCCCAGTGCAAAACAACTCAGTTATGAATTTTACCACCATCAAGTGGATGCTGAAAATTCTTGGTTTTTCCCCCGACTTCAATTAATATTTAGGAAAATTAAAGGGCTTTTCCCGGTTGCGTGCGAATCCTGGATGAGATGTAGTATTCATCAAGATGCATCCCCTCACCAAGTTTCATGATTCCAGTATTTAAACAGCAAGGTTGCATCTAGGATTTGGTAAATGTGGGCAATTTCCCCCACTGAATCTGAAAAAAAGGGGGGGGGGGCAACATAATAACAAGGGGGGCCTACCATGATGATGTAAAAAAAAAACAAAAAAACCCCACTTTCAAACAAAGCAATAGCAAGTATAACAAGTGTATTAAATGCATATATTATGTTCTGAATATTACAGTATAACATTAAATACATGTGTTCTGTATATTACAGTATAACACTAAATGCATATTGTGTTCTGCATATTACAGTATAACACTGAAACCAAAATCTTGTTTTATAAGAACAGTATTTTCTCTACACACTGACCATTAAAGAACCAAACCATGCGCTGAAAATCCTGTCACTCCCCTGTCCATTCTTATATCTTAAAAAACTGTCACGTATTTACTGTCTGTCACTTGATACATGTTATGCATGTAGTTTTAAGATTTTCACTTCGTTTCAAATCCTGAATCTCCCGTTTGTGAGCTGAATTCAACATGTCTGTCAGGGCTGATATCCTGAAATTAGCAATTCCAAGTGTATAATGGGTGAAATTTGGGTTATAGAGTATACAGCTTGGTCTTACTTAAGATGTTGCACCTCTAAAAAAAACTGCTAGCTCCGCTTGGTCATTTTCACTTCCTGGACTTCAAAGGTAAATATAAAAAAAGAACCGATAACTTTTTTTACTTTTTAGATATTTTGTAATTCATTCATAGTACTTTCAGAGGCTGGTATTGTCTGCTCTGGCAAAATTCGTTTCCCTATTTTAGTAACTGCTGAAAATAGTGCACTTTTGACTAATTCAGGTTGATTTTTCGAGTACTTTGGAGCTTAGATCATGTCCAGTTTCCACAAGTACAATATATAAAGAAATTATAGCCACAGTACATGAAAGTAACATAGAGGTATGCCAACATTCTCTCCATTGTGCATGTTGCAAATGCAAAATACTTCATCTTACACCTGTCACTCTCTCAGAAGCATGTATTATCTGTAGAGCGCCCCCTTAGTGATTAGTAAGAAAACATTTCGCGCGCAAATTTTAGCTTTAATCAGTAAGGGCGCCATATTTGAAGAAGGTCATTCTTAGCAGTTCAGGCGTTGGAAGGAGTTAGCCACAAGTGAGTATTTTAAATGATTTATACATTGATTTAGAACTGTATGTTGCCATTAGAACGTATTGTCATGTCAATGCAAAGTTTTGGTAATGAGAATCTTAAATTTAGGATAACCAAAATTGCTTATTCAAGGTCAGGCCGATGTTGCACGTGCATTTACAATTTGAATAGGGAAAGCATGTTCGTCTTCGAATGTCAGGCTTTCGTGACTTTCAAAGACGAACATTGTGCAATGTATATAATACAGACAGGGCCGGCGCAAGGGTATTTGGCGCCCTAGGCAAACCTTCAGCCTTTAGCCATCACCCCCACCCCCACAGTTAACTTTTGAAAATGAATATTGTACATTTATTCTTTTCTTCTGTTTTTTCATATCTATTTTTAGACGCTTATTATCTTCTAATTTCTAATTTAAGCTATTTCCCTTTTTATTTAATTAGTTTTTTGCTGCCCTAGGCGACCGCCTAGTTTGCCTAGTTGTTAAACCGGCCCAGAATACAGATTTTTAAAAACGTTATTTAGTTACATTTCCCATCCACACAACACTGGATAAAATTGGTAGAGGTCCCAGGAACAATTTCAAAAAGCCCCCCCCCCCCCTCCCCTCCAATAAATGAACACCATCAATTTAAAATTACTTGCATTGCAGGGGCATGGGAGCAACTGCTGCATTTGCACCACCTTTAATCTGGTCTTGCATTCACGGAAGTATGTATAATGCAAGGGCGGATTTGAAAGTGAGTGAGGAATAGTCTTTGCCACTCCCTATCCTCTAATAAAATGAGTGCCAAACAACCAGAATGTTTCCTTGAGCAAGTTTTCTTTAAAGTTAAATGGTTAAAATTATGCTTTGGAAATGCTTAAGGGCTATTGTTAATGTGCAGTTAATTACTGGTGGGTGGGAGATGGTGCTCTGAAGAAATGGCTACATATTTTGGTAATAGTGATGTCCTGTTTCCTGCAGTAAAGTACTTGGCAGTGAGTTTGTGAAAGAATAAATTCCATACCATTTTGTCTACCGACTGAAGCAGTGTGCATCAATATGGAGTTTGTATATGCTAAAACAAAAATGTCACTGAGGCTTGTAAATAATCCAATGAGTGGCAGGGAGAAGTAGATTTTGTTTAAAACTTGGAGCAATTGAACATAAGCTGTTTGTCTGTAAAGACTTTGTAAATCGAATACGTTTTAGTTCGTCGATAAAACCTGGAAAGTAAAACCTAATAAAAGGTATGGAGGTCTGTACTAGATGTAAGTGGCATTTTATGAGAAACACAATGACGGAAATGTCTGTTGGTAATATTAATAATGAGAATAATCTCAGTGATGAACATTATGATGATCCCCAAGCTGAACAGTTTGGAATATTTTTATAATCTCTGGTCATTGTCTTTCTGTATATCTGTCTGTATCTATGCCTGCCTGGCTGTATTCAATCGAGGTTGAAATTTTGTATTGCAACCATGGCAATTGCACCATAAAATGCTTGCTAGTCCCATTTTATGACTTTCAGAAAGCAAAGTTACAGGACTGCCACCATTCTCTATTGTTCAGGCTCCCTGACATAAAGCAGAGCGAATTGAGATGTCACTGACATGCTTTTTCAGACACTCTAGGTTTTTCATTATGTAACCATCCAGAATGACTACAGACCGTTTTTATTTTAAACGTAGCATTTTTACTGTTGTGAAAATGGCAGTCAAAAACATTTCTAAACAAGTTTAAAACAATTTCCCAAGGTCCTCAATATACACGTATCCTTGGGTTTACACTTGGAATTTAAATTTGATACATTTTTTATGCATACAAATTCCAACCTGTGCGTTGTTATGATGCATGTTGATTTAGTAAGATCATTAGTCTTAATTATCCTTGATTCACCTCCATAATAATTTCCTACTGAGCGCACGCTGTCCATAACAAATTGACTGTATGCACCAGTAATTGACACCTTATCTGCCAATAATATTGCACCTACAGTACACACGTCATGTTTAATGGAAAATCCACATTCCCACAGTGGACCTAAACTCTTTAACTTCGACTGACGTGTATATCCGCTGCATAAATGTGCCTTGCCTCCCCAATGACTGATAAATCCGCTTGTAAACAAAGCACTGCTACTCCCAGTGACTGATATATCCACTTGCTGGTTATGGTATCACGGTACCAATTGCGCAAGCCCAGGGGGGTGGAGCTTAAGGTGTAGGGAACATTGTATTCAGAAATAAACAACAAAACTAGCTGTGATTGGTGTATTATGTAAGAGTTGTAGTTTCTGTTTGGCTTAAAAAAAAAGTTGAGTCTCTTAGCAACATGTGAGATTATGTTAATTCATATGTAGATCATGTTTTGCATTTTTTATGATTTTTTAAAAATGTGATACACATCACTGAAAATGTGTCTGTTGTGACTGGATAACTCTTACCCCTGTCTAGTTCCAGCAGAGTTATCTCTCTTAAATGCAATGGAGTACCTGGTTCTATCACTGTGAAATTGACAATCTAACATTGCTCTCTATGAAAGTGTGTGACATGCATGCTAAAGTAGGAGAGAAGGTATATTTATTTCACCAAATGTTAACATTAAGGTCTATGGAAAAACAATTGGTACTGTGATACCTAAAGGGAATACCAGCATCGCAGTGTATCCATAGTAACATGTACATGTACGTGCCATTTATAAATTATCATAGTGTCATTTGGCAAAAACAATGGATAATGAGAAGTTTGGGTCAAATATTGACAGGCTTTTAGCTAGAAATTGTATAAAATCTTCAGAAAATAACACATGTTGGCATTGGAGGAGGCATTTGATAAAGATGGCTATGGCAGATAGAGAGTTGTATGGTCTGATGGCTTTATATCAGTGGAGTCAGCTCAGAGATTGTCATACATGCAACAAAATAAGTTATATAAACACAATGTGGATGATTTTTGGCCAAATATTAACATTTTTACCTGCATATCATGATAAATCATGTATAAACAGTAAATATCTGCTTCTTGAAAAGCATGCCATAAAACAGGATAGAGAACACTATAGGGATCAAAGAAGGTGCTTCAATTGTATCATATATGATATGTTGGTATGAGTAATTTTAGGTAACTTATTATAGATATGGTCTTCCTTCCCACTTTCTTTTTTTATTGTCAAGCAATAATTGTCCCTTTTTGTACACTTTCTTGTCTTGAAATTCTTCATGCAATATATAAAGATAAGTTCTGTTGCATTCCCTTTTGTAGAAGTAGCAGGGGTATCTACAGACAAGAGCGATTTCTTTAAGTTAGCATTTACCATTGACACTTGCATGTGCCCATTTATAATCCTTTATTGACTTTCAATTAATCCTATTTATTTCTGTCCAACTGTTTCTTTTGGAATTTCCTCATATAAGGCCAAACATTTCTGAGTGGTAACCACATTAGTCACATATTGCCCATTCCTTCCATTCAAGTCCACACTGTTCTTCAAACTTTGGGTCGCATCGCAAGAATCCAGAATCGCAAGAATCCAAAATAGCATGGGATCATATTGGCATGTTTACGCAAGGTTGCAGTCCATATACCGGCATTCTAGAAAACATAAACTAATTGAAATGAGGCAGCCTCCTCATCTCTGAGAACAAAATTAAATCACTTTCAAGGTCTCCACTACATACAGAAGCCTCAATTTTAGGTTCTACGCTTTATCAATAATTTACTTTTGGATAATTTAATTGCATGCAAGTTAATACAGGTTTTCATGAACTAATTTATATTACATGGATAATATATTGGCGGAAATAAAAATACCACACCTTATGTATTTCATTCAGTTATCTCCCTTACACCATATATGACATTTGAAGAAATAAAAACTCACATTTTCAGTACTTGTTTATGAAAATAAAGAGAAGATTTAGTGTGAAATATTATATTAGCCCTCAATCTTTATGCAAGTGTAAGTACAACTAATTTTATAATTTCTTACAGCAAAATTTAAAAGGTTGAAAAACAGAGACAGATTTTATTTTTTTTTATTTTTTATTTTTTTGCTTGTGCCTAATTTAAGCCAGTTTTTTTTAATTGTATGTGTAGGATCAATATAAATTATATGCATCTATATCATTAAAATTATTTACCCTTTTATTTCAGATGAGAATGCACACTGCTTCACCTGAAGTTTAGTGCTTATAAGGGATGTAATAGTACTGATGCCTCTGGACTGTCCTTGGACCAATGGGGCATTGCCTTCATATATTTTGCTAAGGTAAGGCAATCAAACTTTTCCTTCTCATTTTTTTCTATGTTGTGGTTGTCTCTTTTGATTCCTTTATTATAAGCTACATGTCCCTTTTATATGTACACTTTCCTCCTGTTTAAAACTCCATTTGACTTGCTGTACTTATTGTTTTTCCTTGGCATTTTTCTGTATTTTATTTCCCAAATTTCACCCCAAATCAAAAATAAGTGTTTAGAAACTGGGATCTGCTACATTTGGAGACAGATTGGCTTATTGCATGAATTTTATTCACTACCAAAAGGAGGAAAGCTTTCTATTTGTGTTACAGAGATGATGGGTAGGCTGACCTTTGTGCAAGGACTAGGGGTTAGTGACCTCATGTATCTGCAGTTGGTGTAAAGTGTTGAAAGCTTATACTTTATAATAAGATTGAGTCATGTCCATCTGTCTCTGATGTCAAGTTCTTTGTCTACTAAACAAATATAAAGTCCTTTATTTTAGATGAATTCTCAATTTTGAAGTAGAAGAGGTACATACTAATTAGTACATTGACCTTTGACCTAGTTATTACATAATATGACATAATGTGATTTATCCCATATCACCCATGTGAAGTTCAATAAGTGCTGATATGAATAAAACACAACTCATAGTTAAAACAATTTATTTTATTCCCAAAAAATAGTTTGTTAGTAGAGCACAAGTATAAAAACAGCAGTTGAAACAGCTCCATGACATTTCCAAAGACATCAACATAAAACATAGCTTGGTACCTCATACAATTGTTTTTGACAAGCGAGACTAAGTACACTTGTTACTTGTACAGTACCGAGCTATATCACATATTATTGAAAAAATTTAGGTTGGCTTTAGGTATCACTGTACCAATTGCGCAAGCCCAGGGAGGTGGAGCTTAAGGTGTAAGGAACATTGTATTCAGAAATAAACAACAAAACTAGCTGTGATTGGTGTATTATGTAAGAGTTGTAGTTTCTGTTTGGCTTAAAAAAAAGTTGAGTCTCTTAGCAACATGTGAGATTATGTTAATTCATATGTAAATCATGTTTTACATTTTTTATGATTTTTTAAAAATGTGATACACATCACTGAAAATGTGTCTGTTGTGACTGGATAACTCTTACCCCTGTCTAGTTCCAGCAGAGTTATCTCTCTTAAATGCAATGGAGTACCTGGTTCTATCACTGTCAAATTGACAATCTAACATTGCTCTCTATGACTGTGTGTGACATGCATGCTAAAGTAGGAGAGAAGGTATATTTATTTCACCAAATGTTAACATTAATGTCTATGGAAAAACAATTGGTACCGTGATACCTTATGCTCCCTGTACCTTGATGACGGATAGATCCGCGCTGTATTTTCATGTTACAATCGGTCTTATTGGTTAATAATTGGAAGTAAAAGGACATTCAACCAATCAAAATAGAGTTAACAAATGATTGTTCTTACTAAATCCAGGGATTTTTTACAATTTTGTACCACGTGTTAGTTAATTCATGTGTTTGTAGTTGACAGTGGAAATAATGGCTTTTGCTTACGCTAGCGATCGAGAATCCGAATTTTCAGGTTTTTCCAAGGACAAACTTGACAATGTTGAATTAAGAAGTGTTGGTAGTGACATTGAACTATTTTCTTTGTCAAGTCGGTCCGAAATTGAGACAGAATCTGATGAAAAAGACATCGAAGTGTGGACAAGGGAGCCACGTGCTTCAAAAGTCAGTGTTTACCGAAAGTGTCGGCCCAACTTTTCATTTAGATGAGGGGAAGAAAGAAATAGACAAACAGTGAAATGTCTGTCTGTGTATAAAGCATAACTGCTTCTATAAATACCATGCAGAACTTAAGAAGTAGTAGAACATAGTGACTAGTTAAACATTTTTTAGTAATTACATGTATATATTTGACCAATATCTTTGTATAAAAGACCGACATAAATTTTAGTGTTTACAAATAGTTTTTTTAGTTCTATTCATGGATTTTATACCAATCTTGTGGATGTCGTCAGGATAAAAGAATAAAACAGACGTAAGGTAGTTATAGCTTTTATATATGCATGGTTTTAGTCTATAAATCAGTCTATTATACAGAAAATAACTAAAACAATTAGCCCATATCCCCAAATTTGTCAGTTAAAAAGTTCTCATTTGGCTGCAGCAGCATCAGGCTCTGGTAGTCAGCCCCCAAATTAGCTGCAGTAGTGACCCCAGCAGCTAGGCAGAGTAGTGAGCCACTACAGTAGCATTAGTAGTTAAAGAGTTAATCTTTCACGGACCGGACATTAGGGGTGAAACGATACACCTCTGCCACGTATCGATACGATTCTTGATACACAGCCTACGATACGATACAATATCGATACACCATTCGATCAGATGCATGACTCATCATGGTCACCATGCCATTTTTTGCATTGAATTAATGTTTTTAAAACATCTTATTACCAATTCATGTCTTCACTTAAATTTTGAAGGCATTACGGTGTTATCTTCAAAACAGAAGAAGCAGTGCAATTTCCTTGTGCAAGGTAAATCTTGTCATCTAGAACAAGTCCGAGTGGGGGAGCAGAGATGATTAACAACCAAATCCTTCACATTGTATTTCCTGCAGATGCAAAATAACTGCCGTGGCCACAGGCACTTGTTTCTGTCAGTAAAAAAGGAAATTATTGAAAACACCCACTCCCCTTCTGCAAATTGACATGGCGACTATAACTTGTGCGGTTTGGAATCTGCTCCCTTGCCGATTCTGTGCTAATTTTTTATATTTTTTTTTGGTCCCATCTGCACTACATTGCGTGGAACTTGCCTGTCAGCTCAGCTACAGTACACAATGCAGAATGCTGTTTTTAAGTTGTACACAATGCTGTTTAATATTGAAAGACTTGCCCACTAAAATGCATTCACATACATGTATTGTGAGAGGTGAATGATACATTTCCGAGCAAAGAATCCTGAGCCTTTTTAGGTGCTTCACAAAATATACAGTTTAATTATAGCAATTTTAATGAGAGAGATAGATAGAGATTCTACTTTTAAACAAAAGGAAAAAGAAATCACACATAGGTATTAGCTAGTTTCATTCCATTATTAAAATAAATAAATGTGACAAAAGCAGTGATTTATTTTTTCATTCCCCCAGTCACTTTTAAATTGTTTGCTTAACATGTTCCCACACAATGAAATATACACAGTACAATCTAGTATACAACTTCTACTAGTCCGGCCTGTTTAGCACTTTTGACCCATATATTCATGTCCATGTGACACATTTTCTCAGGAACTAGACGTGTTTACTTTACCGTAGACCTACTCTTTTTATGCAGACTGCTTTCTATAACCAACAGCTTAACAAATATACTTGGGATTGCTGGTTTGGTCATCTAAGTTTAATATTGCCAAATGGATGGGTCAAAGTGATGAAGTATAATTACTTAAATATTTTCGGTAGGAGATGAACTTGTATGTATTATTTTCATTTAATGCAGATGCAATTTATTTGGTACAGTATATTCTTTCAATGCACATAACAAACACTGCAAACTGTACTCGAATGTCAAGCAAATATTGTAATGAACACAAAGTTCAACACCGTTCTTCTGGAGTGCACAGTGGATTTTCATATCAGACTGGTTTTCCAAAATGGGTAGGGTGTAGGCTGCATTAAAGAGAACCACCATTTTGTTTTTCAATTCATTCACATTTAGTTTTAAAATGTACATTCCCTGTGGAGTGTTGGCAAATTTTGACTTCAGGATTTTCTGCATATGCTGGATAGTGTCTGGCTTATACTGTGCCGACAGGCCTTGAGAGGTCCATAGCTGTAATGAAACTTGATTGGTTCAGTCCTGAATTTGTCAGTTCCATTGACAAAAACTAGTTGAATTTCAAACCTGTGCCAGTTTGGGATATTGTTTGTAGTAACTGCAAACCATCTTTCGTTCCATTTCTGTCTCAGTAGTGTTGTATTTGACATGTTTTGCTACCACAGAGACTAGCTTATGTCTCTTTGGACAAATGGTTACCTCTGATTTGGTGGCAGTCTTGCATTTTATCCCTCCACTTTCATGTGGATGTTCCTTCTCTGAATTTCCCCTAGAACCTTCCTCGCAAAAAATAATTAAGCAAACTCTTTTTATCCATATAATAAAGATAATCTCACTTGGCAACTACTTCTAAAGTTGTTATAACATGCATTTTGCGGTTTAAATATAAAACACAGACAGCTCCTTAACCCTTTTGCAGCGGGATACGACTCCAGTCGTACTTTACCTTTGCCAGTGGGATACGACTCTGGTCGTATGTTCAGGTATCACGGTACCAATTGCGCAAGCCCAGGGGGGCGGAGCTTAAGGTGTAGGGAACATTGTATTCAGAAATAAACAACAAAACTAGCTGTGATTGGTGTATTATGTAAGAGTTGTAGTTTCTGTCTGGCTTAAAAAAAAGTTGTCTCTTAGCAACATGTGAGATTATGTTAATTCATATGTAGAGTTAAAACTCGGCCGATCTGTCGTGGAAGGAAGATAAAATGGAGAGACCGACCAAAAATGATCTTGGCAGAAACACTTGAGTAAGTATTTTGATTTGATGTCTTTTAATTGTTCTTGTATTATTCTCGATGGTTTAAGATGAATATTTAAGGGCAGCTTGTATATTTTTTTTTTCAATTCATGTCAAAATGCCGAAATGTACGCTTTCTCCCATCGCTAAGAAGCCACTAGCTAAGAAATACTACAACAAGTTTAACAACGCTTGGATACCAGAATTTAAGTGTGTGCAGGCGAGTAGCAAAGGTCCTGACTTTGCATTGTGTCTTTTTAGGCTGGTGAATCAATGATTGGTCATCTACATGTAGAGATGACCAGGCTGCTAAGAAAGGTTCTGGGAAAGTTTGTTTCAACTAAGGTCATCAACAGTGAACCAGATATTACTAATGTGAAGTTCAGACTTCTAGAAAATCAGCAATAAAGCACAACAATTATGTTCAAATCCTAGATAAAATATATCCGCGAGTTAAAAATGTATTACTTAATATTTAATTTTAAAGTTGGGATAAATGATTAAAATCATGTGTTTTTTAACTGTTTATTTCAAGTCTAAATCTAATTTGTTTAAAATTAATTAGAGTGGTGAAACTTGCCAACAGATTATTGGACTGAGTGTAGTTGTCCTATCATTGCCACATTCCAATGCTGACACAGAAAGGACATTCTCCATTCTTCGGAAAATCCAGAGTGATTCAAGGGGAAGTCTGGACCAGAAAACTAGTGACAGTGATCTTGTGAAGGAAACTAAAAATGCCTGTGGATTTTATAAAAAAATCTTTGCAGTGAACTGTGAGATGTACAACTCTTCCTTTTTCATTTAATTAACAAATATACTGGCTCATATTAACTAACTATTATTGTAACATTTTCCATCAGATTCTGAATCGGAATCCTGTTAAGAATTTGTGTTTTATTATAATATGAAGAGAATACATATTATGTGACAAAATGAACTTGTTTTGTTTTCAATCCCCTTAAAACACGTAAAATTTATGCCGATAAAAATCTACCTTTTTAGAAGTCAATCTACTGATCAAAATTTGCAAATCTACTGGTTTGAAATCCTGGTTCTGTCACAGGTATGAGGATGGTTATACAGAAAGGGAGCTGAATGATCGAGTGCAGTAGGTCTCATTGTTAATAACAAAATGTCGAATACAATCTTTGTAAGTAGTGTGAAGCAAAATCATTGTCCATTTTAAACAACTAATCTTATTTTGAGCTCTCATTAATAAGTAATCTTTAGTTAGGTGATCTCAGACTGACACAAGGAATGGAAGACAATAAACAGATAATCCACAAATTTGATACTAGCTGTTTTGATTACAGTAGTTCACAAGTTCTTTCTATCACTGATTTTTCTTTTATGAGAATCAAACAATGGAATAGCCTGTGGTTTATACAATATAATTCAACAAAATGTTTATTCAATAAAATATACGCTATTCACTTAACCCTGATTACATGGTTTATTGTCAACATAATGGCAAAGAAAATAAACCTGCAGAAAAGCTGCTGTTGTATTTTTAAGTTATAAGTTCACACATGAAATTAACATGTCAATGGCAACGAAAATAAACCGTGTTGATGGCTTCTGTTGTGTTATTAGTTTGCACATGAGCATCTGTCTTCAGAAAGTGTACGAGTGAACCTACATGTATCTAGGATGTCTTTTGCAACCATTTGTGATTTAAAAAAGAAAAATGCTACTTTGAATACAAAATAGTACAGTTTAAATTGAAGTATAGATACAAAATCTTAATAATGCTCTCTCTCTCTATGGCACATATATCTGAGACTAACATAGATGTATGTATTGCCCCTGCCCATGTACACAGATCTGTTATTAAGTGCATATTGAATGCATCTTCTTTTTTTTCACAATATATAGAAATTCAGTATGAGAATGAATTTGACTTCATTGTCCTTATATTTCTGAAACAGTACATGGTTAGTTGGCTTTTAGCAATTCTTTTTGTTTTTGTATGTTCATGCAGCAACCACCAGAACTATGCTTTCTTAAGTTTTAATTAGCCCTCTATAATGCTGTAATCAGATGTCAGAAGAAATCATACATTATGTTAAATAGCACTCGTGCATGGGGTAACCATTGAAACTTTTGCGATTTTGTTTCACTTCAGTCTGGTATGAATGCGATTTTGTTATTAATATTTTCATGTTTACTGTTCTTTTCACTGCAGGGAGTACAATATCACTGACTTTCATGTAATTGTTAAAAAAGTGTTGTGCAAACTGCAACGGAAATAAGGACATGAATGAATCTGTAGATTACAATAGTGTAGTATTAAAGAAAAAAATTAGATTCATCCCTTAGCAAAATGAAATGCATTGAAATGCCATTGTACTTCCATTTAAATTATTGGCATTGAAAATCCATTGATTCACCATTTTTTGGCTCAGATTTGTGCGTGTAACAAAGAATGCAGAAAACCATTGAAATTCCATTAAAAAACCATTGAAACTCCATTAGAAAAGCATTGAAAAACCATTGATTTGAGGCAAAATATGGTAATGAGATGGACCATTTATTGGATGTCACAAAAAATGGTAAACAATGGGAAAATCAATGGATAGTAAGAAACACTCAAAGAATATTTAAATGATGTCATAACAATGGAACAAAACATGGAATATAAATGGTTGAAGTGGCCAATGTGTAAAAAATGTTTACATATTTAATGATGTCAAAAAAATGGTTAAAAAATGGCAATCAGTGGGCTGCAATGGCAATGTAAAGACTATAATTAACTGCAGCGATCTGCACTTTAAATGGTAAAACAATGGAAAATGACCATTTCTTTTTGCTAAGGGTATATTTGCTCAAAATGTAATATCAGTACAGTTTGTGAGGCATTGTCATTATGTTAATATTATCAAAAATTTGATCTGGCATTATGTATCATACATTATCTTCATTAGAACTAGCAAATGTTTAGCATTAAATAAATGATCATGTTTAATCAATATAAAAAAGTAAGCAAACTACACCTGAAAGAAATAATGATTTACATAAATCGGTGCCTCTCTTTCTTTCTCTGAACATCTTTAGAGCATGCTTGCAGTGGTCATAAACAGTGAACCACTCATTTTATTGAGACCACATCCACTCTTCGGTGGTTATCAAATGTGAGAAAGTGTGGTGTGAAGAGCTATTCTAACGCTATACGCCACGGCAACTCCATCAGGGTGTGTGGAGAGCTGGTTTATTTTAATCCTCTCCACTCTCTATGCCCCACCATGAAGCATAGGGAATTTTAAAAAATCTTGTAAGTTGTACTGTATTTCACAAATGTTGTGGAATTTTCTTCTCTATGAACAGTATCAGCCACAATTGTACTTTCAACATGGAAATTTTGATAGCCACCAGGTTACAAATGACTCGGTCAGGGGATTGTTAACAGGATGAACAATATGGCAGCCTTCGTTACATTATTGCATCGGGTTATTTGCCATGTGCAGTGTACTTAAGGCCCCATGTGTATGCAAAATGTAACGCTCATTGCATCTTGTTTGATCTGTTTGCAATACGATAATTACAATACAATAGCTTCATTATAACTGTGCTTATCTGTTGTGTATGCTATACAATATATTGATTATTTTAGCACATATAAATACCTTTTTCGTAAAACAGGTTGTACTTGCACATTCCATTGAGAGTTTTTTAAGTGAATAATGGAGGATTTTCTACTTGCTGTGTTCTGTACATGATATTTGACTATAACACATTAGGGGTGAAACGATACACCTGTGCCACATATCGATACGATTCACGATACACAGCCTACGATATGACACATTATCGATTCTCAGTTTAAAGAATAAGAAGGCAAACGACTAATAATTATTAATGACTGCTGAAGATTAAAGTAACTTATATAGGGTAGATATAATTTTGTATCGATTCTTCACCTCTTGTATCGATACGTGTATCGATATCGCAAAAGTATCGATGCATCAATATATCAATGAATCATTTCACCCCTATAATACACCCACTCATCCTATGGGCCTGTTCACATTACCAACAGCCCTTAAAATGTAGGAGCTGCCTTTGCCTTTGGGCTCCCACCAGGGGTTCCGTCCCACAGACCTCTCTACTTGTTTGTTCTGCCCGCATGCACATGCACAATATTTCTGGATCCATCCCTGTGCTGGGTTAAGTTTGATAGACACCATTAAAAAAATGGAAGTGGTACCCGAGTATACTAGTAATTTGACAGGGTACGAAATGTTTTTGAAAATCCATGGTTATCCCAGCAAGATATCATAGGGCTTTTCAAAATTTCAGGATAGAGTCAGAACTAAAAGATTTATGGACAAGTACACTGCTCATGTAAATAAATTGTGTAAAAAAGATTGACAAACATGGGAATAAAGTTACAGCAAATTCCCAATTCCATATAAAATATAAGGTATTAACAGGCATATATATGCATACATGTATTCTCTGATATTCATAAATACCATTTAAAATAATACTTCTGCAACTACTGTACTATAATTATTACTATTGTGTAGCATAATTTCTATCCTTTTTAACTTGTTACAGCTCAATGCAATTTCTGGGATTATATTATTTATTAATTCTCTCTCAAATTTCTGACAGCACAACATTCCTGTAGCTCCAGCCTAAGTGTTAGTCGGTTTCCGGTGTGAGTGTGTTGCTCTTACCATGGGGTGATGCTGCTTCCACACATGTGAGCAGTTCAAATCCATGGTCAACAGATGCTGAATACACAAGTGTTCCGACGGGCATTAATAATGAAAAGTGAGTGTTCTAAAGTATTTAATGCCATGGATCAATAGAAGAGAGATTATACTTGCTATCTGGATACAAAGGTCAGTTGAAATTCATCTATTAGTAGTGAGCAGCCTGACGATCTGTATTTATAAAAGATCTGTCCAACGTGAATTCTGCATAATACAGTTGCTGTACACCACCAGCCATGTCAGAAGAAAACAAAGGCAGAGAACAATTTTCTGGTTTATCAGGTTACCTGATAAATTACTGTTGCCCCCAAGGTATCTATATATAGTCCTAATTGCACATATTGCTTGTAAATCGTCATCAGTCCAAGTAATGGAACAATTCCCTTTTTTTGACACAGTCTTGTTGTATGTCAGCTTTCTAGTGGTTGGCCACCCCTGATGACAAACTTGTCCATATTTTATGTTAATCTGAGCTTAAATCATTACGATTGATTATCATTAATCCAATATTATTAATCTGGTGTCTAACCTGTTAGGGAATCCTGACCATAGAACGGAATAAACACAAAAGTGATACAATTTAAAGGATTTCAGAACAATATCCATTGCAGAGATTTGCCCACTACTGAACAGGCTCTATCTACATGAATATGCATTCCTGTCCATGGAACGGAATAAACACGAAACAACACAAGTGATCCAATCAGAGGCATTCCATGGTATGTCCATTGCAGAGAAGATGTGTGCACTACATCTACATGAATATGGCATCATGACCGTGGAATGGAAGAAACACAAAGGAGATGACAGTGTTAGGGACCCTCTGCCAATAATAGGGTTAGAAATGATAAATTAATGAATGAATTGACTAGTTTTGTGCATTTTATTACATCCTACAGGCTTTTTGTATTTCAAATTGGAAGGGGGTACAAACTGCCAAGGGCGGGTGAAATGTCCCAATGAAAAAAAAAATATCTAAAAAATCGGATGCAGCCACTAGTTTCGTGGGTTTTAGAACCTTAACAGTTAAGTAGTCTGAAAACATTTGCTAGTTCCAGGTGCACTTTGAGAGTGGCCAACTAACCACAGAATGTAGGTCTCAACAACCTAGTTTTGATATGTGACACAACTGATTTCCCATATACACTTGGCATGTATTTTTGGTAGTAAATAGCTTAAAAGGTGTTATAATGTGAGTGTGGACACCATACATACATGCCAACCATTACACTTTTGGTGTAATCATTACACTTTTTTCACCTAATTATGTCTTACGCTTGCCTGTATGTTGAATACGCTTTTTTGGTACATTAAAAGATAAAAATAAAGCAATAATAAGTTGCGTTTTTAATTTTTTTATCACCTTTTTAATCAAATATATCATAAATTTGAGAATATTCTGAAAGAAGACTGCTAATTAAGAATAGCACAAGAGTACATTTGTCAATTGTAAACCTACTTGTACTTGTTTTCTATTTATAGCAGCTGGATATGACACATTTCCAAGAAAAAAGACCAGTTTCTTCAATTCAATAGTGCTTTACAAATTTAAAATGAATATGAGTGATGTAATACAGCACTCGGGTTGAGCATGTTGTCATGCTTATTGCAGAATTTGTGGACTTGACTTTACAATCATTCAGCGAAAGTTCAACATTCAGACTAGTTAAAGTGTTGTATATAAATAATTTGTCAATATGTTTTGTGTTTGTATTCTGGTACTAATTCACACAGATTTTGACCATTTGTGATAAGAATTTTAACCACCCACATATCCAGGTTAGTAGGAAATCTAAATGTACATTTTTCATACAGTTTATTGTAATAATGTCATGTAATATATAGATTACACTTTTTATGCTCAGATTATACTTTTTTGCCACTTCGGTTACGCTTGTACCTCTGTAGGGGTTGGCAGGTATGATTCTGGTTGGAGAGGTAAATTAATCCAGATATTAGGGTCCAGCTTGGACCTTGATTTACTATGATTAAATGCACTTAAAAGTAATGCCAAGCATTTGTATGATTAACATGTCTTCTGGTAAGGAAAATAGTAAAAGTGTGGTTGTGATCTAGCAACACATGTAACAGATATGAATGGAATAATTAAGGGAAAAGTTCAGGCAAGCAAGATTTACTAATTTTCTAAAAGTGAAAATGTTGATCTATGATTTTAACCATGATGAAATACTATGAAAAGTAATGACACATTCAGGAGTAGTACCTTCAATGGCTTTAGTGTTACAGTCCTAATACAACAAGTAATTAAGCTTTGCATGTGACTTTGATCTTCCTGATTGGACCATGCTGTTGATACACATGACTGGTACAAGATGCACCCCCAAGCTATGATTTGACAGGGTGAAACATTTCTTTCCATTATCTGTAATAAAACTTGATTGCTTCAGGGTGACAGTTTGGACACAAAAAATGATAATGATTTGAGACCTGGCTGTAAAGATGCCATAAAAGTGCTAAGTGACAACATCAAGTTCTGAGATGTAGCTATACCAAGCTTTAGGTTTATTACTTTATTTAAGAGTTTGTGAGTTACATCTCCAAACAAATATAGTAAAGTCCACCTTTCACTGAAATGAAAACCATGAAAGTGGTAAATTTGACACTCTTTGTCTTACATAGATGTAAAAGTTTACCAATTTTCCTCCCACTAATTCTATCCTTTCAGATTTGAAAACCGTACACTAAAAGTAAATGTAACCTTCGTCTGTAAACTTTACCTTTAAGAAAGGTGGCAACACACGTACTAGTTCCGATGTGTAAATTTACAAATATCATCCAATTGGCTGGTTTCATTAAACTCTTCCAAGCAGAATAATATTGGAAGATTTTGTACAAAATTACACAAGTATTTACCGGTATACAGACTGATTCCACGTTTTCTTCAAGAGCATATGGGCAGTGTTATTTGTATAGTTGTCACATTGGATGATGTTATGTATGATGTTTATATAAAAATTATAAATGTTTCTTGACTTTAATATTTGCTTAAACCTTAATGTTAAGTATAATGTTGATATGTTAGCTGTTGTCTTTGAATTAGGTTGTTCACTTAGTATTTGAGTTCAAGGACAGTTTTGGTAAACAAGTTGTTGATTCAATTTGAGGTCAAGGTTGATTTTGTTTACAGATAAAACCAGAATTTCCCTTAGAGTTGTGTGTTAAGAGTCCCATACACCATAATATTCTAAAACATTGTCATGTGACCTATCTTTATATATACCATGTTTAGTGGACAGTTTTTCAATTTTCGACCCTAACATCAGTCTTTAAAGAGCCATTACCTAGACTACTGTAATGTTATCTGGGGAAACACTTCTGACAAGAATATTTGCAAATTATTCCGTTTGCAAAAAAGAGCTTGCAAACTCATCCTAGATAATTCTGAAAACA
Source organism: Margaritifera margaritifera (assembly GCA_029931535.1). Taxonomy (NCBI): domain Eukaryota; kingdom Metazoa; phylum Mollusca; class Bivalvia; order Unionida; family Margaritiferidae; genus Margaritifera; species Margaritifera margaritifera. The sequence goes on from JAQPZY010000730.1 coordinate 326,977, forward strand.
TCCCAAATGCAATGAATAATATTAAAATGTTAACAGTAAGTGAACGAATATTTTTGAGAAAGGCTAGACTTATGCACAAAGTTTCAAACAATATATCCCCATTATATCTCAAAGAACTATTTCATGCTAGAAAACAAGGCAACACTCCCAATTTAAGATCAATTTCAGCTAACCACCTCTGCATTCCTAAACCAAATAAAGAACTCTTTAAGAAAAGTTTTAAATATTCGGGGTCACTAATTTGGAATCGAATCCCAAAGGAAATTAGAGAAAGTACAAATATAGATGCATTTAATTATCATCTAATTCAATGGATGAAAAGTGGAACCTGTTTGATTTGACAAATACATTACAACTTACAGTATAAATTCTCAAACCTTCCATTTTGTTGTCTCACAATTTTTGTACTGTATATACACAATGTACCTAGTTGAATCATGTTCTTACAAAACTTCCTGTTTATTATGTCTATATATACATGTAGCTTATTATCAACGCTTTATTATTATTATTATTATTATTATGCAACTATGTACATTTACTCTGTATGTAAATATGCATGTAACAGAGGGCCACAAGGAGGATTAGTTCCATGCAACTAATTGTGTCACCCTCTTTAAATAAAGTCATTATTATTATTATTATTACAGTTGTGAACAATCGTTCACAATTCTGAGAGAGGAATTATTTAAAATATTCATTGGATTATCAAAGTGCTCATAGACTTTTGGATTTTGAATTGACGATTTTGGGATTTATGTAAATTTATTCAAAGATATTCTGGAGAACTTCATTTTGGTACATCATCACATTAAAGACCACTGACACATCAGGACATTAAAGACTATTGGCACATGAACACATTCAAGGATAGTCATTCATTCGGAACATTCTATATTTAGAACTTGTGATTAGGACACTTAGGATTATTGAATTATTTGGATTTGAATTTTCATTTTATTTGTATTGAAATAAATTGCTTGTTGATTTTTACTTGATTTGTTGGTTTCACTTTCTTTATGTTACATTTTTTTAAGACCATAGAGTCGTAACAATGATTTCTTGGGTAAACATAAAATTCAGTGTAATCCAAAACGAGATATAGAAAGGAAAAAAACCAGAATTAGGTAAATAAGATGGCATTGCATATCACCATGCTTAGAATCTATGCCACCAGGGATAGATCCTGATCCAGGCGCAAATGATTCAATGCTGTAAATGTGTATTTCTCTTTTCATATCCAGTTAGTGTATATATGGTTTTATGGTGCGAATCTTGATAGTTTCCAAGTTGCGAGCCAAGGACAAGTCCCTAATACTACAGGGACATGACCCAGGATGTGTTGGATGTGCAAGTGCATATATAGTTGTTGGGTGGGGACTTGAACAGTTTCCAAGTTGTGAGCCAGAGTAAAGTTCCAACTCAAGGGACACAACCCAGGGTCTGTGCTAGATATATGTCCAATTTTTATCTCCTCTTGCCCTTCGAACCTATATATAGTTATAGGCTGGGGATGTTCGCAGTTTCAAAGTTATGCCCCAGAGCAAGTCCCCTTCCCAAGGATCTATACTGGAAATGAGCATGATTTCATCTGGTGTCCTTCAACCAATATATGGTTAGTAGGTGGGATCTCCACTGTTTTCAAGGTATGACCCAGGGGAAAGTCTCCAATATTAGAGGCATGACCCATAGTCTGTATTGGATATACCAGTATGTCTGAATTCATCTTGTGTCCTTCAGTCCTATATATGATTAATGGGTGGGGATCTCAAGAGTTTCCAAAATGTGACCTAGGGGCAGCATCCCCACAGGCTCACCTTTGGGCAAGACCAGGGTGTGTAACCCAAAAACATATGTTATAGCCCTGGCCTTGATGATGACACATACCAACTTTCAGATCTCCACCTGTAACTTTAAATACTAAAATACAGCCCATTGTCCCACTCCAGGGATTATATTAAAATTCCAACATTTCCATTTCTTGTTACCCGTTTTATTCAGCAGCAGATATTCCCTTGATAACCTTGTTTTGGACATGGTTTGTTTGGTCTTTCTGCCTCAAGAGTATCATCACAAGCAATGGTGTCCTGTACTTAAATTCCTGAACCAGTCTAAGTGATTTGGCTAAGTTACATTTAAGGCAATCATTGTTATATTTGGAATTATAGTTTTTAGATCACTTCAAGCATTTTTCAACTGGAAAATATGAATTATATTTAAGATTTTCAGAGGTTAGATAATATGAATATATGTGTATCATTTTGGTGATACGTTTTGTTGTCAAAGACAATCCTTATATTTTGAACAATAGCGATATTAGAACTGGCTCCAATCAGCAGTGTTCATGCATTATTATAATCTGGGTCATGCTCATAGACAAATTTCTAGTGATGATTGTGACTTGATGCTCTTGAATAAATTGATTTTAATAATACTTGACTATAAACACCTTAAGTAACATGATATCTGTCATGGTTTGTGGACTTTGCCAAACATTTTTGATCGCAACCCAAAATACAATCTTTTGCGACCCAAAATGCAGTACCAGTATAGGGTTGTGACCTGGGGTTTGGAAACCACTGCTATATGGTCATTGAATTTTGTGTTCAAATTGCTCAAATGACAATTTTCTTTAACTTCGAGGTATTACAGGTTTAAAGTTCATGTGCATATGATTGTTTGTGAGCTCGAGTATCAGGCTGGCACTGATTTTTTAAAAAATTGTGACAAAATCAAACTGTTGGGGGTTATAGCAGCTTCCTATTTGGGCTATGAAGAAGAAGAATTTGATGACCTTAAACTAGGCAATGTTTGATAGTTTTATATAGTAAAAGTTTGAAAATTCCAACAACAATAACTTGGATAAACGGCATGACTTGGAAAACTAGCTCAGTCCTGATGTAATACTCTAATGCAGTTGTTCCAAACTTTTTTGATCGCAACCCAAAATACAATCTTTTGCGACCCAAAATGCAGTACCAGTATAGGGTTGCGACCTGTTGTTTGGAAACCACTGCTCTAATGTCTGACATTGTAAAAGCAGAAAGTACAAAGTAGACTTCAACCAAAATTTGGTCCTGGTGCAGATTCAGTTTTGAAATTTGATTTATTATTACATTAAAAATAATTTATGACTATAATATAAATGCCTTATTGAAGGATACTGTATGCACATTAGTTTTGGCATGATTATTAATTGGTTATACATGCTTTATGTTTGGGCTATTTTCCACATTTAACTTTGGGTCAGATATTTCCAAATTTTCTGAAAATTGGTGAAAATGCTGTAAACAATGGCTGCAAAAGCAACTGAAGTTCAGCATTAGTAGGAGACAAATTTTGACTATCCTACAATAAATTCACCAGTGAGACTATGCCAGCCTGTCTCTAGTCATTTCTTTGCAAATGGTTTTCTAACTCTCTTAACTTAAAAGTTCAAGTATAGAATAGACGAGCTTTAAAATCTCTGTGAAGGGCAAAAAGATTGGTTGAACATGTCTGGATGAAGGTATTTTTTCTTTTGTGTTTTCTCTATTAAAAATCCATGTCTTGCTTGTGGTACACTGCAGACAAGACAAAAATAATTCAGATAGGATTCAATACATACTTAGACTCTCAAGCTCAAGGAGTTCACTCCAAACCCTCCAAACCAATCTGTTCAGAAAACCAGTTTTGTTTGAGAAAATATAGCCCTCTTAGATGAGCTCTAGATTGATGAAGATGTCTTGCAATATATTTTTCATCATGCAAACACGTGAACATTGATTTTGAAAATTGTAATACAGGATTTGGTCGGATTTTCAATGTTGCTGGTATGGACCAGTCTCTAAATTGTTTGATTTTACAAAGGTTTGGTTATTGTCTTTACAGATAGAGCACAAAGTAGGTATGCATTTGGTTCTTGGAAAATTTTTATTTTGACAACTACCCTCTTTTCCAAGTCCATATTTCATCTTCATTTTATAATGCCTGATAGGTACAGAAACATTATACAATCGAGTGTATAATACATGTTAAATGTTGATGTTTGATTTGAAATCAGTTGAAATGGGCTTGTAATGTACTCCTTGAGCATAAGATTCAAGTTGTGATTGATATTCTGTCTGGGTTGATTTTTAATAGCAAGAATAGAAAAAATGACTTCAATCTTGTATTTATTTACTATATGTATTTTCACTTGGGTCTGACCAATGTCTAAATATATAAAATTTGGCTTTTTTTCTACATTGATTCATATTACTGGCTTCCATTATATTCTAAAAGTGAACATTTTCAGTTGTCAAAAATCTAGGGAATGTGAATCTAAAGTCAGATAAAAGAAAGATGCATTCATGTAAACTTGTCCAAAGCACTACAATCTGGAAACAAGGTAAAATCAGATATAAAGTTCCCAATAAAGTGATAAACTCCTACCTTTTTACATCATATTAATTTGGTTCTAATAAGATGCATTTGGTTAATTACAGTATTGATTCAAAATTCATAATGATTCGGTAACAATATATGGTCATTGAATTTTGTGTTCAAATTGCTCAAATGACAATTTTCTTTAACTTCGAGGTATTACAGGTTTAAAGTTCATGTGCATATGAGGGTTTGTGAGCTTGATTATCAGGCTGGCACTGATTTTTAAAAAAATTGTGACAAAATCAAACTGTTGGGGGTTATAGCAGCTTCCTATTTGGGGTATTAAGAAGATTTTGATGACCTTAAACTAGGCAATGTTTGATAGTTTTGTATAGTAAAAGTTTGAAAATTCCAACAACAATAACTTGGATAAACGGCATGACTTGGAAAACTAGCTCAGTCCTGATGTAATACTCTAATGCAGTTGTTCCCAAACTTTTTTGATCGCAACCCAAAATACAATCTTTTGCGACCCAAAATGCAGTACTAGTATAGGGTTGCGACCTGTTGTTTGGAAACCACTGCTCTAATGTCTGACATTGTAAAAGCAGAAAGTACAAAGTAGACTTCAACCAAAATTTGGTCCTGGTGCAGATTCAGTTTTGAAATTTGATTTATTATTACATTAAAAATAATTTATGACTATAATATAAATGCCTTATTGAAGGATACTGTATGCACATTAGTTTTGGCATGATTATTAATTGGTTATACATGCTTTATGTTTGGGCTATTTTCCACATTTAACTTTGGGTCAGATATTTCCAAATTTTCTAAAAATTGGTGAAAATGCTGTAAACAATGGCTGCAAAAGCAACTGAAGTTCAGCATTAGTAGGAGACAAATTTTGACTATCCTACAATAAATTCACCAGTGAGACTATGCCAGCCTGTCTCTAGTCATTTCTTTGCAAATGGTTTTCTAACTCTCTTAACTTAAAAGTTCGAGTATAGAATAGACGAGCTTTAAAATCTCTGTGAAGGGCAAAAAGATTGGTTGAACATGTCTGGATGAAGGTATTTTTTCTTTTGTGTTTTCTCTATTAAAAATCCATGTCTTGCTTGTGGTACACTGCAGACAAGACAAAAATAATTCAGATAGGATTCAATACATACTTAGACTCTCAAGCTCAAGGAGTTCACTCCAAAACCTCCAAACCAATCTGTTCAGAAAACCAGTTTTGTTTGAGAAAATATAGCCCTCTTAGATGAGCTCTAGATTGATGAAGATGTCTTGCAATATATTTTTCATCATGCAAACACGTGAACATTGATTTTGAAAATTGTAATACAGGATTTGGTCGGATTTTCACTGTTGCTGGTATGGACCAGTCTCTAAATTGTTTGATTTTACAAAGGTTTGGTTATTGTGTTTACAGATAGAGCAAAAAGTAGGTATGCATTTGGTTCTTGGAAAATTTTTATTTTGACAACTACCCTCTTTTCCCAGTCCATATTTCATCTTCATTTTATAATGCCTGATAGGTACAGAAACATTATACAATCGAGTGTATAATACATGTTAAATGTTGATGTTTGATTTGAAATCAGTTGAAATGGGCTTGTAATGTACTCCTTGAGCATAAGATTCAAGTTGTGATTGATATTCTGTCTGGGTTGATTTTTAATAGCAAGAATAGAAAAAATGACTTCAATCTTGTATTTATTTACTATATGTATTTTCACTTGGGTCTGACCAATGTCTAAATATATCAAATTTGGCTTTTTTTCTACATTGATTCATATTACTGGCTTCCATTATATTCTAAAAGTGAACATTTTCAGTTGTCAAAAATCTAGGGAATGTGAATCTAAAGTCAGATAAAAGAAAGATGCATTCATGTAAACTTGTCCAAAGCACTACACTCTGTAAACAAGGTAAAATCAGATATAAAGTTCCCAATAAAGTGATAAACTCCTACCTTTTTACATCATATTAATTTGGTTCTAATAAGATGCATTTGGTTAATTACAGTATTGATTCAAAATTCATAATGATTCGGTAACAATATATGGTCATTGAATTTTGTGTTCAAATTGCTCAAATGACAATTTTCTTTAACTTCGAGGTATTACAGGTTTAAAGTTCATGTGCATATGAGGGTTTGTGAGCTTGATTATCAGGCTGGCACTGATTTTTAAAAAAATTGTGACAAAATCAAACTGTTGGGGGTTATAGCAGCTTCCTATTTGGGGTATGAAGAAGAAGATTTTGATGACCTTAAACTAGGCAATGTTTGATAGTTTTATATAGTAAAAGTTTGAAAATTCCAACAACAATAACTTGGATAAACGGCATGACTTGGAAAACTAGCTCAGTCCTGATGTAATACTCTAATGCAGTTGTTCCCAAACTTTTTTGATCGCAACCCAAAATACAATCTTTTGCGACCCAAAATGCAGTACTAGTATAGGGTTGCGACCTGTTGTTTGGAAACCACTGCTCTAATGTCTGACATTGTAAAAGCAGAAAGTACAAAGTAGACTTCAACCAAAATTTGGTCCTGGTGCAGATTCAGTTTTGAAATTTGATTTATTATTACATTAAAAATAATTTATGACTATAATATAAATGCCTTATTGAAGGATACTGTATGCACATTAGTTTTGGCATGATTATTAATTGGTTATACATGCTTTATGTTTGGGCTATTTTCCACATTTAACTTTGGGTCAGATATTTCCAAATTTTCTAAAAATTGGTGAAAATGCTGTAAACAATGGCTGCAAAAGCAACTGAAGTTCAGCATTAGTAGGAGACAAATTTTGACTATCCTACAATAAATTCACCAGTGAGACTATGCCAGCCTGTCTCTAGTCATTTCTTTGCAAATGGTTTTCTAACTCTCTTAACTTAAAAGTTCGAGTATAGAATAGACGAGCTTTAAAATCTCTGTGAAGGGCAAAAAGATTGGTTGAACATGTCTGGATGAAGGTATTTTTTCTTTTGTGTTTTCTCTATTAAAAATCCATGTCTTGCTTGTGGTACACTGCAGACAAGACAAAAATAATTCAGATAGGATTCAATACATACTTAGACTCTCAAGCTCAAGGAGTTCACTCCAAAACCTCCAAACCAATCTGTTCAGAAAACCAGTTTTGTTTGAGAAAATATAGCCCTCTTAGATGAGCTCTAGATTGATGAAGATGTCTTGCAATATATTTTTCATCATGCAAACACGTGAACATTGATTTTGAAAATTGTAATACAGGATTTGGTCGGATTTTCACTGTTGCTGGTATGGACCAGTCTCTAAATTGTTTGATTTTACAAAGGTTTGGTTATTGTGTTTACAGATAGAGCAAAAAGTAGGTATGCATTTGGTTCTTGGAAAATTTTTATTTTGACAACTACCCTCTTTTCCCAGTCCATATTTCATCTTCATTTTATAATGCCTGATAGGTACAGAAACATTATACAATCGAGTGTATAATACATGTTAAATGTTGATGTTTGATTTGAAATCAGTTGAAATGGGCTTGTAATGTACTCCTTGAGCATAAGATTCAAGTTGTGATTGATATTCTGTCTGGGTTGATTTTTAATAGCAAGAATAGAAAAAATGACTTCAATCTTGTATTTATTTACTATATGTATTTTCACTTGGGTCTGACCAATGTCTAAATATATCAAATTTGGCTTTTTTTCTACATTGATTCATATTACTGGCTTCCATTATATTCTAAAAGTGAACATTTTCAGTTGTCAAAAATCTAGGGAATGTGAATCTAAAGTCAGATAAAAGAAAGATGCATTCATGTAAACTTGTCCAAAGCACTACACTCTGTAAACAAGGTAAAATCAGATATAAAGTTCCCAATAAAGTGATAAACTCCTACCTTTTTACATCATATTAATTTGGTTCTAATAAGATGCATTTGGTTAATTACAGTATTGATTCAAAATTCATAATGATTCGGTAACAATATATGGTCATTGAATTTTGTGTTCAAATTGCTCAAATGACAATTTTCTTTAACTTCGAGGTATTACAGGTTTAAAGTTCATGTGCATATGAGGGTTTGTGAGCTTGATTATCAGGCTGGCACTGATTTTTAAAAAAATTGTGACAAAATCAAACTGTTGGGGGTTATAGCAGCTTCCTATTTGGGGTATAAAGAAGAAGATTTGATGACCTTAAACTTGGCAATGTTTGATAGTTTTGTATAGTAAAAGTTTGAAAATTCCAACAACAATAACTTGGATAAACGGCATGACTTGGAAAACTAGCTCAGTCCTGATGTAATACTCTAATGCAGTTGTTCCCAAACTTTTTTGATCGCAACCCAAAATACAATCTTTTGCGACCCAAAATGCAGTACCAGTATAGGGTTGCGACCTGTTGTTTGGAAACCACTGCTCTAATGTCTGTGACATTGTAAAAGCAGAAAGTACAAAGTAGACTTCAACCAAAATTTGGTCCTGGTGCAGATTCAGTTTTGAAATTTGATTTATTATTACATTAAAAATAATTTATGACTATAATATAAATGCCTTATTGAAGGATACTGTATGCACATTAGTTTTGGCATGATTATTAATTGGTTATACATGCCATATGTTTGGGCTATTTTCCACATTTAACTTTGGGTCAGATATTTCCAAATTTTCTGAAAATTGGTGAAAATGCTGTAAACAATGGCTGCAAAAGCAACTGAAGTTCAGCATTAGTAGGAGACAAATTTTGACTATCCTACAATAAATTCACCAGTGAGACTATGCCAGCCTGTCTCTAGTCATTTCTTTGCAAATGGTTTTCTAACTCTCTTAACTTAAAAGTTCGAGTATAGAATAGACAAGCTTTAAAATCTCTGTGAAGGGCAAAAAGATTGGTTGAACATGTCTGGATGAAGGTATTTTTTCTTTTGTGTTTTCTCTATTAAAAATCCATGTCTTGCTTGTGGTACACTGCAGACAAGACAAAAATAATTCAGATAGGATTCAATACATACTTAGACTCTCAAGCTCAAGGAGTTCACTCCAAAACCTCCAAACCAATCTGTTCAGAAAACCAGTTTTGTTTGAGAAAATATAGCCCTCTTAGATGAGCTCTAGATTGATGAAGATGTCTTGCAATATATTTTTCATCATGCAAACACGTGAACATTGATTTTGAAAATTGTAATACAGGATTTGGTCGGATTTTCACTGTTGCTGGTATGGACCAGTCTCTAAATTGTTTGATTTTACAAAGGTTTGGTTATTGTGTTTACAGATAGAGCAAAAAGTAGGTATGCATTTGGTTCTTGGAAAATTTTTATTTTGACAACTACCCTCTTTTCCCAGTCCATATTTCATCTTCATTTTATAATGCCTGATAGGTACAGAAACATTATACAATCGAGTGTATAATACATGTTAAATGTTGATGTTTGATTTGAAATCAGTTGAAATGGGCTTGTAATGTACTCCTTGAGCATAAGATTCAAGTTGTGATTGATATTCTGTCTGGGTTGATTTTTAATAGCAAGAATAGAAAAAATGACTTCAATCTTGTATTTATTTACTATATGTATTTTCACTTGGGTCTGACCAATGTCTAAATATATAAAATTTGGCTTTTTTTCTACATTGATTCATATTACTGGCTTCCATTATATTCTAAAAGTGAACATTTTCAGTTGTCAAAAATCTAGGGAATGTGAATCTAAAGTCAGATAAAAGAAAGATGCATTCATGTAAACTTGTCCAAAGCACTACACTCTGGGAACAAGGTAAAATCAGATATAAAGTTCCCAATAAAGTGATAAACTCCTACCTTTTTACATCATATTAATTTGGTTCTAATAAGATGCATTTGCTTAATTACAGTATTGATTCAAAATTCATAATGATTCGGTAACAATATATGGTCATTGAATTTTGTGTTCAAATTGCTCAAATGACAATTTTCTTTAACTTCGAGGTATTACAGGTTTAAAGTTCATGTGCATATGAGGGTTTGTGAGCTTGATTATCAGGCTGGCACTGATTTTTAAAAAAATTGTGACAAAATCAAACTGTTGGGGGTTATAGCAGCTTCCTATTTGGGGTATAAAGAAGAAGATTTGATGACCTTAAACTTGGCAATGTTTGATAGTTTTGTATAGTAAAAGTTTGAAAATTCCAACAACAATAACTTGGATAAACGGCATGACTTGGAAAACTAGCTCAGTCCTGATGTAATACTCTAATGCAGTTGTTCCCAAACTTTTTTGATCGCAACCCAAAATACAATCTTTTGCGACCCAAAATGCAGTACCAGTATAGGGTTGCGACCTGTTGTTTGGAAACCACTGCTCTAATGTCTGTGACATTGTAAAAGCAGAAAGTACAAAGTAGACTTCAACCAAAATTTGGTCCTGGTGCAGATTCAGTTTTGAAATTTGATTTATTATTACATTAAAAATAATTTATGACTATAATATAAATGCCTTATTGAAGGATACTGTATGCACATTAGTTTTGGCATGATTATTAATTGGTTATACATGCCATATGTTTGGGCTATTTTCCACATTTAACTTTGGGTCAGATATTTCCAAATTTTCTGAAAATTGGTGAAAATGCTGTAAACAATGGCTGCAAAAGCAACTGAAGTTCAGCATTAGTAGGAGACAAATTTTGACTATCCTACAATAAATTCACCAGTGAGACTATGCCAGCCTGTCTCTAGTCATTTCTTTGCAAATGGTTTTCTAACTCTCTTAACTTAAAAGTTCAAGTATAGAATAGACAAGCTTTAAAATCTCTGTGAAGGGCAAAAAGATTGGTTGAACATGTCTGGATGAAGGTATTTTTTCTTTTGTGTTTTCTCTATTAAAAATCCATGTCTTGCTTGTGGTACACTGCAGACAAGACAAAAATAATTCAGATAGGATTCAATACATACTTAGACACTCAAGCTCAAGGAGTTCACTCCAAAACCTCCAAACCAATCTGTTCAGAAAACCAGTTTTGTTTGAGAAAATATAGCCCTCCTAGATGAGCTCTAGATTGATGAAGATGTCTTGCAATATATTTTTCATCATGCAAACACGTGAACATTGATTTTGAAAATTGTAATACAGGATTTGGTCGGATTTTCAATGTTGCTGGTATGGACCAGTCTCTAAATTGTTTGATTTTACAAAGGTTTGGTTATTGTGTTTACAGATAGAGCACAAAGTAGGTATGCATTTGGTTCTTGGAAAATTTTTATTTTGACAACTACCCTCTTTTCCAAGTCCATATTTCATCTTCATTTTATAATGCCTGATAGGTACAGAAACATTATACAATCGAGTGTATAATACATGTTAAATGTTGATGTTTGATTTGAAATCAGTTGAAATGGGCTTGTAATGTACTCCTTGAGCATAAGATTCAAGTTGTGATTGATATTCTGTCTGGGTTGATTTTTAATAGCAAGAATAGAAAAAATGACTTCAATCTTGTATTTATTTACTATATGTATTTTCACTTGGGTCTGACCAATGTCTAAATATATCAAATTTGGCTTTTTTTCTACATTGATTCATATTACTGGCTTCCATTATATTCTAAAAGTGAACATTTTCAGTTGTCAAAAATCTAGGGAATGTGAATCTAAAGTCAGATAAAAGAAAGATGCATTCATGTAAACTTGTCCAAAGCACTACACTCTGTAAACAAGGTAAAATCAGATATAAAGTTCCCAATAAAGTGATAAACTCCTACCTTTTTACATCATATTAATTTGGTTCTAATAAGATGCATTTGGTTAATTACAGTATTGATTCAAAATTCATAATGATTCGGTAACAATATATGGTCATTGAATTTTGTGTTCAAATTGCTCAAATGACAATTTTCTTTAACTTCGAGGTATTACAGGTTTAAAGTTCATGTGCATATGAGGGTTTGTGAGCTCGAGTATCAGGCTGGCACTGATTTTTTAAAAAATTGTGACAAAATCAAACTGTTGGGGGTTATAGCAGCTTCCTATTGGGGGTATGAAGAAGAAGATTTTGATGACCTTAAACTTGGCAATGTTTGATAGTTTTGTATAGTAAAAGTTTGAAAATTCCAACAACAATAACTTGGATAAACGGCATGACTTGGAAAACTAGCTCAGTCCTGATGTAATACTCTAATGCAGTTGTTCCCAAACTTTTTTGATCGCAACCCAAAATACAATCTTTTGCGACCCAAAATGCAGTACCAGTATAGGGTTGCGACCTGTTGTTTGGAAACCACTGCTCTAATGTCTGTGACATTGTAAAAGCAGAAAGTACAAAGTAGACTTCAACCAAAATTTGGTCCTGGTGCAGATTCAGTTTTGAAATTTGATTTATTATTACATTAAAAATAATTTATGACTATAATATAAATGCCTTATTGAAGGATACTGTATGCACATTAGTTTTGGCATGATTATTAATTGGTTATACATGCCATATGTTTGGGCTATTTTCCACATTTAACTTTGGGTCAGATATTTCCAAATTTTCTGAAAATTGGTGAAAATGCTGTAAACAATGGCTGCAAAAGCAACTGAAGTTCAGCATTAGTAGGAGACAAATTTTGACTATCCTACAATAAATTCACCAGTGAGACTATGCCAGCCTGTCTCTAGTCATTTCTTTGCAAATGGTTTTCTAACTCTCTTAACTTAAAAGTTCGAGTATAGAATAGACGAGCTTTAAAATCTCTGTGAAGGGCAAAAAGATTGGTTGAACATGTCTGGATGAAGGTATTTTTTCTTTTGTGTTTTCTCTATTAAAAATCCATGTCTTGCTTGTGGTACACTGCAGACAAGACAAAAATAATTCAGATAGGATTCAATACATACTTAGACACTCAAGCTCAAGGAGTTCACTCCAAAACCTCCAAACCAATCTGTTCAGAAAACCAGTTTTGTTTGAGAAAATATAGCCCTCTTAGATGAGCTCTAGATTGATGAAGATGTCTTGCAATATATTTTTCATCATGCAAACACGTGAACATTGATTTTGAAAATTGTAATACAGGATTTGGTCGGATTTTCAATGTTGCTGGTATGGACCAGTCTCTAAATTGTTTGATTTTACAAAGGTTTGGTTATTGTCTTTACAGATAGAGCACAAAGTAGGTATGCATTTGGTTCTTGGAAAATTTTTATTTTGACAACTACCCTCTTTTCCAAGTCCATATTTCATCTTCATTTTATAATGCCTGATAGGTACAGAAACATTATACAATCGACTGTATAATACATGTTAAATGTTGATGTTTGATTTGAAATCAGTTGAAATGGGCTTGTAATATACTCCTTGAGCACAAGATTCAAGTTGTGATTGATATTCTGTCTGGGTTGTTTTTTATTAGCAAGAATAGAAAAAATGACTTCAATCTTGTATTTGTTTACTATATGTATTTTCACTTGGGTCTGACCAATGTCTAAATATATAAAATTTGGCTTTTTTTCTACATTGATTCATATTACTGGCTTCCATTATATTCTAAAAGTGAACATTATCAGTTGTCAAAAATCTAGGGAATGTGAATCTATAGTCAGATAAAAGAAAGATGCATTCATGTAAACTTGTCCAAAGCACTACACTCTGGGAACAAGGCAAAATCAGATATAAAGTTCCCAATAAAGTGATAAACTCCTACCTTTTTACATCATATTAATTTGGTTCTAATAAGATGCATTTGCTTAATTACAGTATTGATTCAAAATTCATGATTCAGCAACAATATATGGTCATTGAATTTTGTGTTCAAATTGCTCAAATGACAATTTTCTTTAACTTCGAGGTATTACAGGTTTAAAGTTCATGTGCATATGATTGTTTGTGAGCTCGAGTATCAGGCTGGCACTGATTTTTAAACAAATGTGACAAAATCAAACTGTTGGGGGTTATAGCAGCTTCCTATTCGGGGTATGAAGAAGATTTTGATGACCTTAAACTAGGCAATGTTTGATAGTTTTATATAGTAAAAGTTTGAAAATTCCAACAACAATAACTTGGATAAACGGCATGACTTGGAAAACTAGCTCAGTCCTGATGTAATATTTGAATGCAGTTGTTCCCAAACTTTTTTGATCGCAACCCAAAATACAATCTTTTGCGACCCAAAATGCAGTACCAGTATAGGGTTGCGACCTGGGGTTAGGGAACCACTTCCTGTAGAATCAGATATATGATGGAAACAGGAAAATCATAGTTTCATTAGGAAATATTTTGAACTTTGCCAATTCAGCATGTTTTCTCAAAGTCAAAAGGGTAACAGTAACCGTGCTTACATGTACGGTATATGTCAGTCCGTCATGAAGTTTCTTTTTTTGTGAAATGTGCTGTCTTGGGAGAATTCTACTGTACTTAGTTGGGCATGGGGAGATAATCCATAATTTATCTGGGAAGTATGAAGCAAACGACCCGTTTTTGTAGGCACTCTTTTAGTTGAGACAAAAGTGGCTGGATGCAGGAGTAAGAAGGTTTTTAGTGGTTATTATGTTTTTCACCATCAGTAAAATGTTTGTTTTTCACCATCAGTGAAAGGTGTGGCTTTTGCAAGTTGGATGTACAGCAACATTATCAAGGAGTTTGATTGACACAAATGGCTTCCCATTTTAAGATTATTCGCTAGTTATCAATAGTATATCTGCACTCCAAACTTATTAATCAACTTGGAAAAAGAAGAATAAAAAACACAAATCTGGGTATGATTGAAGATTTCTTTACTTTTGTATTGATATAATGGGTCTACTATAATTTTAAACTTTTGTATTGATATAATGGGTGTACTATAATTTTAAACAAAAATATATTTATAATTTTGACAATCCTTGGTAGTATTGTATTGATATAATGGGTCTACTATAATTTTAAACTTTTGTATTGATATAATGGGTCTACTATAATTTTAAACAAAAATATATTTATAATTTTGACAATCCTTGGTAGTATTGTATTGATATAATGGGTCTACTATAATTTTAAACTGTTGTATTGATATAATGGGTCTACTATAAGTTTAAACAAAAATATGTTTATAATTTTGACAATCCTTGGTAGTATTGTATTGATATAATGGGTCTAATATAATTTTAAACAAAAATGTTTATGATTTTGACAATTTTTTAATACTGTATTGATATAATGGGTCTACTATAATTTGAAACAAAAATATGTTTATAATTATGACAATTTTTTAATACAGTATAACATTTTATTTATTTTTATATGTTCACTGATGCTTGTGTATTACGAACTTGAAACTTTGATATTCAGAATAACTCTATTCTTTACTGTTAAGCCAAATTGTTGTCACATTGTGCTGTATATATTGTACATAACAGAAGGCGTCAAGGTAGATTAGTTACTGTAACTAATTGAGTTACCTTTTCTAAATAGTCATTATCATTATTATTATTATTATTATTATTATTATTATTATTATTATATCAAAGCTAGTACATCTTCATAAAAGAGCATTCGGGCTAATATCAATCCAGACAGAACACAGAAAACTTGGCTGGTAAGTTAAAAATATTACCTGTTAAAGACCGAATCCATTTGAGAAAAGCCAAGTGAATGTACAAGATATCCAATAAAAGTGTTCCTATCTATTTACAGTCACTATTCCAGTATAGGCTACCTGGTAACACTTCCCACCAGAGATCCATGTCCACCAACCAATTAAAAATTCCCAAACCAAATAAGGAATTATTCTAAAGAAGTTTCCAATATTCATGAATAGTATTCCAGTTGAAATTGGAAATTTTTTTCCTTCTTCCAAACTCGATAAATTTAGTGACTTCAGAGATGTAGTTAAAATGAGAATGAAAACAACTGTATTTGTATTGATGAATGCCTCTGGGCATCTTTAAATATACTACCCATCTATTTGGCACTAACTGCATATTGCATGTATATTGACCATGTGGTTTCATATGTATGAATGAGTGTCTGTATGTATGGAGGAAAGAAAGGAAAGGATAATAATAATAATAATAATGACTTTATTTAAAGAGGGTGACACAATTAGTTGCATGGAACTAATCCTCTTTGTGGCCCTCTGTTACATGCATATTTACATACAGAGTACATGTACATAGTTGCATAATAATAATAATAATAATAATAAAGCATTGATAATAAGTTACATGTATATATGGACGTAATAAACAGAAAGTTTTGTAAGAACATGATTCAACTAGGTACATTGTGTATATACAGTACAAAAGTTGTTGAGACAACAAAATGGAAGGTTTGAGAATTTATACTGTAAGTTGTAATGCATTTGTCAAATCAAACAGGTTCCACTTTTCATCCATTGAATTAGATGATAATTAAATGCATCTATATTTGTACTTTCTCTAATTTCCTTTGGGATTCGATTCCAAATTAGTGACCCCGAATATTTAAAACTTTTCTTAAAGAGTTCTTTATTTGGTTTAGGAATGCAGAGGTGGTTAGCTGAAATTGATCTTAAATTGGGAGTGTTGCCTTGTTTTCTAGCATGAAATAGTTCTTTGAGATATAATGGGGATATATTGTTTGAAACTTTGTGCATAAGTCTAGCCTTTCTCAAAAATATTCGTTCACTTACTGTTAACATTTTAATATTATTCATTGCATTTGGGATGTTTTCAGCATTATCTAGGATGAGTTTGCAAGCTCTTTTTTGCAAACGGAATAATTTGCAAATATTCTTGTCAGAAGTGTTTCCCCAGATAATATTACAGTAGTCTAGGTATGGTTGTATATAGCTTTTGTAATATATTAACCTGTGTTTAGTTGATAGATATGGCCTTATCTTGCTTAATAACCAGAGACATGAATTGACTTTATGACATACGACTTGAATATGTTCATTCCATTGCAAATTGTTGTCAACCATCACCCCAAGGATTTTGTCATGGGTTACTATTTGTAGACCAATTTCATTCAACTTGAGATTCAAATTGTTATTTTCCAATTTTGCTCTTTTTTGTTGGGTAGTAATCATTAATACTTTAGTCTTGTCCGTGTTTACTTTCATGCCATTTTCCTTACACCAGGAATCAATTCTAAGTAAGGCTGTCTGAAGGGAGACCTCTAGGTCTGATTTTAGCTGTTTGAAATCTGATAGAGTGGTGTCATCTGCATATAAGTCGGTAGATGAAATACAGTTGCCTATTTTCAGTGGTAGATCATTTATGAAAATGAGAAAGAGGAGTGGGCCCAGGATTGATCCTTGTGGTACTCCACATGTAATTGGTTCTTTTTTAGAAAAACTGCTATTTATTTTGACACACTGTTTTCTCATTGTTAGATATGATCTAAACCAATCAATCGTTGAATTGTCACATTGATAAATGTTTAATTTATTGATAAGAATATCATGATCAACAAGGTCAAAAGCTTTTCTAAGATGAATATATTGTTGTATATGCATGCTGCTGTGTATATGTACTGTATGCATATGTGTGTGTATATGTGTGAATCTGTATATAAATATGTTCCTTTGTATGATGGCCTCAAGGTAGATTAGTTCTTCAGCTAATTGTGTTACCCTCTTTAAATAAAGTCATTATTGTTGTCATTGTTATTATGAAATAGCTAAATTTGGCACTTTACTACAATCATGTACTCTTACTGCTAAGGTTAAACCTAGTTTTTGTAGCAGTTTGGTATTTATCCTGTAAAACAATGAAAATATTTTGTTAAAAAAACCTACAAGAGCATTGAATCCTTTTCAAGAGAAAGTGAACACAAGACCATAACTTCATGTGGGCACCTAGTTAGGTCCAGAACTTGTATAGTGGCATATCCTGGTTAGTTCAGATACTTTGTTCGAGGGAAAAAAAGCAAAAAAAAACCTAATATGGGCCATTGTTTTGAACCCGTGGAGCTAAAGATTCAGTTGAAACAATATCATGCATTAATTTTTATAAGAAATATTGGAAAAATCTATTGGAATCTGACACGTTTCATTCTCAACTTTCTCTTCTTCGTTCAGTCATGCTAATGTCATCAGCTGAAGGAAATCAGTGTATTGAAAAGAAAATTCAGTTAAAAAGGAATCTTAGAAAGTTTATGGATAGTTTTGACGTTACAAAATCAGCCCCAGTGAACCTGGAGATATAGAATAGGCATTATGCGCCCTTCTACATGTTGTAAGAGGCAACTATAAAGAAATGCGGTTTGCCCTTCTACATGTTGTAAGAGGCAACTATAAAGAAATGCGGTTTGTCCTTCTACATGTTGTAAGAGGCAACTATAAAGAAATGCGGTTTGTCCTTCTACATGTTGTAAGAGGCAACTATAAAGAAATGCGTTTGCCCTTCTACATGTTGTAAGATGCAACCATAAAGAAATGCAGTTTGCCCTTCTTCATGTTGTAAGATGCAACTATAAAGAAATGCGGTTTGCCCAGGGATGCATCCAGTGATGAGGTAACTTTCCAGCTGAGAAGGTCTTGGGTGTTTTTTTAGGAGTGCAGAATATTTAAAAAATTGGACTTTGTTTTTTTTAAAGATTTTAGTGATTCTGAGCCTTTTTTTGTGCCTTACTTGGGGAGACCTAAACTTACTCAGCAGTGTATAGCCAAGATTGTGCTGATCTGCCATTAAACCTTATTCATATACATTGTGAAATTAGAAAAGACTACACAGAAAAAGTGGCTGTCCATATTTTGAATTATTTTTGTGAACATTCCTTTTTGTGAAGAAGAGAAACAAAAGTTTAAAAGGAGTGCAGATTTATATTAAATTGGTCCCTCACTATAAAAACCCTCAGTGAGTCAGTATACTGCGGCCTCGATTATAATGTGTGTATGGCAGAGATCTGACTATCAAACCCTTCAGTATACTGCTGTCTATTATAATGTGTATAGCAGGGATCTGACTATAAAATCCCTCAGTATACTGCTGTCTATTATAATGTGTATGGCAGGGATCTGACTATAAAATACCTCAGTATAATGCTGTCTATTATAATATATATGGCAGGGATCTGACTATCAAATCCCTCGGTATACTGCTGTCTATTATAATGTGTGTATGGACGAGATCCAGCTATCAAACCCCTCAGTATACTGCTGTCTCTATTATAATGTGTATGGCAGAGATCTGACTATCAAATCCCTCAGTATACTGCTGTCTATTATAATGTGTATGGCAGGGATCTCACTATAAAATCCCTCAGTATACTGCTGTCTCTATTATAATGTGTGTATGGCAGAGATCTGACTATCAAACCCTTCAGTATACTGCTGTCTATTTTAATGTGTATAGCAGGGATCTGACTATAAAATCCCTCAGTATACTGCTGTCTGTATTATAATGTGTGTATGGCAGAGATCTGACTATCAAATCCTTCAGTATACTGCTGTTTATTATAATGTGTATAGCAGGGATCTGACTATAAAATCCCTCAGTATACTGCTGTCTCTATTATGATGTGTGTATGGCAGAGATCTATCAAACCTTTCAGTATACTGCTGTCTATTATAATGTTTGTATGGCAGAGATCTGACTATCAAATCCTTCAGTATACTGCTGTTTATTATAATGTGTGTATGGCAGAGGTTTTACTAATAAATAAAGTAGATGCCTCTGTTATAATTTGTGTATGGCAGGGATTTTAATAATAAATAAAATAGCAGCCTCTGTTATAATGAGTGTAAGCAGGGGTTTTAATAATAAAAAAAAGGAAAAGGTTGTGAGATGGGCATATAATGTGCCATGTAGTTAATATCTTGTTACTTGAAGCCTCAAGGTTGTGTCACATCTCATTGTTTTGGTGCACTAATTGAACTACATTTAAACCTATTGCCATCAAACTGGGATTAAAGGATTGATGTGTGTTTCTTACTGTGGCTAGATTGCTGTGACCTAATTTAAGAAGGTATTAAAATTGCTTAAACATTTTGTTCATCCTTCCTGTCTGGGCTGTTAACTCCTTTTTATATCTAAACATAATTACATAAAACTTGCACTATGTGTGCATATTGAGATCAACATATTACACAAAAACTGTATCCTCCTTTGCAGAATTTATTAACAATTGCTTTAAATTTGTTATCAGTGCTGATGGTAACACTGAGCCTATTGTAACCAAACTTCTACTGAGAGTGCAACTTAATTAGCATGGGCATATTTCAAGCAAAATTGGGTTGCTATACAAGGATGAGTCTGCTGTAATAATCATGACTGCCTGGAGGCCCCAATTTCTGTTGACGGCCCCCAGAATTTTTATTTTTAAAATATCCCAATCAAAAGTTAGTAAAACTTGCTTGCCAGAATTTTTCTCTCATTCCATTCATATCAGTTACATGTGTTACTTGATTGGAACTGTACTTTTACCATTTCCTTATCAGAAGTTGTGGTAATCATACAAAAGCTTGGCATTGCTTTTAGGACTTGTGGTAGTATATAGAAAAATGGGAACCAGTCTAGAAATGGATGAACATAAAATAGAGTTTATGTTTTTGGAGGGCCATGATTGGATAATGAAAAGTAAATTTTAGTGAAAAAGAATCTTTTGGGAGCTTATCCTATTTATAGCTGAGAAGAATAGAGACTATGTTTTATTGATGGAATTTCAGTCCTTTTACAGACTTCAGTTTGGCGTAACAGGATTGAAGCTGGGTGGGATTAGATCGAGTGAAAATACAAAAGACAATTACGTGAATGAGATGTTTATTTATAGTGCATATGAATAATAAAGGAGTCTGACACCTTATTCGTGCACATAATGTCCAACAATGGATACAAAAAATGATGTGCACAAAGTTCAACAGCAGATATAAGAAAATAACATCGTTCTAATCAAAGAATGGAATTTCAACAAATAAACACAAATAATTCTGTATATGAACGGATATGATCAATGTATGGAATTATATCACCAAATATGATTAATATATGGAATTATACACAAAGTATGGTTGACATGTGGATCTGTCGACACCATAGGATAAAAGTATGAAATTTATAAACAGGTATGATTTTCACTCATATAGTAATACTGAATTAAATGTTCACACAAATAGTGATATTGAAATAGATTTGATTCTAATGTGGAATGTATGATATTTATCTTGTGGCATCCACTCAATGATCATGAGATGGTTCTGATTGAACAGCTCTCGTCCATTAGTGAAGAAACAACCTCATGTTGTCTGCTTCTCCCAGCCTGCCGAAGGATACCTCAAGAACCTCTTTGTCCTGCAGACCCACTGGTCCAGAACCTTTGGCCCCTCACACTAAGAAAACCAGACCCGTCATTCCAACCAGTGTTACCAATGACTGCAACATTCGGGTTACATAAAACCCCAGAGTTCAATGACTCCCCGTGAACAGCTAAAAATTATACTGAGCTATCAATACATGAGGTACAGTTAAATATGAATACAGTGATACACATTACACATGCGTGCACATGAATTGACTTTGTTATGCATTAAATTATTTCATAAGAACAACTGGTTGAGATTATTATTATAATAACCATGTTCGTATATGAATCTGTCTCGGGCAAGAATAATCGCACTGGATTGCAAGAACTCGAAAACTACTCATTGAATGCATACAGCATGTAATTGAATTCAACTTGTCTGTTTAGCTATGGCTAACTTGAAACGGACTATAGTCTATCAGATGGCATGGCATTATGTGACATAGGTCTGATTCTCTGTAAAAGTTGGAATAAATTCTGAAACATTCAAGATATAAAACAAATCTATCACATAGAACAATAGCAAGAAAGAATATATATTAATTTTTACACACCTCTAGATCTGGATTGCTTCCATAAAGTGGACAGCTTATTGACAAAATTCATCTGTTTTGTGACTATATAGAGAGAATTTTGGGCTGTAGGTATTATGATTGTAGTCAAATCCATGACCAGAGAACTCGAGATAATCAGGTTTCTCACCATCAGTACTTTCTAGGTGCAACAGTGGGTAAACCAAAATAGCTACAGGACACAAGACTTTTTTTTTCTATCTTTTCACCTTTTTGGGGAAAATTGACACAAAGGTCAATGTTGTACTTTAGTGATTAATGCATTGTACTGAAACAAAATGGAGTGGGGGTAATGTCATGAAATCAATGCAAGGCAAAGTGAACTTCATCTTTAGGGTCTGTTAATGTGAAATGATGGAGTCTAAGGTGACTATTTCATCTCGATCGTCTCATAGCATATACCCTGTAACTATTGGGATTCTCCAACATATGTGCACTGTTTAAAAGATGTCAAGAGAGCAGATCGCTGTATTCCTTCCATAAATATAAATTTGTTGTTGACTAGCAGTTTGGATAGTTGACAGTACATATGTGTAATGGTTGATACAAACATTTTTTTGCTTTGAATTGCTTATATTCAACATGTGGTCTGAGATTCATTGGACAAGGTATGCTTGGTCTAGTGTAAAATGCAAAAGGACTTTTCAACTACTTTACTTGTAAATTAATCTGATGATGTTTTTTTGTCATTTTGTTTCATGCTTTTTTGTTGAATATGAAATTTGATTTTAAATAGTGGTCAGTATTCTGGTTTGTTGACTTGTGTCTGCTGGGTAAATATGCTGCAAAGATTCCTATCTTTTAAAACACGGAACTTTAATTTTATGTGAAATTAATAGTGCCATATGGTCACAGGGCACTTTATTTCAATAACATATGTAAGTAGTAAAACAGAATTACTATAATGCAGTCTTAATTTATGTTATGTTACATGAATAAACAGGTAAATTTGTTTTATATTGAAGACTTAATGTTATAAAAAAAAATTTGTTTTAAATTAGAAACACAACAACAGCAACTTCTACTACCACTACTATTTCACAAGCCAAGTTCTCTACCAAACATCAAAATTCTATAACTACTGGTAATTTTGGTTTATAATATTAACTTTTTTTTAATCTGCTATAAAGGGACATCTGAAAATAAATTGCAACAAAAATTATTATTGAGGTTTAGGAAGTTAGAAACCATAAGCCTGTGTGTTTAACATTCCCCAAAGTACTCATTTTGCAATTAAAAATTCCTAGTTCTAGGGATGGGGGCCACAACATTTTATTATTGGAGTCATCACTGCTGTAACATACTTTTCAGGATTTGTTCAAAATTGATGTAAGAAATGTACCCATCTGCATTTTTTACACCACTACATTTGGGGGCCCTGGGGGGCCGAGTGGTCTAAGGTGCTCACCTTAACCGATCACTGCCATCTCACCTCTGTCCGCGTGGGTTCGAGTCTTGGGCTCGACCAATGTGGAAATGTGAGAAAGCTTGCCAGTAGCTTCACGTGGGTTGGTGGTTCTTCCCGGGTTTGCCCGGGTTCTTCCTCCGCCAGATAAAACTGGCCGCCATGTATAGCCTATCATGTGCTGAAAAATGGCGTTAAACCCACAACAACAACAACAACAACAACAACACCACTACATTGATTGATATAAAACTTGCCCTTTTTTGTGTATCTTGAGATGGGATGGGTATGTGTGGCTCACCGACACTAGGTCAATGTGACCTACTGGTTAGTACAAAAAGTGGTGAGAAATCTCTCTTTGTCTCCAATTCTGATACATGTACCTTTTCACCTATTGCTATAAAAGGACACTCAGAATGCATCTTAGAATTAAAGTGTTTAACACATTTCCAGGATTCTGAACACTACTTATATATGGTGTCTGTGTGCAAATTATAACACCTTTTAAAACATTGACTACCAAACATGCGTGTCAAGTGCATAAGGGAAATCAGTTATGTCATATATCAAAACTGGGTTGTTGAGACCTACATTCTGTGGTTAGTTGGCCATTCAAAGATACTGACTGATGTCACAGAAGTGGAGGTTATCTTGTGAGCTCCTGTCCACTAACAACTCTAGTTTGCTAGTTCAACTCTGGTTTTTACAAGTAAGACATGAAGATAGACTGGGGGAGGTGTAGCAGGTGCAATTGCACCCATAGTTTCAACAGATTCAATTTGTAAAAGATCAACAAAAATCAAAACAACACATCTTTCTAGCACAACTAAGGAGTTATAATTATCTAGTGTCCTTTGCGACCAGAATTCAATAATGATTTGAATATATTTGGTACTAAATGTTGTTTTCAGACTACTCAACTTTCAGGTTCTAAGGCCAAAAAAAAAATGTGTTTTTCCGGTCGGCCGAACATCCCTGTTTCTCGTTGCTGACCCTACCACTCCCCCCCAAATATTTATTTTAAATAAAAAAATCGCGACATTGCCAAAATTGATTTATGCATCTAATTGAGCCAGTTTTGCCCAGTACTTTGAAGCATTTGAAATCTTCTTAGATTTATATATAATTAAAAAAAATTTAAAAAAAACCTACCTGCCTACCATAAGTTTAAAACCAATGCAATAGGAAACACATTTTTTTTTGTCTAAAGCCCACGGGATTACCAGCAGCATCTGATTTTTTATATTATTTTATTGGGCAACCCACTGGCAGTTTGTACCCCCTTTCGATTTGAAATATAAAAAAGCCTCAAGGATGTAAAACAAAATCACAAAACTTTGTCATTTCATTCATCAATTTATAATTTCCAACCTGATTATTGGTAGAGGGTCCCTAACACAGTCATCTACTTTCTTCCATTCCATGCTAAGGATGCTGTATTTATGTGGCTTGGGAAAATGTATTGCGCACATTGCCGCAATGGACATAAACATGTAATGTCTCTGATTGAATTGCTCGTGTTGTTTCGTGTTTATTCCGTTCCATGGACAGGAATGCATATTCATGGAGATGGAGTCTGTTTGGCAGTGGGCATGGCATCTCTGCAATAGACATTGTTCTGCAAGCCTTTAAATTGGATTGCTTCTATTGTTTTGTGTTTATTCCGTTCCACGGACAGGAAGGCATATTCATCTAGATGGGGCCCAATCTACATGCATAAGTCTTCCTGGCATTGGAATGCAACAAAAACAAAAAAACCCACAAGCAATGTACTCCAATGCTTGTGTTGTTTCATGATTATTCCATTCCACAGAGAGGAAGGCATATTCATGTAGATGGGGCCCAATCTACATGCAAAAGCCATCCTGATATTGGAATGCAACAAACAAAAAATAACACAAGCAATGTACCCCAATGCTTTTGTTGTTTCATGTTTATTCCATTCTACGGAGAGGAAGGCATATTCATGTAGATGGATCCAAGTATACATGCATAAGCCTTCCTGACATTGGAAAGGTAAAGAAAGGTGTCGGCCTAACATTAGTTTTATTAAATGAAAGAAAACGTCCTTTGTCACTTTGGACAAATTCAGAAAATGATGACAAAATGTCCTCACAAAAGCGATAGAAGCAATATTGTACTAAGCGGTAATTTGCTAGTGAATTATTGGAAGCCATTTTATATCTCTGTTGGTGCATTTAACCTTGTGCATGTTTTTCCACTGCTGATTTCCCCATGGAGGTCACTGAAAAAAAATGTACTCCAATGCTTGTATTGTTTCATGTTTATTCCATCTCACTGAGAGGAAAGCATATTCATGTAGATTGGGCCCAATCTACATGCATAAGCCTTCCTGACATTGGAAAGTTAAAGAAAGTTGTTCAGCCTATCTTTAGTTTTATTAAATGAAAGTAAACGTCTTGTGTGACTTTGGACAAATTCAGAAAAGGATGACAAAATGTCATCAGAAAAGCAAGATAGAAGCAATATTGTACTAAGTGGTAATTTACTAGTTAATTATTGGAAGCCATTTTACATCTCTGTTGGTGCTTTTCACCTTGTGCATCTTTTTCCACTGCTGATTTCCCCATGGAGACCCCAGGAAAAAAAAATCTGTTATTGTACTCCAATGCTTGTGTTGTTTCATGATTATTCCATTCCACGGACAGGAAGGCATATTCATGTAGATGGGGCCCAATCTACATGCAAAAGCCTTCCTGACATTGGAATGCAACAAACACAAAACAACACAAGCAATATACCCCAATGCTTTTGTTGCTTCATGTTTATTCCATTCTTCGGAGAGGAAGGCATATTCATGTAGATGGATCCCAATCTACATGCATAAGCCTTACTGACATTGGAAAGTTAAAGAAAGGTTTACAGCCTATCTTTAGTTTTATTAAATGAAAGTAAACGTCCTGTGTCACTTTGGACAAATTCAGAAAAGGATGACAAAATGTCGTCACAAAAGCAAGATATAAGCAATATTGTAGTAAGCAGTAATTTACTAGTTAATTATTGGAAGCCATTTTACATCTCTGTTGGTACTTTTCACCTTGTGCATCTTTTTCCACTGCTGATTTCCCCATGGAGACCCCTGGAAAAAATCTGTTATTGTACTCCAATGCTTGTGTTGTTTCATGTTTATTCCATTCCACGGACAGGAAGGCATATTCATGTAGATGGGGCCCAATCTACATGCAAAAGCCTTCCTGACAATTGAATGCAGCAAACACAAAACAACACAAGCAATGTACCCCAATGCTTTTGTTGTTTCATGTTTATTCCATTCTTCGTAGAGGAAGGCATATTCATGTAGATGGATCCTAATCTACATGCATAAGCCTTCCTGACATTGGAAGGTAAAAAAATGTTTACAGCCTATCTTTAGTTTTATTATATGAAAGTAAACGTCCTGTGTCATTTTGGACAAATTCAGAAAAGGATGACAAAATGTCGTCACAAAAGCAAGATAGAAGCAATATTGTAGTAAGCGGTAATTTCCTAGGTATTTATTGGAAACCATTTTACATCTCTGTTGGTACTTTTCACCTTGTGCATCTTTTTCCACTGCTGATTTCCCCATGGAGGCCCCAGGGAAAAATCTGTTATTGTACTCCAATGCTTGTGTTCTTTCAGGATTATTCCATTCGACGGACGGGAAGAAATATACATGAAGATGGAGGGGCCCAATCTACATGCAAAAGCCTCCTGACATAGAAAAGGTAAAGTAAGGTGTCCATCCTTTCTTTAGTTTTAATATATTAAAGTAAATGTCCTGTGTGACTTTGGACAAATTCAGAAAAGGATGAGAAAATGTCGTCACTAAAGCAAGATAGAAGCAATATTGTACTAAGTGGTAAGTTGGTAGTGAATTATTGGAAACCATTTTATATATCTGTTTTTGCATTTCACCTTGTGCATGTTTTTCCACTGCTGATTTCCCCATGCAGAAGCCTTCTTGACATTGGAATGCAAGAAACAGAAAACAACACAAGCAATGCACTCCAATGCTTTTGTTGTTTCATGTTTATTCCATCCCACTGAGAGGAAGGCATATTAATGTAGATTGGGCCTTTTGTTGTTTCATGTTTATTCCATCCCACTGAGAGGAAGGCATATTCATGTAGATTAGGCCCAATCTACATGCATAAGCCTTCCTGACATTGAAATGGTAAAGACAGTTGTCCATCTTATCTTTAGTTTTATTAAATGAAAGTAAATGTCGTGTGTGTCTTTGGACAAATTCAGAAAAGGATGACAAAATGTTGTCACAAAAGCAAGATAGTATCAATATCTTGCTAAGCGGTAATTTACTAGTGAATTATTGGAAGCCATTTTACATCTCTGTCGGTGGTTTTCACCTTGTGCATCTTTTTCCACTGCTGATTTCCCCATGGAGGCCCCTGGAAAAAAATCTGTTATTGTACTCCAATACTTGTTTAGTTTCATGATTATTCCATTCCACGGACAGGAAGAAATATACATGAAGATGGGGCCCAAGCTACATGCAGAAGCCTTCTGACATTGAAAAGGTAAAGTAAGGTGCCCATCGTATCTTTATTTTTATTAAATTAAAGCATACGTCCTGTGTCACTTTGGACAAATTCAGAAAAGGATGACAAAATGTCGTCACAAAAGCAAGATAGAAGCAATATTGTACTAAGCGGGAATTTACTAGTGAATTATTTGAAGCCAGTTTACATCTCTGTTTGTGGTTTTCACATTGTGGATCTTTTTCCACTGCTGATTTCCCAATGAGGCCCCTGGAAAAAAAATCTGTTATTGTACTCCAATGCTTGTGTTGTTTCATGATTTTTCCATTCCACGGACAGATAGAAATATACATTAAGATGGGGCCCAATCTACATGCAAAAGCCTTCTGACATTGAAAAGGTAAAGTAAGGTGTCCATGCTATCTTTAGTTTTATTAAATTAAAGTAAACGTCCTGTGTCACCTTGGACAAATTCAGAAAAGGATGTCAAAATGTCATCACTAAAGCAAGATAGAAGCAGTATTGTACTAAGCGGTAATTTACTAGTGAATTATTGGAAGCCATTTTACATCTCTGTTTGTGCTTTTCACCTTGTGCATCTTTTTCCACTGCTGATTTCCCCATGGAGGCCCCTGGAAATAAAATCTGTTATTGCACTCCAATGCTTGTGTTGTTTCAGGATTATTCCATTCCACGGACAGGAAGAAATATAATATATATGAAGATGGGGCCCAATATAGATGCAAAAGCCTTCTGACATTGAAAATGTAAAGTAAGGTGTCTATCCTATCTTTAGTTTTATTAAATGAAAGTGAATGACCTGTGTCACTTTTGGCAAATTCAGAAAAGGGTGACAAAATGTCGTCACAAAAGCAAGATAGAAGTAATATTGTACTAAGCGGTAATTTACTAGTGGATTATTGGAACCCATTTTACATCACTGTCGGTGGTTTTCACCTTGTGCATTTTTTTCCACTGCTTATTTCCCCATGGAGGCCCCTGGAAAAAAATCTGTTATTGTACTCCAATGCTTGTGTTGTTTCAGGATTATTCCATTCCATGGACAGGAAGAAATATACATGAAGATGGGGCCCAATCTACATGCAAAAGCCTTCTGACATTGAAAAGGTAAAGTAAGATGTCCATCCTGTCTTTAGTTTTATTAGATGAAAGTAAACGTCCTGTGTCACTTTGGACAAATTCAGAAAAGGATGACAAAATGTTGTCACAAAAGCAAGATAGAAGCAATATTGTACTAAGCGGTAATTTACTAGTGAATTATTGGAAGCCATTTTACATCTCTGTTTGTGCTTTTCACCTTGTGCATCTTTTTCCACTGCTGATTTCCCCATGGAGGCCCCTGGAAAAAAAATCTGTTATTGTACTCCAATGCTTGTGTTGTTTCAGGATTATTCCATTCCACGGACAGGAAGAAATATACATGAAGATGGGGCCCAATCTACATGCAAAAGCCTTCTGACATTGAAAAGGTAAAGTAAGGTGTCCATCCTATCTTTAGTTTTATTAAATGAAAGTAAACGTCCTGTGTCACTTTGGACAAATTCAGAAAAGGATGACAAAATGTCGTCACAAAAGCAAGATAGAAGCAATATTGTACTAAGCGGTAATTTACTAGTGAATTATTGGAAGCCATTTTACATCTCTGTTGGTGGTTTTCACCTTGTGCATCTTTTTCCACTGCTGATTTCCCCATGGAGGCCCCTGGAAAAAAATCTGTTATTGTACTCCAATGCTTGTGTTGTTTCAGGATTATTCCATTCCATGGACAGATAGAAATATACATGAAGATGGGGCCCAATCTACATGCAAAAGCCTTCTGACATTGAAAAGGTAAAGTAAGGTGTCCATCCTATCTTTAGTTTAATTAAATGATAGTAAACGTCCTGTGTTACTTTGGACAAATTCAGAAAAGGGTGACAAAATGTCGTCACAAAAGCAAGATAGAAGCAATATTGTACTAAGCATTAATTTGGTAGTGAATTATTGGAAGCCATTTTATATCTCTGTTTTTGCATTTCACCTTGTGCATGTTTTTCCACTGCTGATTTCCCCATGGAGTTCACTGAAAAAAAATATACTCCAATGTTTTTGTTGTTTCATGTTTATTCCATTGCACGGAGAGAAAGGCATATTCATATAGATTGGGCCCAATCTACATGCAGAAGCCTTCTTGACATTGGAATGCAAGAAACAGAAAACAACACAAGCAATGCAGTCCAATACTTTTGTTGTTTCATGTTTATTCCATCCCACTGAGAGGAAGGCATATTTATGTAGATTGGGCCCAATCTACATGCATAAGCCTTCCTGACATTGAAAAGGTAAAGACAGTTGTCCATCTTATCTTTAGTTTTATTAAATGAAAGTAAATGTCATGTGTGTCTTTGGACAAATTCAGAAAAGGATGACAAAATGTCGTCACAAAAGCAAGATAGTGTCAATATTTTACTAAGTGGTAATTTCCTAGTGAATTATTGGAAGCCATTTTACGTTTCTGTTGGTGCTTTTCACCTTTTTCATCTTTTTCCACTGCTGATTTCCCCATGGAGGCCCCTGGAAAAAAATCTGTTATTGTACTCCAATGCTTGTGTTGTTTCAGGATTATTCCATTCCACGGACAGGAAGGCATATACATGAAGATGGGGCCCAATCTACATGCAAAAGCCTTCTGACATTGAAAAGGTAAAGTAAGGTGTCCATCCTATCTTTAGTTTTATTAAATGAAAGTAAACGTCCTGTGTCACTTTGGACAAATTCAGAAAAGGATGACAAAATGTCATCACAAAAGCAAGATAGAAGCAATATTGTACTAAATGGCAATTTACTAGTGAATTATTTGATGCCATTTTACATCTTTGTTGGTGGTTTTCACCTTGTGCATATTTTTCCACTGCTGATTTCCCCATGGAGGCCCCAGGGAAAAAAACCTGTTATAGTTCTACTATGCTTATTTTTGTTTCAGGATTATTCCCTTCCATTTACAGGAAGAAATATACATGAAGATCGGGCCCAATGTACATGCAAAAGCCTTCTGACATTGAAAAGGTAAAGTAAGGTGTCCATCCTATGTTTAGCTTTATTAAATGAAAGTGAACATCCTTTGTCACTTTGGACAGATTCAGAAAAGGGTAACAAAATGTTGTCACAAAAGCAAGATAGAAGCAATATTGTATTAAGCTGTAATTTACTAGGAAATTATTGGAAGCCATTTTACATCTCTGTCGGTGGTTTTCACCTCGTGCATCTTTTTCCACTGCTGATTTCCCCATGGAGGCCCCTGGAAAAAAATCTGTTATTAAGCTCCAATGCTTGTGTTGTTTCAGGAATATTTCATTCCACGGACAGGAAGGCATATACATGAAGATGGGCCCAATCTACATGCAAAAGCCTTCTGACATTGAAAAGGTAAAGTAAGATGTCCATCCTGTCTTTAGTTTTATTAGATGAAAGTAAACGTTCTGTGTCACTTTGGACAAATTCAGAAAAGGGTGACAAAATGTTGTCACAAAAACAAGATAGAAGCAATATTGTACTAAGCGGTAATTTACTAGTGAATTATTAAAAGCCATTTTACATCTCTGTTTGTGCTTTTAACCTTGTGCATCTTTTTCCACTGCTGATTTCCCCATTGAGGCCCCTGGAGAAAAAATCTGTTATTGTACTCCAATGCTTGTGTTGTTTCAGGATTATTCCATTCCACGGAAAGATAGAAATATTCGTGAAGATGGGGTCCAATCTACATGCAAAAGACTTCTGACATTGAAAAGGTAAAGTAAGGTGTCCATCCTATTTTTAGTTTTATTAAATGAAAGTGAACGTCCTTTGTCATCACAAAAGCAAGATAGAAGCAATATTGTATTAAGCGGTAATTTACTAGTGAATTATTGGAAGCCATTTTACATCTCTGTCGGTGGTTTTCACCGCGTGCATCTTTTTCCACTGCTGATTTCCCCATGGAGGCCCCTGGAAAAAAATCTGTTATTGTACTCCAATGCTTGTGTTGTTTCAGGAATATTTCATTCCACGGACAGGAAGGCATATACATGAAGATGGGGCCCAATCTACATGCAAAAGCCTTCTGACATTGAAAAGGTAAAGTAAGGTGTCCATCCTATGTTTATTTTTATTAAATGAAAGTGAACATCCTTTGTCACTTTGGACAAATTCAAAAAAGAGTGACAAAATGTTGTCACAAAACCAAGATAGAAACAATATTGTAGTAAACGGTAATTTACTAGCGAATTATTTGATGCCATTTTACATCTTTGTCGTTGTTTTTCACCTTGTGCATATTTTTCCACTGCTGATTTCCCCATTGCGGCCCCAGGTAAAAAAATCTGTTATTGTACTACAATGCTTGTTTTGTTTCAGGATTATTCCATTCCATGGACAGGAAGAAATATACATGAAGATCGGGCCCAATCTACATGCAAAAGCCTTCTGACATTGAAAAGGTAAAGTAAGGTGTCCATCCTGTCTTTAGTTTTATTAGATGAAAGTAAACGTCCTGTGTCACTTTGGACAAATTCAGAAGAGGATGACAAAATGTTGTCACAAAAGCAAGATATTAGCAATATTCTACTAAGCGGTAATTGACTAGAGAATTATTGCAAACCATTTTACATCTCTGTTTGTGCTTTTCACCTTGTGCATCTTTTTCCAATGCTGATTTCCCCATTGAGGCCCCTGGAAAAAAATCTGTTATTGTACTCCAATGTTTACGTTGTTTCAGGATTATTTCATTCCACGGACAGGAAATAGTATACATGAATATGGGTCCGAATCTACATGCAAAAGCCTTCTGACATTGAAAAGGTAAAGTAAGGTGTCCATCCTATCTTTAGTTTTATTAAATGAAAGTGAACGTCCTTTGTCACTTTGGACGAATTCAGAAAAGGGTGACAAAATGTCATCACAAAAGCAAGATAGAAGCAATATTGTATGAAGCATTAATTTACTAGTGAATTATTGGAAGCCATTTTACATCTCTGTTGGTGGTTTTCACCTCATGCATCTTTTTCCACTGCTGATTTCCCCATGGAGGCCCATGTAAAAAAAATCTGTTATTGTACTCCAATGCATGTGTTGTTTCAGGATTATTCCATTCCATGGACAGGAAGAAATATACGTGAAGATGGGGCCCGATCTACATGCAAAAGCCTTCTGACATTGAAAAGGTAAAGTAAGGTGTCCATCCTATCTTTAGTTTTATTAAATGAAAGTAAACTTCCTGTGGGACTTTGGAGAAATTCAGAAAAGGATGACAAAATGTCTTCACAAAAGCAAGATAGAATCAATATTGTACTAAGTCGGGTAATTTACTAGTGTGAATTATTGAAGCCAATTACATCTCTGTCGGTGGTTTTCACCTCGTGCATCTTTTTCCACTGCTGATTTCCCATGGTAGGTCCTGAAAAAAATTCATGTTTTGTTGCTGTCAATTCTAGGAAGGATATTTAAATTCTACAGCAAGGACATTTATTCCAATCTACCCAATGCAAATGCCTTGTTTTTAGAAATATACTGAGAGAAGATATCACCCAATCTACTATCGCAAAAGCCTTCTGACATTGAAAAGGTAAAGTA
The DNA here is from genome assembly GCA_029931535.1 of Margaritifera margaritifera. NCBI lineage: Eukaryota > Metazoa > Mollusca > Bivalvia > Unionida > Margaritiferidae > Margaritifera > Margaritifera margaritifera. The sequence goes on from JAQPZY010000730.1 coordinate 360,620, forward strand.
AGGTGTCCTTCCTATCTGTTTAGTTTTAGTAAATGGAAAGTGAACAACCTTTGTCACTTTGGACAAATCAGAAAAGGGTGACAAAATGTTGTCACAAATGCAAGATAGAAGCAATATTGTATTAAGCGGTAATTTACTAGTGAATTATTGGAAGCCATTTTACATCTCTGTCGGTGGATTTCACCTCCTGCATCTTTTTCCACTGCTGATTTCCCCATGGAGGTCCTGTAAAAAAATCTGTTATTGTACTTCAATGCTTGTGTTGTTTCAGGAATATTTCATTCCACGGACAGGAAGGCATATACATCAAGATGGTGTCGAATCTACATGCAAAAGCCTTCTGACATTGAAAAGGTAAAGTAAGGTGTCCATCCTATCTTTAGTTTTATTAAATGAAAGTGAACATCCTTTGTCACTTTGGACAAATTCAGAAAAGGGTAACAAAATGTTGTCATAAAAGCAAGATAGAAGCAATATTGTATTAAGCGGTAATTTACTAGTGAATTATTGGAAGCCATTTTACATCTCTGTCGGTGGTTTTCACCTCGTGCATCTTTTTCCACTGCTGATTTCCCCATGGAGGCCCCTGGAAAAAAATCTGTTATTGTGCTCCAATGCTTGTGTTGTTTCAGGAATATTTCATTCCACGGACAGGAAGGCATATACATGAAGATGGGGCCCAATCTACATGCAAAAGCCTTCTGACATTGAAAAGGTAAAGTAAATTGATCATCCTATGTTTAGCTTTATTAAATGAAAGTGAACATCCTTTGTCACTTTGGACAAATTCAGAAAAGGGTGACAAAGTGTCGTCACAAAAGCAAGATAGAAACAACATTGTACTAAACGGTAATTTACTAGTGAATTATTCGATGCCATTTTACATCTCTGTCGGTGGTTTTCACCTTGTGCATATTTTTCCACTGCTGATTTCCCCATGGAGGCCTCAGGAAAAAAATCTGTTATTGTACTACAATGCTTGTTTCTTTCAGGATTATTCCATTCCATGGACAGGAAGAAATATACATGAAGATGGGGCCCAATCTACATGCAAAAGCCTTCTGACATTGAAAAGGTAAAGTAAGATGTCCATCCTGTCTTTAGTTTTATTAGATGAAAGTAAACGTCCTGTGTCACTTTGGACAAATTCAGAAAAGGATGACAAAATGTTATCACAAAAACAAGATAGAAGCAATATTGTACTAAGCGGTAATTTAATAGAGAATTATTGCAAACCATTTTACATCTCTGTTTGTGCTTTTCACCTTGTGCATCTTTTTCCACTGCTGATTTCCCCATGGAGGCCCCTGGAAAAAAATCTGTTATTGTACTCCAATGCTTGTGTTGTTTCAGGATTATTCCATTCCACGGAAAGATAGAAATATACATGAAGATGGGGTCCAATCTACATGCAAAAGCCTTCTGACATTGAAAAGGTAAAGTAAGGATTCCATCCTATCTTTAGTTTTATTAAATGAAAGTGAACGTCCTTTGTCACTTTGGAGAAATTCAGAAAAGGATGACAAAATGTTGTCACAAAAGCAAGATAGAAGCAATATTGTATTAAGCGGTAATTTACTAGTGAATTATTGGAAGCCATTTTACATCTCTGTCGGTGGTTTTCACCTCGTGCATCTTTTTCCACTGCTGATTTCCCCATGGAGGCCCCAGGAAAAAAATCTGTTATTGTACTACAATGCTTCTTTTCTTTCAGGATTATTCCATTCCATGGACAGGAAGAAATATACATGAAGATGGGGCCCAATCTACATGCAAAAGCCTTCTGACATTGAAAAGGTAAAGTAAGATGTCCATCCTGTCTTTAGTTTTATTAGATGAAAGTAAACGTCCTGTGTCACTTTGGACAAATTCAGAAAAGGATGACAAAATGTTGTCACAAAAACAAGATAGAAGCAATATTGTACTAAGCGGTAATTTACTAGAGAATTATTGCAAACCATTTTACATCTCTTTTTGTGCTTTTCACCTTGTGCATCTTTTTCCAATGCTGATTTCCCCATTGAGGCCCCTGGAAAAAAATCTGTTATTGTACTCCAATGCTTGTGTTGTTTCAGGATTATTCCATTCCACGGAAAGATAGAAATATTCATGAAGATGGCACCCAGTCTACATGCAAGAGCCTTCTGACATTGAAAAGGTAGAGTAAGGTGTCCATCCTATGTTTAGCTTTATTAAATGAAAGTGAACATCCTTTGTCACTTTGGACAAATTCAAAAAGGGTGACAAAGTGTCATCACAAAAGCAAGATAGAAACAATATTGTACTAAACGGCAATTTACTAGTGAATTATTTGATGCCATTTTACATCTTTGTTGGTGGTTTTCACCTTGTGCATATTTTTCCACTGCTGATTTCCCCATGGAGGCCCCAGGGAAAAAAATCTGTTATTGTTCTACAATGCTTGTTTTGTTTCAGGATTATTCCATTCCATGGACAGGAAGAAATATACATGAAGATCGGGCCCAATGTACATGCAAAAGCCTTCTGACATTGAAAAGGTAAAGTAAGGTGTCCATCCTATGTTTAGCTTTATTAAATGAAAGTGAACATCCTTTGTCACTTTGGACAAATTCAGAAAAGGGTAACAAAATGTTGTCACAAAAGCAAGATAGAAGCAATATTGTATTAAGCGGTAATTTACTAGGGAATTATTGGAAGCCATTTTACATCTCTGTTGGTGGTTTTCACCTCGTGCATCTTTTTCCACTGCTGATTTCCCCATGGAGGCCCCTGGAAAAAAATCTGTTATTAAGCTCCAATGCTTGTGTTGTTTCAGGAATATTTCATTCCACGGACAGGAAGGCATATACATGAACAATGGCCCAATCTACATGCAAAAGCCTTCTGACATTGAAAAGGTAAAGTAATATGTCCATCCTGTCTTTAGTTTTATTAGATGAAAGTAAACGTTCTGTGTCACTTTGGACAAATTCAGAAAAGGGTGACAAAATGTTGTCAGAAAAACAAGATAGAAGCAATATTGTACTAAGCGGTAATTTACTAGTGAATTATTAAAAGCCATTTTACATCTCTGTTTGTGCTTTTAACCTTGTGCATCTTTTTCCACTGCTGATTTCCCCATTGAGGCCCCTGGAAAAAATCTGTTATTGTACTCCAATGCTTGTGTTGTTTCAGGATTATTCCATTCCACGGAAAGATAGAAATATTCATGAAGATGGGGTCCAATCTACATGCAAAAGACTTCTGACATTGAAAAGGTAAAGTAAGGTGTCCATCCTATTTTTAGTTTTAATAAATGAAAGTGAACGTCCTTTGTCGTCACAAAAGCAAGATAGAAGGAATATTGTATTAAGCGGTAATTTACTAGTGAATTATTGGAAGCCATTTTACATCTCTGTCGGTGGTTTTCACCGCGTGCATCTTTTTCCACTGCTGATTTCCCCATGGAGTCCCCTGGAAAAAAATCTGTTATTGTACTCCAATGCTTGTGTTGTTTCAGGAATATTTCATTCCACGGACAGGAAGGCATATACATGAAGATGGGGCCCAATCTACATGCAAAAGTGCAAAAGCCTTCTGACATTGAAAAGGTAGGGTAAGGTGTCCATCCTATGTTTATCTTTATTAAATGAAAGTGAACATCCTTTGTCACTTTGGACAAATTCAAAAAAGGGTGACAAAATGTTGTCACAAAAGCAAGATAGAAACAATATTGTACTAAACGGTAATTTACTCGTGAATTATTTGATGCCATTTTACATCTTTGTCGTTGTTTTTCACCTTGTGCATATTTTTCCACTGCTGATTTCCCCATTGGGGCCCCAGGTAAAAAAATCTGTTATTGTACTACAATGCTTGTTTTGTTTCAGGATTATTCCATTCCATGGACAGGAAGAAATATACATGAAGATCGGGCCCAATCTACATGCAAAAGCCTTCTGACATTGAAAAGGTAAAGTAAGGTGTCCATCCTGTCTTTAGTTTTATTAGATGAAAGTAAACGTCCTGTGTCACTTTGGACAAATTCAGAAAAGGATGACAAAATGTTGTCACAAAAGCAAGATATTAGCAATATTCTACTAAGCGGTAATTGACTAGAGAATTATTGCAAACCATTTTACATCTCTGTTTGTGCTTTTCACCTTGTGCATCTTTTTCCAGTGCTGATTTCCCCATTGAGGCCCCTGGAAAAAAATCTGTTATTGTACTCCAATGTTTACGTTGTTTCAGGATTATTTCATTCCATAGACAGGAAATAGTATACATGAATTTGGGGCCCAATCTACATGCAAAAGCCTTCTGACATTGAAAAGGTAAAGTAAGGTGTCCATCCTATCTTTAGTTTTATTAAATGAAAGTGAACGTCCTTTGTCACTTTGGACGAATTCAGAAAAGGGTGACAAAATGTCGTCACAAAAGCAAGATAGAAGCAATATTGTATTAAGCATTAATTTACTAGTGAATTATTGGAAGCCATTTTACATCTCTGTTGGTGGTTTTCACCTCGTGCATCTTTTTCCACTGCTGATTTCCCCATGGAGGCCCATGTAAAAAAAATCTGTTATTGTACTCCAATGCATGTGTTTTTTCAGGATTATTCCATTCCATGGACAGGAAGAAATATACGTGAAGATGGGGCCCGATCTACATGCAAAAGCCTTCTGACATTGAAAAGGTAAAGTAAGGTGTCCATCCTATCTTTAGTTTTATTAAATGAAAGTAAACGTCCTGTGGGACTTTGGAGAAATTCAGAAAAGGATGACAAAATGTCTTCACAAAAGCAAGATAGAATCAATATTGTACTAAACTGAAATTTACTAGTGAATTATTGGAAGCCATTTTACGTCTCTTTTGGTGCTTTTCTCCTTGTGCATCTTTTTCCACTGCTGATTTCCCCATGGATATCACTGAAAAAAAATGTCCTGCAATGTTTTTGTTGTTTCATGTTTTTTTCCATTCCATGGAGAGAAAGGCATATTCATATAGATTGGACCCAATCTACATGCAGAAGCCTTCTTGACATTGGAATGCAAGAAACAGAAAACAACACAAGCAATGCACTCCAATGCTTTTGTTTTTTCATGTTTATTGTATCCCACTGAGAGGAAGGCATATTCATGTAGATTGGGCCCAATCTACATGCATTAACCTTCCTGACATTGAAAAGGTAAAGAAAGTTGTCCATCATATCTTTAGTTTTATTAAATGAAAGTAAATGTCCTGTGTGACTTTGGACAAATTCAGAAATTGATGACAAAATGTCGTCACAAAAGCAAGATAGAATCAATATTGTACTAAGCGGTAATTTACTAGTGAATTATTGGAAGCCATTTTACATCTCTGTTTGTGCTTTTAACCTTGTGCATCTTTTTCCACTGCTGATTTCCCCATGGAGGTCCTGTAAAAAAATCTGTTATTGTACTCCAATGCTTGTGTTGTTTCAGGAATATTTCATTCCACGGACAGGAAGGCATATACATCAAGATGGTGTCCAACCTACATGCAAAAGCCTTCTGACATTGAAAAGGTAAAGTAAGGTGTCCATCCTATCTTTAGTTTTATTAAATGAAAGTGAACATCCTTTGTCACTTTGGACAAATTCAGAAAAGGGTAACAAAATGTTGTCATAAAAGCAAGATAGAAGCAATATTGTATTAAGCGGTAATTTACTAGTGAATTATTGGAAGCCATTTTACATCTCTGTCGGTGGTTTTCACCTCGTGCATCTTTTTCCACTGCTGATTTCCCCATGGATGCCCCTGGAAAAAAATATGTTATTATGCTCCAATGCTTGTGTTGTTTCAGGATTTTTCGATTCCACTGAAAGATAGAAATATACATGAAGATGAGGTGCAATCTACATGCAAAAGCCTTGTGACATTGAAAAGGTAAAGTGAGATGTCGATCCTATCTTTAGTTTTATTAAATGAAAGTGAACGTTCTTTATCACTTTGGAGAAATTCAGAAAAGGGTGACAAAATGTTGTCACAAAAGCAAGATAGAAGCAATATTGTATTAAGCGGTAATTTACTAGTGAATTATTGGAAGCCATTTTACATCTCTGTCGGTGGTTTTCACCTCGTGCATATTTTTCCACTGCTGATTTCCCCATTGAGGCCCCTGGAAAAAAATCTGTTATTGTGCTCCAATGCTTGTGTTGTTTCAGGAATATTTCATTCCACGGACAGGAAGGCATATACATGAAGATGGGGCCCAATTTACATGCAAAAGCCTTCTGACATTGAAAAGATAAAGTAAATTGATCATCCTATGTTTAGCTTTATTAAATGAAAGTGAACATCCTTTGTCACTTTTGACAAATTGAGAAAAGGGTGACAAAGTGTCATCACAAAAGCAAGATAGAAACAACATTGTACTAAACGGTAATTTACTAGTGAATTATTCGATGCCATTTTACATCTCTGTCGGTGGTTTTCACCTTGTGCATATTTTTCCACTGCTGATTTCCCCATGGAGACCTCAGGAAAAAAATCTGTTATTGTACTACAATGCTTGTTTCTTTCAGGATTATTCCATTCCATGGACAGGAAGAAATATACATGAAGATGGGGCCCAATCTACATGCAAAAGCCTTCTGACATTGAAAAGGTAAAGTAAGATGTCCATCCTGTCTTTAGTTTTATTAGATGAAAGTAAACGTCCTGTGTCACCTTGGAGAAATTCAGAAGAGGATGACAAAATGTTATCACAAAAACAAGATAGAAGCAATATTGTACTAAGCGGTAATTGACTATAGAATTATTGCAAACCATTTTACATCTCTGTTTGTGCTTTTCACCTTGTGCATCTTTTTCCACTGCTGATTTCCCCATGGATGCCCCTGGAAAAAAATCTGTTATTGTACTCCAATGCTTGTGCTGTTTCAGGATTATTCCATTCCACGGAAAGATAGAAATATACATGAAGATGGGGTCCAATCTAGATGCAAAAGCCTTCTGACATTGAAAAGGTAAAGTAAGGATTCCATCCTATCTTTAGTTTTATTAAATGAAAGTGAACGTCCTTTGTCACTTTGGAGAAATTCAGAAAAGGATGACAAAATGTTGTCACAAAAGCAAGATAGAAGCAATATTGTATTAAGCGGTAATTTACTAGTGAATTATTGGAAGCCATTTTACATCTCTGTCGGTGGTTTTCACCTCGTGCATCTTTTTCCACTGCTGATTTCCCCATGGAGGCCCCAGGAAAAAAATCTGTTATTGTACTACAATTCTTTTTTTCTTTCAGGATTATTCCATTCCATGGACAGGAAGAAATATACATGAAGATGGGGCCCAATCTACCTCCAAAAGCCTTCTGACATTGAAAAGGTAAAGTAAGATGTCCATCCTGTCTTTAGTTTTATTAGATGAAAGTAAACGTCCTGTGTCACTTTGGACAAATTCAGAAAAGGATGACAAAATGTTGTCACAAAAACAAGATAGAAGCAATATTGTACTAAGCGGTAATTGACTAGAGATTTATTGCAAACCATTTTACATCTCTTTTTGTGCTTTTCACCTTGTGCATCTTTTTCCAATGCTGATTTCCCCATTGAGGCCCCTGGAAAAAATTCTGTTATTGTACTCCAATGCTTGTGTTGTTTCAGGATTATTCCATTCCACGGAAAGATAGAAATATTCATGAAGATGGGGTCCAGTCTACATGCAAGAGCCTTCTGACATTGAAAAGGTAAAGTAAGGATTCCATCCTATGTTTAGCTTTATTAAATGAAAGTGAACATCCTTTGTCACTTTGGACAAATTCAACAAAGGGTGACAAAGTGTCATCACAAAAGCAAGATAGAAACAATATTGTACTAAATGGCAATTTACTAGTGAATTATTTGATGCCATTTTACATCTTTGTTGGTGGTTTTCACCTTGTGCATATTTTTCCACTGCTGATTTCCCCATGGAGGCCCCAGGGAAAAAAATCTGTTATTGTTCTACAATGCTTGTTTTGTTTCAGGATTATTCCATTCCATGGACAGGAAGAAATATACATGAAGATCGGGCCCAATGTACATGCAAAAGCCTTCTGACATTGAAAAGGTAAAGTAAGGTGTCCATCCTATGTTTAGCTTTATTAAATGAAAGTGAACATCCTTTGTCACTTTGGACAAATTCAGAAAAGGGTAACAAAATGTTGTCACAAAAGCAAGATAGAAGCGATATTGTATTAAGCGGTAATTTACTAGGGAATTATTGGAAGCCATTTTACATCTCTGTTGGTGGTTTTCACCTCGTGCATCTTTTTCCACTGCTGATTTCCCCATGGAGGCCCCTGGAAAAAAATCTGTTATTATGCTCCAATGCTTGTGTTGTTTCAGGAATATTTCATTCCACGGACAGGAAGGCATATACATGAACAATGGCCCAATCTACATGCAAAAGCCTTCTGACATTGAAAAGGTAAAGTAATATGTCCATCCTGTCTTTAGTTTTATTAGATGAAAGTAAACGTTCTGTGTCACTTTGGACAAATTCAGAAAAGGGTGACAAAATGTTGTCAGAAAAACAAGATAGAAGCAATATTGTACTAAGCGGTAATTTACTAGTGAATTATTAAAAGCCATTTTACATCTCTGTTTGTGCTTTTAACCTTGTGCATCTTTTTCCACTGCTGATTTCCCCATTGAGGCCCCTGGAAAAAATCTGTTATTGTACTCCAATGCTTGTGTTGTTTCAGGATTTTTCCATTCCACGGAAAGATAGAAATATTCATGAAGATGGGGTCCAATCTACATGCAAAAGACTTCTGACATTGAAAAGGTAAAGTAAGGTGTCCATCCTATTTTTAGTTTTAATAAATGAAAGTGAACGTCCTTTGTCGTCACAAAAGCAAGATAGAAGGAATATTGTATTAAGCGGTAATTTACTAGTGAATTATTGGAAGCCATTTTACATCTCTGTCGGTGGTTTTCACCGCGTGCATCTTTTTCCACTGCTGATTTCCCCATGGAGTCCCCTGGAAAAAAATCTGTTATTGTACTCCAATGCTTGTGTTGTTTCAGGAATATTTCATTCCACGGACAGGAAGGCATATACATGAAGATGGGGCCCAATCTACATGCAAAAGTGCAAAAGCCTTCTGACATTGAAAAGGTAGGGTAAGGTGTCCATCCTATGTTTATCTTTATTAAATGAAAGTGAACATCCTTTGTCACTTTGGACAAATTCAAAAAAGGGTGACAAAATGTTGTCACAAAAGCAAGATAGAAACAATATTGTACTAAACGGTAATTTACTAGTGAATTATTTGATGCCATTTTACATCTTTGTCGTTGTTTTTCACCTTGTGCATATTTTTCCACTGCTGATTTCCCCATTGGGTCCCCAGGTAAAAAAATCTGTTATTGTACTACAATGCTTGTTTTGTTTCAGGATTATTCCATTCCATGGACAGGAAGAAATATACATGAAGATGGGGCCCAATCTACATGCAAAAGCCTTCTGACATTGAAAAGGTAAAGTAAGGTGTCCATCCTGTCTTTAGTTTTATTAGATGAAAGTAAACGTCCTGTGTCACTTTGGACAAATTCAGAAAAGGATGACAAAATGTTGTCACAAAAGCAAGATATTAGCAATATTGTACTAAGCGGTAGTTGACTAGAGAATTATTGCAAACCATTTTACATCTCTGTTTGTGCTTTTCACCTTGTGCATCTTTTTCCACTGCTGATTTCCCCATTGAGGCCCCTGGAAAAAAATCTGTTATTGTACTCCAATGTTTACGTTGTTTCAGGATTATTTCATTCCATAGACAGGAAATAGTATACATGAATTTGGGGCCCAATCTACATGCAAAAGCCTTCTGACATTGAAAAGGTAAAGTAAGGTGTCCATCCTATCTTTAGTTTTATTAAATGAAAGTGAACGTCCTTTGTCACTTTGGACGAATTCAGAAAAGGGTGACAAAATGTCGTCACAAAAGCAAGATAGAAGCAATATTGTATTAAGCATTAATTTACTAGTGAATTATTGGAAGCCATTTTACATCTCTGTTGGTGGTTTTCACCTCGTGCATCTTTTTCCACTGCTGATTTCCCCATGGAGGCCCATGTAAAAAAAATCTGTTATTGTACTCCAATGCATGTGTTGTTTCAGGATTATTCCATTCCATGGACAGGAAGAAATATACGTGAAGATGGGGCCTTATCTACATGCAAAAGCCTTCTGACATTGAAAAGGTAAAGTAAGGTGTCCATCCTATCTTTAGTTTTATTAAATGAAAGTAAACGTCCTGTGGGACTTTGGAGAAATTCAGAAAAGGATGACAAAATGTCTTCACAAAAGCAAGATAGAATCAATATTGTACTAAACTGAAATTTACTAGTGAATTATTGGAAGCCATTTTACGTCTCTTTTGGTGCTTTTCTCCTTGTGCATCTTTTTCCACTGCTGATTTCCCCATGGATATCACTGAAAAAAAATGTACTGCAATGTTTTTGTTGTTTCATGTTTTTTTCCATTCCATGGAGAGAAAGGCATATTCATATAGATTGGACCCAATCTACATGCAGAAGCCTTCTTGACATTGGAATATAAGAAACAGAAAACAACACAAGCAATGCACTCCAATGCTTTTGTTTTTTCATGTTTATTGTATCCCACCGAGAGGAAGGCATATTCATGTAGATTGGGCCCAATCTACATGCATTAGCCTTCCTGACATTGAAAAGGTAAAGAAAGTTGTCCATCGTATCTTTAGTTTTATTAAATGAAAGTAAATGTCCTGTGTGACTTTGGACAAATTCAGAAATTGATGACAAAATGTCGTCACAAAAGCAAGATAGAATCAATATTGTACTAAGCGGTAATTTACTAGTGAATTATTGGAAGCCATTTTACATCTCTGTTTGTGCTTTTAACCTTGTGCATCTTTTTCCACTGCTGATTTCCCCATGGAGGTCCTGTAAAAAAATCTGTTATTGTACTCCAATGCTTGTGTTGTTTCAGGAATATTTCATTCCACGGACAGGAAGGCATATACATCAAGATGGTGTCCAATCTACATGCAAAAGCCTTCTGACATTGAAAAGGTAAAGTAAGGTGTCCATCCTATCTTTAGTTTTATTAAATGAAAGTGAACATCCTTTGTCACTTTGGACAAATTCAGAAAAGGGTAACAAAATGTTGTCATAAAAGCAAGATAGAAGCAATATTGTATTAAGCGGTAATTTACTAGTGAATTATTGGAAGCCATTTTACATCTCTGTCGGTGGTTTTCACCGCGTGCATCTTTTTCCGCTGCTGATTTCCCCATGGATGCCCCTGGAAAAAAATATGTTATTATGCTCCAATGCTTGTGTTGTTTCAGGATTTTTTGATTCCACTGAAAGATAGAAATATACATGAAGATGAGGTGCAATCTACATGCAAAAGCCTTGTGACATTGAAAAGGTAAAATGAGTTGTCGATCCTATCTTTAGTTTTATTAAATGAAAGTGAACGTTCTTTATCACTTTGGAGAAATTCAGAAAAGGGTGACAAAATGTTGTCACAAAAGCAAGATAGAAGCAATATTGTATTAAGCGGTAATTTACTAGTGAATTATTGGAAGCCATTTTACATCTCTGTCGGTGGTTTTCACCTCGTGCATAATTTTCCACTGCTGATTTCCCCATGGAGGCCCCTGGAAAAAAATCTGTTATTGTGCTCCAATGCTTGTGTTGTTTCAGGAATATTTCATTCCACGGACAGGAAGGCATATACATGAAGATGGGGCCCAATTTACATGCAAAAGCCTTCTGACATTGAAAAGATAAATTCAGAGAATAGTCTGAGTGTATCTTCCATGCTCTTATCGTAGTTAATGCGTTACTATGAAATGCTCGATAGCGACAAACACCTATCTTTATATCAGATCCAGATAGAGGCACAACATTCCACGTAAAATAGAGTCGTGAGCAGAGACAAACAAACAAAAATGTACTCCCACTCAACGAGATACAAAGGAAGATCAATGAAGCCAAATGAACTTAAATCATCAACATCTAATATAAATGAAACTCATACAATTATCCACATGTTTTTTTTAATTGGGGGGGGGGGGGGGGGGGGGGGGGGGGGGGGGGGGGGAGTGAATTATTGGAAGCCATTTTACATTTTTTTCGGTGCTTTTTCACCTCGTGCATCTTTTTTCCATTGCTGATTTCCCCATTGAGGGCATTGGGAAAAACTCTGTTATTGTCTCCAATGCTTGTGATCTTTCAGGATATTTCATTCCACGGACAGAAGGCATGTACATGGAGAAGGGGAGGGCGTCTAACTCTCTACTAGCGCGGATACGCACACGGTCTCTCCTAGACACCGACAATGTGCATTGAACGATATATACACGTAATCGAAGAGAGCGATGGATCTTGTCTCTACACAGTGTACGGTGAGGTCATAAGAGTTCACATCTTATATTCTCTACTAGTACCGAGTTACAGGCTCTAGGTAGATGACATTATA
>JAQPZY010000012.1:0-22455 GCA_029931535.1 Margaritifera margaritifera
TCAAAGATCAGAGGGGGACAAGACCTAATCACTGCAGAGCGTGAGCCATGATGACGTTAGACAATATATATCGGCATGCGGTCTAGGATATGAGTGAGACAAATCACAGGTAGATAGCATACACATTAAATGTCCTAACAATTATTAAGTAGTGAAAGCAGTAATAGAGTAATGGCGACAGGGTCAATCACACACACATTCAGTCAGCATTTCACTCGTACGACATATGTGTCCGCCATGTATTATTTTAGTGGATGTGGGGGCCAGGTACACAGAAAGGTAGAGAATACATAGTAACTCATAAATACGGGATGTGAGTGTCTACTATATAGGCAAATAATCACTTATCACCAGAATGAACACAGATGATAAACACACATAACATATACTGATCTCGTCAGAGAAGGGATGGACTGATGAAATACAGAAATGTCCTGTGATGATAGTAATAGCAAGAACATTCCAGCGCGCACTATGAGACTTTATAACATTAGAAGTAGTGCAAAGGGGAAATCATAGACATCGATAAGAAGATATGTGAGGGTGAGTTTAATATAAGAATCGCAGAATAGTGCTGGAGCATTCAGACATACCTGCTAGGAATCAGCGCGGATGACACGTGAAGCGATCACTACATAGCTCAGGTGTGTTGCGGAGATAGCGTTAATCTCTCTTGGCACCATCTCCATGTACATGCCTTCCTGTCCGTGGAATGAAATATTCCTGAAAGAACACAAGCATTGGAGCACAATAACAGAGTTTTTCCAGGGCCCTCAATGGGGAAATCAGCAATGGAAAAAGATGCACGAGGTGAAAACCACCGAAAAAAATGTAAAATGGCTTCCAATAATTCACTAGTAAATTACCGCTTAATACAATATTGCTTCAATCTTCCTTTCGTGATGACATTTTGTCACCCTTTTCTGAATTTATCCAAACTGACAAAGGATGTTCACTTTCATTTAATAAAACTAAAGATAGGATGGACACCTTACTTTACCTTTTCAATGTCGGAAGGCTTTTGCATGTAGATTGGACCCCATCTTCATGTATATTTCCATCTTTCCATGGAATGGAATAATCCTGGAACAACACATGCATTGGAGTAGAATAACAGATTTTTTTTACATGGGCCTCCATGGGGAAATCAGCAGTGGAAAAAGATGCACAAGGTGAAAACCACCGACAGAGATGTAAAATGGCTTCCAATAATTCACTAGTAAATTACCGCTTAATACAATATTGCTTCTATCTTGCTTTTGTGATGACATTTTGTCACCCTTTTCTGAATTTGTCCAAAGTGACAAAGGATGTTCACTTTCATTTAATAAAACTAAAGATAGGATGGACACCTTACTTTACCTTTTCAATGTCAGAAGGCTTTTGCATGTAGATTGGGCCCCATCTTCATGTATATGCCTTCCTGTCCGTGGAATGAAATATTCCTGAAACAACACAAGCATTGGAGTACAATAACAGATTTTTTCCAGGGGCCTCCATGGGGAAATCAGCAGTGGAAAAGATGCACAAGGTTAAAAGCACAAACAGAGATGTAAAATGGCTTCCAATAATTCACTAGTAAATTACCGCTTAGTACAATATTGATTCTATCTTGCTTTTGTGACGACATTTTGTCATCAATTTCTGAATTTGTCCAAAGTCACACAGGACATTTACTTTCATTTAATAAAACTAAAGATACGATGGACAACTTTCTTTACCTTTTCAATGTCAGGAAGGCTCATGCATGTAGATTGGGCCCAATCTACATGAATATGCCTTCCTCTCAGTGGGATGGAATAAACATGAAAAAACAAAACCATTGGAGTGCATTGCTCGTGTTGTTTTCTGTTTCTTGCATTCCAATGTCAAGAAGGCTTCTGCATGTAGATTGGCTCCAATCTATATGAATATGCCTTTCTCTCCGTGGAATGGAAAAAAACATGAAACAACAAAAACATTGGAGTACATTTTTTTTCAGTGATATCCATGGGGAAATCAGCAGTGGAAAAAGATGCACAAGGTGAAAAGCACCAACAGAGACGTAAAATGGCTTCCAATAATTCACTAGTAAATTACCGCTTAGTACAATATTGATTCTATCTTGCTTTTCTGAAGACATTTTGTCATCCTTTTCTGAATTTCTCCAAAGTCACACAGGACGTTTACTTTCATTTAATAAAACTAAAGATAGGATGGACACCTTACTTTACCTTTTCAATGTAAGAAGGCTTTTGCATGTAGATTGGGCCCCATCTTCATGTATATTACTTACTGTCCATGGAATGGAATAATCCTGAAACAACACATGCATTGGAGTACAATAACAGATTTTTTTTACATGGGCCTCCATTGGGAAATCAGCAGTGGTAAAAGATGCACGAGGTGAAAACCACCGACAGAGATGTAAAATGGCTTCCAATAATTCACTAGTAAATTACCGCTTAATACAATATTGCTTCTATCTTGCTTTTGTGACGACATTTTGTCACCCTTTTCTGAATTTGTCCAAAGTGACAAAGGACGTTCACTTTCATTTAATAAAACTAAAGATAGGATGCACACCTTACTTTACCTTTTCAATGTCAGAAGGCTTTTGCATGTAGATTGGGCCCCATCTTCATGTACATGCCTTCCTGTCCGAGGAATGAAATAATCCTGAAACAACGTAAACATTGGAGTACAATAACAGATTTTTTTCCAGGGGCCTCCATGGGGAAATCAGCATTGGAAAAAGATGCACAAGGTGAAAAGCACAAACAGAGATGTAAAATGGTTTGCAATAATTCTCTAGTAAATTACCGCTTACTACAATATTGATTCTATCTTCCTTTTGTGACAACATTTTGTCATCCTTTTCTGAATTTGTCCAAAGTGACACAGGACATTTACTTTCATCTAATAAAACTAAAGACAGGATGGACACCTTACTTTACCTTTTCAATGTCAGAAGGCTTTTGCATGTAGATTGGGCCCCATCTTCATGTATATTTCTTCCTGTCCATGGAATGGAATAATCCTGAAACAAAACAAGCATTGTAGTACAATAACAGATTTTTTTTCCTGGGGCCTCCATGGGGAAATCAGCAGTCGAAAAATATGCACAAGGTTAAAAACCACCGACGGAGATGTAAAATGGCATCAAATAATTCACTAGTAAATTAATGCTTAGTACAATATAGTTTCTATCTTGCTTTAGTGACCACACTTTGTCACCCTTTTCTGAATTTGTCCAAAGTGACAAAGGATGTTCACTTTCATTAAATAAAGCTAAACATAGGATGGACACCTTACTTTACCTTTTCAACATCAGAAGGCTTTTGCATGTAGATTGGGCACCATCTCCATGTACATGCCTTCCTGTCCGTGGAATGAAATATTCCTGAAAGAACACAAGCATTGGAGCACAATAACAGAGTTTTTCCAGGGCCCTCAATGGGGAAATCAGCAATGGAAAAAGATGCACGAGGTGAAAACCACCGAAAAAAATGTAAAATGGCTTCCAATAATTCACTAGTAAATTACCGCTTAATACAATATTGCTTCAATCTTCCTTTCGTGATGACATTTTGTCACCCTTTTCTGAATTTATCCAAACTGACAAAGGATGTTCACTTTCATTTAATAAAACTAAAGATAGGATGGACACCTTACTTTACCTTTTCAATGTCGGAAGGCTTTTGCATGTAGATTGGACCCCATCTTCATGTATATTTCCATCTTTCCATGGAATGGAATAATCCTGGAACAACACATGCATTGGAGTAGAATAACAGATTTTTTTTACATGGGCCTCCATGGGGAAATCAGCAGTGGAAAAAGATGCACAAGGTGAAAACCACCGACAGAGATGTAAAATGGCTTCCAATAATTCACTAGTAAATTACCGCTTAATACAATATTGCTTCTATCTTGCTTTTGTGATGACATTTTGTCACCCTTTTCTGAATTTGTCCAAAGTGACAAAGGATGTTCACTTTCATTTAATAAAACTAAAGATAGGATGGACACCTTACTTTACCTTTTCAATGTCAGAAGGCTTTTGCATGTAGATTGGGCCCCATCTTCATGTATATGCCTTCCTGTCCGTGGAATGAAATATTCCTGAAACAACACAAGCATTGGAGTACAATAACAGATTTTTTCCAGGGGCCTCCATGGGGAAATCAGCAGTGGAAAAGATGCACAAGGTTAAAAGCACAAACAGAGATGTAAAATGGCTTCCAATAATTCACTAGTAAATTACCGCTTAGTACAATATTGATTCTATCTTGCTTTTGTGACGACATTTTGTCATCAATTTCTGAATTTGTCCAAAGTCACACAGGACATTTACTTTCATTTAATAAAACTAAAGATACGATGGACAACTTTCTTTACCTTTTCAATGTCAGGAAGGCTCATGCATGTAGATTGGGCCCAATCTACATGAATATGCCTTCCTCTCAGTGGGATGGAATAAACATGAAAAAACAAAACCATTGGAGTGCATTGCTCGTGTTGTTTTCTGTTTCTTGCATTCCAATGTCAAGAAGGCTTCTGCATGTAGATTGGCTCCAATCTATATGAATATGCCTTTCTCTCCGTGGAATGGAAAAAAACATGAAACAACAAAAACATTGCAGTACATTTTTTTTCAGTGATATCCATGGGGAAATCAGCAGTGGAAAAAGATGCACAAGGTGAAAAGCACCAACAGAGACGTAAAATGGCTTCCAATAATTCACTAGTAAATTACCGCTTAGTACAATATTGATTCTATCTTGCTTTTCTGAAGACATTTTGTCATCCTTTTCTGAATTTCTCCAAAGTCACACAGGACGTTTACTTTCATTTAATAAAACTAAAGATAGGATGGACACCTTACTTTACCTTTTCAATGTAAGAAGGCTTTTGCATGTAGACTGGGCCCCATCTTCATGTATATTACTTACTGTCCATGGAATGGAATAATCCTGAAACAACACATGCATTGGAGTACAATAACAGATTTTTTTTACATGGGCCTCCATGGGGAAATCAGCAGTGGTAAAAGATGCACGAGGTGAAAACCACCGACAGAGATGTAAAATGGCTTCCAATAATTCACTAGTAAATTACCGCTTAATACAATATTGCTTCTATCTTGCTTTTGTGATGACATTTGGTCACCCTTTTCCGAATTTGTCCAAAGTGACAAAGGACGTTCACTTTCATTTAATAAAACTAAAGATAGGATGCACACCTTACTTTACCTTTTCAATGTCAGAAGGCTTTTGCATGTAGATTGGGCCCCATCTTCATGTACATGCCTTCCTGTCCGAGGAATGAAATAATCCTGAAACAACGTAAACATTGGAGTACAATAACAGATTTTTTTCCAGGGGCCTCCATGGGGAAATCAGCATTGGAAAAAGATGCACAAGGTGAAAAGCACAAACAGAGATGTAAAATGGTTTGCAATAATTCTCTAGTAAATTACCGCTTACTACAATATTGATTCTATCTTCCTTTTGTGACAACATTTTGTCATCCTTTTCTGAATTTGTCCAAAGTGACACAGGACATTTACTTTCATCTAATAAAACTAAAGACAGGATGGACACCTTACTTTACCTTTTCAATGTCAGAAGGCTTTTGCATGTAGATTGGGCCCCATCTTCATGTATATTTCTTCCTGTCCATGGAATGGAATAATCCTGAAACAAAACAAGCATTGTAGTACACAATAACAGATTTTTTTTCCTGGGGCCTCCATGGGGAAATCAGCAGTCGAAAAAAATGCACAAGGTTAAAAACCACCGACGGAGATGTAAAATGGCATCAAATAATTCACTAGTAAATTAATGCTTAGTACAATATTGTTTCTATCTTGCTTTAGTGACCACACTTTGTCACCCTTTTCTGAATTTGTCCAAAGTGACAAAGGATGTTCACTTTCATTTAATAAAGCTAAACATAGGATGGACACCTTACTTTATCTTTTCAATGTCAGAAGGCTTTTGCATGTAGATTGGGCACCATCTCCATGTACATGACTTCCTGTCCGTGGAATGAAATATTCCTGAAAGAACACAAGCATTGGAGCACAATAACAGAGTTTTTCCAGGGCCCTCAATGGGGAAATCAGCAATGGAAAAAGATGCACGAGGTGAAAACCACCGAAAAAAATGTAAAATGGCTTCCAATAATTCACTAGTAAATTACCGCTTAATACAATATTGCTTCAATCTTCCTTTCGTGATGACATTTTGTCACCCTTTTCTGAATTTATCCAAACTGACAAAGGATGTTCACTTTCATTTAATAAAACTAAAGATAGGATGGACACCTTACTTTACCTTTTCAATGTCGGAAGGCTTTTGCATGTAGATTGGACCCCATCTTCATGTATATTTCCATCTTTCCATGGAATGGAATAATCCTGAAACAACACATGCATTGGAGTAGAATAACAGATTTTTTTTACATGGGCCTCCATGGGGAAATCAGTAGTGGAAAAAGATGCACAAGGTGAAAACCACCGACAGAGATGTAAAATGGCTTCCAATAATTCACTAGTAAATTACCGCTTAATACAATATTGCTTCTATCTTGCTTTTGTGATGACATTATGTCACCCTTTTCTGAATTTGTCCAAACTGACAAAGGATGTTCACTTTCATTTAATAAAACTAAAGATAGGATGGACACCTTACTTTACCTTTTCAATGTCGGAAGGCTTTTGCATGCAGATTGGACCCCATCTTCATGTATATTTCTATCTTTTCATGGAATGGAATAATCCTGAAAAAACACATGCATTGGAGTACAATAACAGATATTTTTTACATGGGCCTCCATGGGTTAATCAGCAGTTGAAAAAGATGCACAATGTGAAAACCAACGACGGAGATGTAAAATGGCTTCCAATAATTCACTAGTAAATTACCGCTTAATACAATATTCCTTCTATCTTGCTTTTGTGACGACATTTTGTCACCCTTTTCTGAATTTGTCCAAAGTGACAAAGGATGTTCACTTTCATTTAATAAAACTAAAGATAGGATGGACACCTTACTTTACCTTTTCAATGTCAGAAGGCTTTTGCATGTAGATTGGGCCCCATCTTCATGTATATGCCTTCCTGTCCGTGGAATGAAATATTCCTGAAACAACACAAGCATTAGAGTACAATAACAGATTTTTTTCCAGGGGCCTCCATGGGGAAATCAGCAGTTGAAAAGATGCACAAGGTTAAAAGCACAAACAGAGATGTAAAATGGCTTCCAATAATTCACTAGTAAATTACCGCTTAGTACAATATTGATTCTATCTTGCTTTTGTGACGACATTTTGTCATCAATTTCTGAATTTGTCCAAAGTCACACAGGACATTTACTTTCATTTAATAAAACTAAAGATACGATGGACAACTTTCTTTACCTTTTCAATGTCAGGAAGGCTCATGCATGTAGATTGGGCCCAATCTACATGAATATGCCTTCCTCTCAGTGGGATGGAATAAACATGAAAAAACAAAACCATTGGAGTGCATTGCTCGTGTTGTTTTCTGTTTCTTGCATTCCAATGTCAAGAAGGCTTCTGCATGTAGATTGGCTCCAATCTATATGAATATGCTTTTCTCTCCGCGGAATGGAAAAAAACATGAAACGACAAAAACATTGGAGTACATTTTTTTTCAGTGATATCCATGGGGAAATCAGCAGTGGAAAAAGATGCACAAGGTGAAAAGCACCAACTGAGACGTAAAATAGCTTCCAATAATTCACTAGTAAATTACCGCTTAGTACAATATTGATTCTATCTTGCTTTTGTGAAGACATTTTGTCATCCTTTTCTGAATTTCTCCAAAGTCACACAGGACGTTTACTTTCATTTAATAAAACTAAAGATAGGATGGACACCTTACTTTACCTTTTCAATGTCAGAAGGCTTTTGCATGTAGATTGGGCCCCATCTTCATGTATATGCCTTCCTGTCCATGGAATGGAATAATCCTGAAACAACACATGCATTGGAGTACAATAACAGATTTTTTTTACATGGGCCCCTATGGGGAAATCAGCAGTGGAAAAAGATGCACGAGGTGAAAACCACCAACAGAGATGTAAAATGGCTTCCAATAATTCACTAGTAAATTACCGTTGAATACAATATTGCTTCTATCTTGCTTTTGTGACGACATTTTGTCACCCTTTTCTGAATTTGTCCAAAGTGACAAAGGACGTTCACTTTCATTTAATAAAACTAAAGATAGGATGGACACCTTACTTTACCTTTTCAATGTCGGAGGCATTTGCATGTAGATTGGGCCCCATCTTCATGTATATGCCTTCCTGTCCGAGGAATGAAATAATCCTGAAACAACGTAAACATTGGAGTACAATAACAGATTTTTTTCCAGGGGTGTCCATGGGGAAATCAGCATTGGAAAAAGATGCACAAGGTGAAAAGCACAAACAGAGATGTAAAATGGTTTGCAATAATTCTCTAGTAAATTACCGCTTACTACAATATTGATTCTATCTTCCTTTTGTGACAACATTTTGTCATCCTTTTCTGATTTTGTCCAAAGTGACACAGGACATTTACTTTCATCTAATAAAACTAAAGACAGGATGGACACCTTACTTTACCTTTTCAATGTCAGAAGGCTTTTGCATGTAGATTGGGCCCCATCTTCATGTATATTTCTTCCTGTCCATGGAATGGAATAATCCTAAAAGAAAACAAGCATTGTAGTACAATAACAGATTTTTTTTCCTGGGGCCTCCATGGGGAAATCAGCAGTCGAAAAATATGCACAAGGTTAAAAACCACCGACGGAGATGTAAAATGGCATCAAATAATTCACAAGTAAATTAATGCTTAGTACAATATTGTTTCTATCTTGCTTTAGTGACCACACTTTGTCACCCTTTTCTGAATTTGTCCAAAGTGACAAAGGATGTTCACCTTCATTAAATAAGGCTAAACATAGGATGGACACCTTACTTTACCTTTTCAACGTCAGAAGGCTTTTGCATGTAGATTGGGCCCCATTTCCATGTACATGCCTTCCTGTCCGTGGAATGAAATATTCCTGAAAGAACACAAGCATTGGAGCACAATAACAGAGTTTTTCCAGGGCCCTCAATGGGGAAATCAGCAATGGAAAAAGATGCACGAGGTGAAAACCACCGACAGAGATGTAAAATGGCTTCCAATAATTCACTAGTAAATTACCGCTTAATACAATATTGCTTCTATCTTGCTTTCGTGACGACATTTTGTCATCCTTTTCTGAATTTATTCAAACTGACAAAGGATGTTCACTTTCATTTAATAAAACTAAAGATAGCATGGACACCTTACTTTACCTTTTCAATGTCGGAAGGCTTTTGCATGTAGATTGGACCCCATCTTCATGTATATTTCTATCTTTCCATGGAATGGAATAATCCTGAAACAACACATGCATTGGAGTAGAATAACAGATTTTTTTTACATGGGCCTCCATGGGGAAATCAGCAGTGGAAAAAGATGCACAAGGTGAAAACCACCGACAGAAATGTAAAATGGCTTCCAATAATTCACTAGTAAATTACCGCTTAAAGAATATTGCTTCTATCTTGCTTTTGTGATGACATTTTGTCATCCTTTTCTGAATTTGTCCAAAGTGACAAAGGATGTTCACTTTCATTTAATAAAACTAAAGATAGGATGGACACCTTACTTTACCTTTTCAATGTCAGAAGGCTTTTGCATGTAGATTGGGCCCCATCTTCATGTATATGCCTTTCTGTCCGTGGAATGAAATATTCCTGAAACAACACAAGCATTGGAGTACAATAATAGATTTTTTTCCAGGGGACTCCATAAGGAAATCAGCAGTAGAAAAGATCCACAAGGTTAAAAGCACAAACAGAGATGTAAAATGGCTTCCAATAATTCACTAGTAAATTACCGCTTACTACAATATTGATTCTATCTTCCTTTTGTGACAAAATTTTGTCATCCTTTTCTGAATTTGTCCAAAGTGACGCAGGACATTTACTTTCATCTAAAAAAACTAAAGATAGGATGGACACCTTACTTTACCTTTTCAATGTCAGAAGGCTTTTGCATGTAGATTGGGCCCCATCTTCATGTATATTTCTTCCTGTCCAAGGAATGGAATAATCCTGAAACAAAACAAGCATTGTAGTACAATAACAGATTTTTTTTTCCTGGGGCCTCCATGGGGAAATCAGCAGTGGAAAAATATGCACAAGGTTAAAAACCACCGACGGAGTTGTAAAATGGCATCAAATAATTCACTAAAAAATAATGCTTAGTACAATATTGTTTCTATCTTGCTTTAGTGACCACACTTTGTCACCCTTTTCTGAATTTGTCCAAAGTGACAAAGGATGTTCACTTTCATTTAATAAAACTAAAGATAGGATGGACACCTTACTTTACCTTTTCAATGTCAGATGGCTTTTGCATGTAGATTGGGCCCCATCATGTATATGCCTTCCTGTCCGTGGAATGAAATATTCCTGAAACAACACAAGCATTGGAATACAATAACAGATTTTTTTCCAGGGGCCTCCATAAGGAAATCAGCAGTAGAAAAGATACACAAGGTTAAAAGCACAAACAGAGATGTAAAATGGCTTCCAATAATTCACTAGTAAATTACCGCTTAGTACAATATTGATTCTATCTTGCTTTTGTGACGACATTTTGTCATCAATTTCTGAATTTGTCCAAAGTCACACAGGACATTTACTTTCATTTAATAAAACTAAAGATACGATGGACATTTTTCTTTACCTTTTCAATGTCAGAAAGGGTTATGCATGTACACTGGGCCCAATCTACATGAATATGCCTTCCTCTCAGTGGCATGGCATAAACATGAAAAAACAAAACCATTGGAGTGCATTGCTCGTGTTGTTTTCTGTTTCTTGCATTCCAATGTCAAGAAGGCTTCTGCATGTAGATTGGCTCCAATCTATATGAATATGCCTTTCTCTCCGTGGAATGGAAAAAAACATGAAACAACAAAAACATTGAAGTTCATTTTTTTTCAGTTATATCCATGGGGAAATCAGCAGTGGAAAAAGATGCACAAGGTGAAAAGCACCAACAGAAACGTAAAATGGCTTCCAATAATTCACTAGTAAATTACCGCTGAGTACAATATTGATTCTATCTTGCTTTTGTGAAGACATTTTGTCATCCTTTTCGGAATTCTCCAAAGTCACACAGGAGGTTTACTTTCATTTAAAAAAACTAAAGTTAGGATGGACACCTTACTTTACCATTTCGATGTCACAAGGCTTTTGCATGTAGATTGGGCCCCATCTCCATGTATATGCCTTCCTGTCCGTGGAATGAAATATTCCTGAAAGAACACAAGCATTGAAGCACAATAACAGATTTTTTTCCAGGGGTCTCAATGGGGAAATCAGCAATGGAAAAAGATGCATGAGGTGAAAACCACCGACAGAGATGTAAAATGGCTTCCAATAATTAACTAGTAAATTCCCGCTTAATACAATATTGCTTCTATCTTGCTTTTGTGATGACATTTGGTCACCCTTTTCTGAATTTGTCCAAACTGACAAAGGATGTTCACTTTCATTTAATAAAACTAAAGATAGGATGGACACCTTACTTTACCTTTTCAATGTCGGAAGTCTTTTGCATGCAGATTGGACCCCATCTTCATGTATATTTCTATCTTTCCATGGAATGGAATAATCCTGAAACAACACATGCATTGGAGTACAATAACAGATTTTTTTACATGGGCCTCCATGGGGAAATCAGCAGTGGAAAAAGATGCACGAGGTGAAAAACACGAACAGAGACGTAAAATGGCTTCCAATAATTCACTAGTAAATTACCGCTTAATACAATATTGCTTCTATCTTGCTTTTGTGACGAAATTTTGTCACCCTTTTCTGAATTTGTCCAAAGTGACAAAGGACGTTCACTTTCATTTAATAAAACTAAAGATAGGATGGACACCTTACTTTACCTTTTCAATGTCGGAAGGCTTTTGCATGTAGATTGGGCCCCATCTTCATGTATATGCCTTCCTGTCCGAGGAATGAAATAATCCTGAAACAACGTAAACATTGGAGTACAATAACAGATTTTTTTCCAGGGGCCTCCATGGGGAAATCAGCATTGGAAAAGATGCACAAGGTGAAAAGCACAAACAGAGATGTAAAATGGTTTGCAATAATTCTCTAGTAAATTACTGCTTACTACAATATTGATTCTATCTTGCTTTTGTGGCAACATTTTGTCATCCTTTTCTGAATTTGTCCAAAGTGACACAGGACATTTACTTTCATCTAATAAAACTAAAGACAGGATGGACACCTTACTTTACCTTTTCAATGTCAGAAGGCTTTTGCATGTAGATCGGGCCCCATCTTCATGTATATTTCTTCCTGTCCATGGAATGGAATAATCCTGAAACAACACATGCATAGGAGTACAATAACAGATTTTTTTTACAGGGTCCACCATGGGGAAATCAGAAGTGGAAAAAGATGCACGAGGTGAAAACCACCGACAGAGATGTAAAATGGCTTCCAATAATTCACTAGTAAATAACCGCTTAATACAATATTGCTTCTATCTTGCTTTTGTGATGACATTTTGTCACCCTTTTCTGAATTTGTCCAAACTGACAAAGGATGTTCACTTTCATTTAATAAAACTAAAGATAGGATGGACACCTTACTTTACCTTTTCAATGTCGGAAGGCTTTTGCATGTAGATTGGACCCCATCTTCATGTATATTTCTATCTTTCCATGGAATGGAATAATCCTGAAACAACACATGAATTGGAGTACAATAACAGATTTTTTTTACATGGGCCTCCATGGGGAAATCAGCAGTGGAAAAAGATGCACAAGGTGAAAACCACCGACAGAGATGTAAAATGGCTTCCAATAATTCACTAGTAAATTACCGCTTAATACAATATTGCTTCTATCTTGCTTTTGTGACGACATTTTGTCACCCTTTTCTGAATTTGTCCAAAGTGACAAAGGATGTTCACTTTCATTTAATAAAACTAAAGATAGGATGGACACCTTACTTTACCTTTTCAATGTCAGAAGGCTTTTGCATGTAGATTGGGCCCCATCTTCATGTATATTTCTTCCTGTCCATGGAATGGAATAATCCTGAAACAAAACAAGCATTGTAGTACAATAACAGATTTTTTTTCCTGGGGCCTCCATGGGGAAATCAGCAGTGGAAAAATATGCACAAGGTGAAAACAACCGACAGAGATGTAAAATGGCATCAAATAATTCACTAGTAAATTAACGCTTAGTACAATATTGTTTCTATCCTGCATTAGTGACGACACTTTGTCATCCTTTTCTGAATTTGTCCAAAGTGACAAAGGATGTTCACTTTCATTTAATAAAGCTAAACATAAGATGGACACCTTACTTTACTTTTTCAATGTCAGAAGGCTTTTGCATGTAGATTGGGCCCCATCTTCATGTATATGACTTTCTCTCCGTGGAATGGAAAAAAACATGAAACAACAAAAACATTGGAGTACATTTTTTTTCAGTGATATCCATGGGGAAATCAGCAGTGGAAAAAGATGCACAAGGTGAAAAGCAACAACAGAGACGTAAAATGGCTTCCAATAATTCACTAGTAAATTAACGCTTAGTACAATATTGATTCTATCTTGCTTTTCTGAAGACATTTTGTCATCCTTTTCTGAATTTCTCCAAAGTCACACAGGACGTTTACTTTAATTTAATAAAACTAAAGATAGGATGGACACCTTACTTTACCTTTTCAATGTCAGAAGGCTTTTGCATGTAGATTGGGCCCCATCTTCATGTATATTTCTTCCCGTCCATGGAATGGAATAATCCTGAAACAACACATGCATTGGAGTACAATAACAGATTTTTTTTACATGGGCCTCCATGGGGAAATCAGCAGTGGTAAAAGATGCACGAGGTGAAAACCACCGACAGAGATGTAAAATGGCTTCCAATAATTCACTAGTAAATTACCGCTTAATACAATATTGCTTCTATCTTGCTTTTGTGACGACATTTTGTCACCCTTTTCTGAATTTGTCCAAAGTGACAAAGGACGTTCACTTTCATTTAATAAAACTAAAGATAGGATGGACACATTACTTTACCTTTTCAATGTCGGAAGGCTTTTGCATGTAGATTGGGCCCCATCTTCATGTATATGCCTTCCTGTCCGAGGAATGAAATAATCCTGAAACAACGTAAACATTGGAGTACAATAACAGATTTTTTTCCAGGGGCCTCCATGGGGAAATCAGCATTGGAAAAAGATGCACAAGGTGAAAAGCACAAACAGAGATGTAAAATGGTTTGCAATAATTCTCTAGTAAATTACCGCTTACTACAATATTGATTCTATCTTCCTTTTGTGACAACATTTTGTCATCCTTTTCTGAATTTGTCCAAAGTGACACAGGACATTTACTTTCATCTAATAAAACTAATGACAGGATGGACACCTTACTTTACCTTTTGAATGTAAGAAGGCTTTTGCATGCAGATTGGACCCCATCTTCATGTATATTTCTATCTTTCCATGGAATGGAATAATCCGGAAACAACACATGCATTGGAGTACAATAACAGATATTTTTTACATGGGCCTCCATGGGGAAATCAGCAGTGGAAAAATATGCACAAGGTGAAAACCACCGACAGAGATGTAAAATGGCTTCCAATAATTCACTAGTAAATTACCGCTTAATACAATATTCCTTCTATCTTGCTTTTGTGACGACATTTTGTCATCCTTTTCTGAATTTCTCCAAAGTCACATAGGATGTTTACTTTCATTTAAAAAAACTAAAGATAGGATGGACACCTTACTTTACCTTTTCAATGTCAGAAGGCTTTTGCATGTAGATTGGGCCCCATCTCCATGTATATGCCTTCCTGTCCGTGGAATGAAATATTCCTGAAAGAACACAAGCATTGGAGCACAATAAAAGATTTTTTCCAGAAGCTACAATGGGGAAATCAGCAATGGAAAGAGATGCATGAGGATATAACCACCGACAGAGATGTAAAATGGCTTCCAATAATTCACTAGTAAATTACCGCTTAATACAATATTGCTTCTATCTTGCTTTTGTTATCACATTATGTCACCCTTTTCTGAATTTGTCCAAACTGACAAAGGATGTTTACTTTCATTTAATAAAACTAAAGACAGGATGGACACCTTACTTTACCTTTTCAATGTCGGAAGTCTTTTGCATGCAGATTGGACCCCATCTTCATGTATATTTCTATCTTTCCATGGAATGGAATAATCCTGAAACAACACATGCATTGGAGTACAATAACAGATTTTTTTCCAGGGGCCTCCATGGGGAACTCAGCAGTAGAAAAGATGCACAAGGTTAAAAGCACAAACAGAGATGTAAAATGGCTTCCAATAATTCACTAGTAAATTACCGCTTAATACAATATTGCTTCTATCTTGCTTTTGTGACGACATTTTGTCATCAATTTTTGAATTTGTCCAAAGTCACAAAGGATGTTCACTTTCATTTAATAAAACTAAAGATAGGATGGACACCTTACTTTACCTTTTCAATGTCAGAAGGCTTTTGCATGTAGATTGGGCCCCATCTTCATGTATATGCCTTCCTGTCCGTGGAATGAAATATTCCTGAAACAACACAAGCATTGGAGTACAATAACAGATTTTTTTCCAGGGGCCTCCATGGGGAAATCAGCAGTGGAAAAGATGCACAAGGTTAAAAGCACAAACAGAGATGTAAAATGGCTTCCAATAATTCACTAGTAAATTACCGTTTAGTACAATATTGATTCTATCTTGCTTTTGTGATGACATTTTGTCATCAATTTCTGAATTTGTCCAAAGTCACACAGGACGTTTACTTTCATTTAATAAAACTAAAGATACGATGGACAACTTTCTTTACCTTTTCAATGTCAGGAATCCTTATGCATGTAGATTGGGCCCAATCTACATGAATATGCCTTCCTCTCAATGGGATGGAATAAACATGAAAAAACAAAACCATTGGAGTGCATTGCTCGTGTTGTTTTCTGTTTCTTGCATTACAATGTCAAGAAGGCTGCTGCATGTAGATTGGGTATAATCTATATGAATATGACTTTCTCTCCGTGGAATGGAAAAAAACATGAAACAACAAAAACATTGGAGCACATTTTTTTTCAGAGGATATCCATGGGGAAATCAGCAGTGGAAAAAGATGCACAAGGTGAAAAGCACCAACAGAGATGTAAAATGGCTTCCAATAATTCACTAGTAAATTACCGCTTAGTACAATATTAATTCTATCTTGCTTTTGTGACGACATTTTGTCATCCTTTTCTGAATTTCTCCAAAGTCACACAGGAGGTTTACTTTCATTTAATAAAACTAAAGATAGGATGGACACCTTACTTTACCTTTTCAATGTCAGAAGGCTTTTGCATGTTGATTGGGCCCCATCTTCATGTATATTTCTTCCTGTCCATGGAATGGAATAATCATGAAACGACACATGCGATGGAGTACAATAACTGATTTTTTTTACATGGGCCTCCATGGGGAAATAAGCAGTGGAAAAAGATGCACGAGATGAAAACCACCGACGGAGACGTAAAATGCCTTCCAATAATTCACTAGTAAATTACCGCTTAATACAATATTGCTTCTATCTTGCTTTTGTGACGACATTTTGTCACCCTTTTCTGAATTTGTCCAAAGTGACAAAGGATGTTCACTTTCATTTAATAAAACTAAAGATAGGATGGACACCTTACCTTACCTTTTCAATGTCGGAAGGCTTTTGCATGTAGATTGGGCCCCATCTTCATGTATATGCCTTCCTGTCCGAGGAATGAAATAATCCTGAAACAACGTAAACATTGGAGTAAAATAACAGATTTTTTTTTCAGGGGCCTCCATGGGGAAATCAGCATTGGAAAAAGATGCACAAGGTGAAAAGCACAAACAGAGATATAAAATGGTTTGCAATAATTCTCTAGTAAATTACCGCTTACTACAATATTGATTCTATCTTGCTTTTGTGACAACATTTTGTCATCCTTTTCTGAATTTGTCCAAAGTGACACAGGACATTACTTTCATCTAATAAAAATAAAGACAGGATGGACACTTTACTTTACCTTTTCAATGTCAGAAGGCTTTTGCATGTAGATCGGGCCCCATCTTCATGTATATTTCTTCCTGTCCATGGAATGGAATCATCCTGAAACAACACATGCATTGGAGTACAATAACAGATTTTTTTTCCTGGGGCCACCATGTGAAATCAGCAGTGGAAAAAGATGCACGAGGTGAAAACAACCGACAGAGATGTAAAATGGCTTCCAATAATTCACTAGTAAATTACCGCTTAATACAATATTGCTTCTATCTTGCTTTTGGGACGACATTTTGTCACCCTTTTCTGAATTTGTCCAAACTGACAAAGGATGTTCACTTTCATTTAATAAAACAAAAGATAGGATGGACACCTTACTTTACCTTTTCAATGTCAGAAGACTTTTGCATGTAGATTGGGCCCCATCTTCATGTATATGCCTTCCTGTCCGAGGAATGAAATAATCCTGAAACAACGTAAACATTGGAGTACAATAACAGATTTTTTCCAGGTGCCTCCATGGGGAAATCAGAAGTGGAAAAAGATGCACGAGGTGAAAACCACCGACAGAGATGTAAAATGGCTTCCAATAATTCACTAGTAAATAACCGCTTAATACAATATTGCTTCTATCTTGCTTTTGTGATGACATTTTGTCACCCTTTTCTGAATTTGTCCAAACTGACAAAGGATGTTCACTTTCATTTAATAAAACTAAAGATAGGATGGACACCTTACTTTACCTTTTCAATGTCGGAAGGCTTTTGCATGTAGATTGGACCCCATCTTCATGTATATTTCTATCTTTCCATGGAACGGAATAATCCTGAAACAACACATGAATTGGAGTACAATAACAGATTTTTTTTACATGGGCCTCCATGGGGAAATCAGCAGTGGAAAAAGATGCACGAGGTGAAAACCACCAACAGAGAAGTAAAATGGCTTCCAATAATTCACTAGTAAATTACCGCTTAATACATTATTGCTTCTATCTTGCTTTTGTGACGACATTTTGTCACCCTTTTCTGAATTTGTCCAAAGTGACAAAGGATGTTCACTTTCATTTAATAAAACTAAAGATAGGATGGACACCTTACTTTACCTTTTCAATGTCAGAAGGCTTTTGCATGTAGATTGGGCCCCATCTTCATGTATATTTCTTCCTGTCCATGGAATGGAATAATCCTGAAACAAAACAAGCATTGTAGTACAATAACAGATTTTTTTTCCTGGGGCCTCCATGGGGAAATCAGCAGTCGAAAAATATGCACAAGGTTAAAAACCACCGACAGAGATGTAAAATGGCTTCCAATA
This sequence comes from Margaritifera margaritifera, assembly GCA_029931535.1. NCBI lineage: Eukaryota > Metazoa > Mollusca > Bivalvia > Unionida > Margaritiferidae > Margaritifera > Margaritifera margaritifera. The sequence goes on from JAQPZY010000012.1 coordinate 18,472, forward strand.
ATTCACTAGTAAATTAACGCTTCGTACAATATTGTTTCTATCCTGCATTAGTGACGACACTTTGTCACCCTTTTCTGAATTTGTCCAAAGTGACAAAGGATGTTCATTTTCATTTAATAAAGCTAAACATAGGATGGACACCTTACTTTACTTTTGCAATGTCAGAAGGCTTTTGCATGTAGATTGGGCCCCATCTTCATGTATATGCCTTCCTGTCCGTGGAATGAAATATTCCTGAAAGAACACAAGCATTGGAGTACAATAACAGATTTTATTTCCAGGGGTTTCCATGGGGAAAACAGCAGTGGAAAAAGATGCACAAGGTTAAAAGCACAAACAGAGATGTAAAATGGCTTCCAATAATTCACTAGTAAATTACCGCTTAGTACAATATTGATTCTATCTTGCTTTTGTGACGACATTTTGTCATCAATTTCTGAATTTGTCCAAAATCACACAGGACGTTTACTTTCATTTAATAAAACTAAAGATAGGATTGACACCTTACCTTACCCTTTCAATATCAGAAGGCTTTTGCACGTAGATTCGGCCCATCTTCATGTATATTTCTATCCGTCCATGCAATGAAATAATCCTGAAAGAACACAAGCATTGGAGTACAATAACAGATTTTTTTCCAGGGGCCTCATTGAGAAATCAGTAGTGGAAAAAGATCCACAATGTGAAAACCACAAACAGAGATGTAAACTGGCTTCAAATAATTCACTAGTAAATTCCCGCTTAGTACAATATTGCTTCTATCTTGCTTTTGTAACAATATTTTGTCATCTTTTCTGAATTTGTCCAAAGTGACACAGGACGTTTACTTTCATTTAATAAAACTAATTATAGGCCGACACCTTTCTTTACCTTTCCAATGCCAGCAAGGCTTATGCATGTAGATTGGGATCCATCTACATGAATATGCCTTTCTCTCCGAAGAATGGAATAAACATGAAACAACAAAAGCATTGGGGTACATTGCTTGTGTTGTTTTGTGTTTGTTGCATTCCAATGTCAGGAAGGCTTTTGCATGTAGATTGGGCCCCATCTAAATGAATGTGCCTTCCTGTCCATGGAATGGAATAATCATGAAACAACACAAGCATTGGAGTACAATAACAGATTTTATTTCCAGGGGTTTCCATGGGGAAATCAGCAGTGGAAAAAGATGCACAAGTTGAAAAGCACAAACAGAGATGTAAAATGGCTTCCAATAATTCACTAGTAAATTAGCGCTTAGCACAATATTGCTTCTATCTTGCTTTTGTGACGACATTTTGTCATCCTTTTCTGAATTTGTCCAAAGTGACACAGGACGTTTACTTTCATTCAATTTAAAATAAAGATAGGCTGTAAACCTTTCTTTACCTTTCCAATGTCAGGAAGGCTTGTGCATGTAGATTGGGCCCAATCTATATGAATATGCCTTTGTCTCCGTGGAATGGAATAAACATGAAACAACAAAAACATTGGACTACATTTTTTTCAGTGATCTCCATGGGGAAATCAGCAGTGGTGAAATGCACCAACAGAGATATAAAATGGCTTCCAATAATTAACTAGCAAATTACCGCTTAGTACAATATTGCTTGTATCTTGCTTTTGTGACAACATTTTGTCATCCTTTTCTGAATTTGTCCAAAGTGACACAGGACGTTTACTTTCATTTAATAAAACTAAAGATAGGATGGACACCTTACTTTACCTTTTCAATGTCAGAAGGCTTTTTGCATGTAGATTGGGCCCCATCATCATGTATATTTCTATCTTACCGTGTAATGGAATAATCATGAAACAACAAGCATTGAAGTACAATAACAGATTTTTCCCTGGGGCCTCCATGGGGAAATCAGCAGTGGAAAAAGATGCACAAGGTGAAAAGTACCAACAGAGATGTAAAATGGTTTCCAATAAATACCTAGGAAATTACCGCTTACTATAATATTGCTTAAAACTAAAGATAGGCTGTAAACATTTTTCTGAATTTGTCCAAAGTCACACAAGACGTTTACTTTCATTTAATAAAACTAAAGATAGGCTGAACAAGTTTCTTTAACTTTCCAATCTCAGGAAGGCTTATGCATGTAGATTGGGCCCAATCTACATGAGTATGCTTTCCTCTCAGTGAGATGAAATAAACATGAAACAACACAAGCATTGGAGTACATTTTTTTTCAGTGACCTCCATGGGGAAATCAGCAGTGGAAAAAGATGCACAAGGTTAAATGCACCAACAGAGATATAAAATGGCTTCCAATAATTCACTAGCAAATTACCGCTTAGTACAATATTGCTTCTATCGCTTTTGTGAGGACATTTTGTCATCATTTTCTGAATTTGCCCAAAGTGACAAAGGACGTTTTCTTTCATTTAATAAAACTAATGTTAGGCCGACACCATTCTTTACCTTTCCATTGTCAGGAAGGCTTATGCATGTATACTTGGATCGATCTACATGAATATGCCTTCCTCTCAGAAGAATGGAGTAAACATGAAACAACAAAAGCATTGGGGTACATTGCTTGTGTTATTTTTTGTTTGCTGCATTCCAATATCAGGATGGCTTTTGCATGTAGATTGGGCCCCATCTACATGAATATGCCTTCCTCTCCGTGGAATGGAATAATCATGAAACAACACAAGCATTGGAGTACATTGCTTGTGGTTTTTTTTGTTTTTGTTGCATTCCAATGCCAGGAAGACTTATGCATGTAGATTGGGCCCCATCTAGATGAATATGCCTTCCTGTTCATGGAACGGAATAAACACAAAACAATAGAAGCAATCCAATTTAAAGGCTTGCAGAACAATGTCTATTGCAGAGATGCCATGCCCACTGCCAAACAGACTCCATCTCCATGAATATGCATTCCTGTCCATGGAGCGGAATAAACACGAAACAACACGAGGAATTCAATCAGAGACATTACATGTTTATGTCCATTGCGGCAATGTGCGCAATACATTTTGCGAAGCCACATAAATACAGCATCCTTAGCATGGAATGGAAGAAAGTAGATGACTGTGTTAGGGACCCTCTACCAATAATCAGGTTGGAAATTATAAATTGATGAATGAAATGACAAAGTTTTGTGATTTTGTTTTACATCCTTGAGGCTTTTTTATATTTCAAATCGAAAGGGGGTACAAACTGCCAGTGGGTTGCCCAATAAAATAATATAAAAAATCCGATGCTGCTGGTAATCCCGTGGGCTTTAGACAAAAAAAAATGTGTTTCCTATTGCATTGGTTTTAAACTTGTGGTAGGCAGGTATTTTTTTTTTTTTTTTTTTTAATTATATATAAATCTAAGATTTCAAATGCTTCAAAGTACTGGGCAAAACTGGCTCAATTAGATGCATAAATCAATTTTGGCAATGTCACGATTTTTTTATTTAAAATAAATATTTGGGGGGGGGGGTGGTAGGGTCAGCAACGAGAAACAGGGATGTTCGGCCGACCGGAAAAACACATTTTTTTTTGGCCTTAGAACCTGAAAGTTGAGTAGTCTGAAAACAACATTTAGTACCAAATATATTCAAATCATTATTGAATTCTGGTCGCAAAGGACACTAGATAATTATAACTCCTTAGTTGTGCTAGAAAGATGAGTTGTTTTGATTTTTGTTGATCTTTTACAAATTGAATCTGTTGAAACTATGGGTGCAATTGCACCTGCTACACCTCCCCCAGTCTATCTTCATGTCTTACTTGTAAAAACCAGAGTTGAACTAGCAAACTAGAGTTGTTAGTGGACAGGAGCTCACAAGATAACCTCCACTTCTGTGACATCAGTCAGTATCTTTGAATGGCCAACTAACCACAGAATGTAGGTCTCAACAACCCAGTTTTGATATAGGACATAACTGATTTCCCTTATGCACTTGACACGCATGTTTGGTAGTCAATGTTTTAAAAGGTGTTATAATTTGCACACAGACACCATATATAAGTAGTGTTCAGAATCCTGGAAATGTGTAT